>WOXC01002286.1:0-23367 GCA_011680675.1 Gymnobelideus leadbeateri
TAGCCTTGTGGTTCATTTCTATACAATCCAATCCATGTTTTATTATGATCCCAAAATGACTTTCTTTAAGTGCAGTTCTGGACATGTCACCCCACCCACCTACTTAATAATGTGTGTCTTACATATAAAGTTATTTACATATCTTTTCCATTAGAATGTGTGCTCTTCAAAATCAGAGTTTGTGATTTTTCTTATCTTTGCATCCCCAATGTTTATCATGGTCCCTGGTGCATTGTAAGTGATTAATAACAATTTCTTGACTAACTGTTTCTAGCTAGATTACATTTCAGCCTTCTACAACTATTCTTAGTAAGATGACTAAATCCAAACTCAACAATCCATAAGAATTTATTAAGTTCCTACTATGTGTCAGACACATATGTAGGTAAGAGAAAACCAAAATGTTCCCTGTCCTAAAGGAGTTTACATTCTATTGTAGGAAATAGCAGTTGTGCATTTAAGTAAATGTAAAATATTTTCAGAATAGATAAAAACTAATTTTTGAGTGTAAGAAGAGAACTGTAGTACTAGGGAGGGGGAATACCTTAGTAGGGCCTCATAGAAGAGATAGTAGTCCCTAGTAGCTTTAAGATAATGGTGATGATGATAAGGTTTTACAAATACACCAGAACATATTTAAAACACTAGAGATTTAATGTCTGGACCATATTGAGAAATAAGGATTTAAGAACTTGAGAGACATCAGTAAAACTGATTTAGGATTACTTTAGAAAATTCCAGAATCTCTCATTGCATTTCCCTAAATTATATTGTCTCCTAGATTGTAAATTCTTTTAGGAGAAATGATATAACTTGTCCCATATCTAATCTAGATCCTACCAACACTTGCATATAGTTACATCATCCTATAATAATTTTCCTAAGTGTTTTTCCTACACTTGTTGAATTGAATTTGCTGTCAGGCAAGTCTTGATTGTTTGGTTTTTTTGTTTTGTTTTGTTTTGTTTTGATTTGTTTTGTTTTGGAGGGCAATTGGGGTTAAGTAACTTGCCCAAAGTCACACGGCTAGGTTTTTGTTTGTGTATGCATTAAGTGTCTGAGGTCGGATCCGAACTCATATCCTTCTGACTCCAAGGCCAATGCTCTACTCACTGCACCACCTAGCCACCCCAAGTCTTGACGGTTTGATGACAAAGCATGGGGCATATACAAAAACAAAAATTAAAGTTAACTTTTTTTTAAATCTATGATTTATATTAATTATCAGAGGCAAAAGCTTTAATTAGCATGGGGAAATAAGTCTCTGCTCCATGATCCTGATACAGAAGAGCGGGAGAAGGCAGTAGGAGGAAGGGAGGATATTTCCTCCACATAGTAACCACATTTTCCATAAGTAAACTCCTAGTACTACTTGGTGGTATCCCTAAGATATCTTCCCACAATGAATATAAAAATAATTTAACTATCCTATTTGCTGCCAAGGAGGCAGATGGGTGACTCAATGGATAGGATTCTGGGATTGTAGTCAGGGAGATATGAGTTCAGATCTGACTTCAGACACTTATTAGGTTGTGACCCCAGGCAAGTCACTTAATCTTTGCCTTAATCCACTGGAGAAGAAAATGGCAAACTGACAAAATATGTCATAAAGAATCAGACATCACTTAACAACTGGACAGCAACAAATGTTATGAACCATCTCTCCCCTGCCATTCAACAACTTTTTCCCCTTTAGAAAAATACTTAGGAACCAAAGTAATCATGAAAGCACTGATGAATTATTGAATAAGGTATTCAGGGAAGAAGGGGAAACACCCACAAAATGTTAAAATTTTACATTTAACAGAAAGGGTAATTAGGATAGACATTCATACCTAGAACGTCATATACCTGCATTTTTACTTTTATAAAATATGTACAAGAATGACCCAGGCATATATCAAGGGTATCTTTGATGACAACACGAGAAGGAAAATAGTGGCTCTTTCAAAAATAATTCACTATAGCAAACATTTTCATAATAATGCATAATAATATATTCAATTTGATTATTAATTGCTTATTATGAAAAAATGAATATGTATAAAAATCAAACTTAAAGGCTCTTTGACAAATGCAAACACAAAAATAATAGTACAATGATCCTCTGATCATCAGCATCAGTTTATATATGAAGCATGGACATATATGTTCATTAAAAGATGTTTAGAGAAGAAAATAGAGAAGATTTTATCTAGAAAACTGACAAGCACTTTTGAACTTCAAAAAGAACTTCAGCTTTTTAATAAAAAATGTAATACTGGCAATGGCACATGGTTGTGAAACTTAGAATATCAAATCATGCAGAAGATCAAGATTGAAGGATCGTTGCCAAAGGACAATGAAGAGACACATAGTAGGCATAAGTGAGCTTTGGCATATTTATCATAATAACCTACATGTGAAACCTGACTTAAAGAATACTAGTGTAGGATTGATCAAGGAGACATTTGACTAGAAAAGGAGATGGGCTGATGTGGTGAGAGTCAGTGATAATAGATGAATGATCTGATTCTTTCTGAGAAAATTTAAATACTCTAGAAGAAAGTCTTAAGATATTAGGTAGCTACACTGAACAGAATCTATAGGAAAATATGAGTGACTGGCACAGAATGAGAAAGGGATTATAATCTTTACCCATGGGCAGAATACCCACAATAATAAGATCCTAGATATGTTCAAATATTGAAGAATCACTTTTACCAAAAAGAAATAGAGGCAGTTTTGGGAGAATAATGGAAAAATAGATTAATCTACTTGACACTGGTTGGATAGGGAGGCAGAACCAGAAGTATGATAAGCAAGGTCTGAAAAGAGAAATGACCTCAGTACAACATGGATACAGCATAGATCTGAAAATACAGAAAAAGTATAATAAAAAGAGATATTGTATTAGTAATATTTAAGATTTATCTCAGTTGTTGAATACAATTTTTACCACATTTTTCACCAAATGCCTTCATTTTTATTTTTAAAAAAAGCATTGATCATTCTTTCTTATTTTCACCACTTTAGCTAGGTCAATTTTATTCCATTTTTCCCCTTTGCTTGCAACACCTCCCTTTTTAGCATGGGCTGTAAAGTTCATAAATATTCTGTTCACAGACTCATTTTGAATCACCAATAAATGATAAGTGCTAAATAAAATTCTAACACAAAATTCTTATGCACCCCCTAAACACCTCCTACTGCTGTGATATATTGCCATTTATTATTATTATGTTTTGTTTACTGTCATGGAGGCTGTTTTGAATTCATATGACTGTTTTCAAGACCTCTTTAAATTGGAATTAAAATTTAGCAAGTAACCCTGTTTCACCATATTGCATCAAATTCTTTCTCATGGTCTAAATATAAAACATCCATTATGTTCCCTTTTACCCAATATCTATGGGAAGTTCCTAAAAATTGTTTAGGGATCATTTAAAAATCTGTCTTGCTTATTTCTGACAAGAACACTGTCCTAACGGTATTTGCAAATTGTTTTGTTCTATTATCTGCTTTCAACATTTGTTCTTTTTTCACATCCACACTATCTTTATTAGTTATTAAATCACCCAGTGACATTTATTGAGTGCCCACTATGTGCAGAGTAATAAACTAGATGCTATGGAGAGAAACAAAATAGAGACTGCTCTTTGTGGAATAGATCAGGAGAGAGAATAAGCACAGATGAAAAGTACTTACAAATAATAAATCTGTAAGTGTAAAATAGCATAAATTAAGCTATATGCATAAGTGCTAAGAGACTCAGAGTGATCAGGGGCACATAATCAGACTGTTGCTATCCCAGATACTTTATATGGCAACTAGAATGCCTAACTTAAATATATCTCCTTGGTTACAGAGGGGAGTTTGGTTATAGGATGATTTGTATTATGTAAAAGATTTTGAAGAGTCTCAATGCTGTATTTTGTAATGCCTTTTGGTAACTCATCATCACATCCCTCCTTTGGGGGAAAGGGGTTCCCTATCACTCACCAGATAAAATATAAAAATTTTTAGACTGGCGGTAAGTTTATATTCTGCTTCACACTACCTTTCCAGTCTTCTTTCTTATTACTTCCCTTCATGCATTTTTATCCCAACCAAACTGCATTGCTAGTGCAACAGGGCATTTACAAAGCATTATTGCCTGCTTCTGACTGATCACATACCTAAATGAGCATTTGGACACTGTGGGAATTACAAAACCTCTCACTCCGTCCACTTCTGGAAAGCCATGTGGACTCAGTGATGAAAGACTTAAGCTCTTTAGAGATGAAGAAGCAAAGAATCCCCTGTATTGGACACTGAAAAAGAATACCAAATGACTTAGTGGATCTTTAAAAGGAAGTGAACCACCCTCAGCTCTCTCTTTTCTTCTCTTTCCCAGTGCCAATTGTGTCAGATCTATCCAACTCTATCCTTGGAAACGTGGGAGGAGGACCCTTCCCCTCCCCCTGGAATCAATGGCTACTGCTCCCATGTGACAGCTGGAAGAAATGCTTTGCTAAACAAAAAGACCTCATTCCTTTTTTTTTTTTTTTTTTGGTTTTTTTGGAGGGCAATTGGGGTTAAGTAACTTGCCCAAAGTCACACGGCTAGGTTTTTTATTTGTGTGTGCGTTAAGTGTCTGAGGCCAGATCCAAACTCAGGTCCTTCTGATTCCAGGGCCGAGGCTCTACTCACTGTGCCACCTAGCCGCCCCAAGACCTCATTCTTGAGGTGTCTGACTCTCCTTTCCAATTGTGCTTCTCTTCATGAGCATTAGTAATCACAGCAATCCTGAGATTCCAGCATTGGAGACAACCTTGTAAGTCTGAAAGATTGGAGACTCTGGGTCCCTTGTTTGGGACCAAATATTTGCAAGAAGAGCTTCTATACCATACAGAATACTGTCAATACCAGAGAAAGAAGGTCAAGCCTACTTTAGGCTGGCCAAATAGAACTAATTTGAGGAAGATGGTACAGAGCAAGGTGAGATTTAAAATGTCTATTAGTTCTATAAATTGCTTCATGTTCTGATTTTTAAGTATCATCATTTACAAAGAGCACAATATTAGTTAATACTGCTTCTTATTTAAGGTCTTCTGTCAATGTGCAGTTGTGAGAGCCCTTGTGTGTGGACGCAATAAATACCTGTCTCATATCTAATTCATTTTGTACATAGAGTGTCTTTCTATTTTCCTATTTGGGGAGAGCTTTGAACATGAGCCAAAATTATACTTTAAGGAATTTTTCTCTAGGGAGTCCACCCTCACCCCACCCAGGTTTTGAAGCTATTTGTTTCCTTAATTTTCCTCCTATTAGACTTATTTTGTACATATTCTCTCCCCCACCACACCATAGAATGTAAGCTACTTGAGGGCAGGGACTGTTTTGTTTTTGTATCCCAATGGGTGACACAATGCCTTGCTCCTACTAGACACTTTAAAAATAATTGCTGTTGTTTGTTTTATTCAAATCTATCAAAGTACCCAGGAACTATACAATTTCCCCCAATAGGTAGTATTAGAAAGGTGTCAGTGAGTAAGTCCGTCAGTCAACAAACATTTATTAAGCATTTACATTGTACAGACACTGCCACAACCACTAGAAACAATCATTATAACATAAACTTTGTGTTTGTATTGCAACAAAAAATATAAATACCCTCTCCATATGAAGCACTTACTGACCTAATGAGCATCTATCAATTTAATGAGACAAAGAAAGGAAAGGAAGGAAAGAGAGAGGAAAGAAGGAAACAAAAGAAAGAAAGACTTTGGTCTAACTTTTGAAGACAAGATACCTACACTGAGCACAATAGTAAGGCAAAGACAATTAAGGTTCCAAGTGAATTTCAAAACTATTTTCAAAACAATTGTTATCAGAGAAGAGATAGTTCGACAAAAGAAATAAACACTATACTGTGTGAATTTGACATATCATTGAATACTCAGATAAATATATTCTGCAGAAAATAGAAGATATACAATGAGGCTTAAGGATCAGGGTACAAAAGGGAAATTTAAGAGCTATCCACAGGTAACTGGACACAGATGAGTCCCAGAGGAAATGGTAACTTGGTATAATGTATAGGGTACTTGATTTGCTGCTAAAGGAACTGGTTTACAGCTCACCTCTGTTACTAACTAAATGTATGCCCCTGAGGAAGCAATTTCACCTCTCTTGACCTGTTTCTTCATCTGTAAAATGAAGGGTTTAGACAAGATGAACTCTAAAGTCCCTTCCACCTCTAAATCCCGTAAATGCAAGGGGAAAGGAGCAAGAAGTTCAGGGCAGAGACTCTGGAGCTTGCTCCATCAATGATGCCTCAGCAAAAACCTGTCAAGTTGAAACAAGCATAAAGGCCAAAGAACCCTCCCTCAAGTCTCTCTCCAATGCAGTCCACCATACACACTGCTGCTGCCAAAGTAATTTGCTTTAAGTACAGGTCTGAGCATGTCACTCCCCTACTCAATCATCTCCAGCAACTTCCTATTGCCTTTAGGATAAATTGTAGACTCTACTACTGATATTTTAAAGCCCAAAACTCGGCCCCAACTTATCTTTGCCACCTCAGTGGATTGGGGGTGGAGGGGAGAGGAAACCTCTTGTTGTCTGTGATCGAGTGAAACTGGTCTTGTCTCTTTTCTTCACATCTCATACTCCAGGCCTTTCCTTATGATATATGTGTGTATATTTATACATATATACATGTAGGTCTATATTGTGTGTGTGTGTTTGTTGTTCCATCATTTAGTTGTGTCCAACTCTTCTTGACCCCCTGTGGAGTTTTCTTCACAAAGATACTAGTGTAGTTTGCCATTTCATTCCCTAGTACAGTAGGGCAAACAGAAGTTAAGTGACTTGCCAAAGGGCTCATAGCTAGTATGTGTCTGAGAACAGGTTTGAGTTCAGGTCTTCCTTACTCCAGGCCCAGGGGTCCATACACTGAGTCATATATATATATATATATAAAATATATGTATATGTATATGTATATGTATATGTATATGTATATGTATATGTATATGTATATGTATATGTATATGTATATATATGTATATGTATATATATACACATATACACACACATACATACATACACATATATGTGCGTGTGCACATGCATGTGTTTGTGTGTGAATTGTCTTTCCCATTGAAATGGAAGGTTCTAGTGAGTAGCATTATGTCATTCTTTGTCCTTTGAATCCCAGTACCTAGCACAGTGCTTGGCATATAGTAGCCATATAATAAAAACTTGTTGATCAAGTGACTGATTAACTGGTATGGTTTTCCCCAAAATAGCATACTTCAGCAAAGTGATCTTGAGGTGAAGCCCATTGGTCTAGAACAAGGGTGGGGGACTTACAGCCTCAAGGATATGTGGGACCTTCTAGGTCCTGGGGTGTGGCCTTTTGACTGAGTTCAAGTTATAGAAAAAAAAATCCTTTTATTAGAGGGATTTGTTCTGTGAAGTTTGGATTCAGTCAAAGGGCCGTACTTGAAGATGTAGAGAGCCCAATGTGGCCTCAAGGCCACAGGTTCCCAATCCCTGCTCTAGGATCTTATCTATTAACATATGTATAGATATATAGATACAGAGAGAGACAGATATATATATATATATAGATATATAGATATATTAATATCATAGAATACTAAGATAAGAGCTGTTCATTTTCTTTTCCTAAGGAATCCTTCACCAACTTCTTTCTAAATCTGTTTCTTTAATCTTCTCTTATGGCCTGTTGATACTTTGCATCTCAGAAATATTAACTTCTCACCATTTTTATTATCTGATTATCCTTTCTTATATAATTCTTTGTACTGAATAAAAGTTTTATCTTATAGCTAGGAACAGTCCTTCCTCTGTGTAATGGAAGTGCAAATTTAAAGATCTTCCCTGCCCCTAGGCCCTTTGATAGGCTTAAGAGACTCTGAGAACCTTCCTTAATTTGAAAATATACTCTGCCCCCTAATAGGCTGAATATGGTCACATGGAGCCTATGGCAGGAAGCTTGGTTTTCAGGAATACCCACATCTTGGTGCTATGTGATTGGGCAGTGGATCAAGAGGGCTGTGACATTCTCTGAGCCAGGAGAAGGTTATATAATCCCTGATGTGAGGCTTTGCTTTGGGGCTCATTTTGAGAAGTGTGTGATTTGACCAGATGAGACTCTGGGCAGTTGTTGAGAGCTCCCCGGCTTTGAAAACCCAGATGTTGATGCTTCCCTCTCTGGTAACTGTGATTTGGTATTGATTGATTGGTTGGACAGTTTGGAAGCCTGTCTGCTTGATCTGTTTGTTTCTCTCGCTCGTAAGTTCTGTCTGTATACTTTGAAGTTTGGGGTGCTGACTTTTTCCCCTGAACTAGGTAAATGATATATGTTTGATTGATTAAAAAAAGCTTTTTAACCCATTCTGAATTGCTTTTATTTAGAAAAGCAGATCTAAGAACCTGTGTTGGCAGCCACCCTGGGGATGTTGGGGTGCTTGTTGCTACACTCTGACACTTGGCTGTTCTATAACCATGCACAAGTGTCTTAACTCCTCCCAGCCAAAGGTTTCTCATTTGTCCAATAGAAATCATAATACCTTCAATGCTTACATGATCAGGGGTGCAATGAGGTTCAAATAAGAAAGGACACATGAAATATTTTGCAAATACTAAAGTTTTGTTTAAATATAATTTAAATCCTTAAATTCCAGATAGTTAAATATTTTTAAAATATAATAAGTAATTTTAAGATAAATATAAATGTTGTTGCCATCCTCATCATTATTTTCGATATTCTGAAGTCTTTATCTGGCACATTCTCATCAGACTTTTCTACACCAAGAAAACCCACATCCCACTTTCTCTACAGTGACTTTATAAGTGAAAAGGAAGACAGTTTTCATTAAACTTTTCACTTACTCTAAGCAACCTACTCATTTTATTTTGAATACTTAAATCTTCAAAACTATATATAACCTACTTTAGATGGTGCTTCTTTCAGTTATGCATGATTCTCTGTGTCACACATCTTCAATATCATGCCACCAAAGAAAGCAGAGAAATATATATCCGTGGGAAGTCAAAGTATACAATACCAATCCTTTTTCATAAAAAATGATACCTTCAAAACCGTCATATAGAGAGTTAGTATGTTCATCACAAAACCAGGCACATTAACAGGTATGAGTGAAGTCAATTACATGTAAACAAAAACATTTAACATTAAAAAACTGAATTTTTTTTCACTTCCTCCTTCCCCTTCCCTTCCTTTAGAAGGTAAGCAATTTGATATAGATTATACATATGCCATCATGCAAAAAATTTCCATGTTAGAGATGTTGCAAAAGAAAACATAGACCAAAGAAGAAAAACAATAATAAAGTTTAAAAAATATACTTCAAAAGCCATTCAGAATATGGTAGTGAAAGATGAAATGACTGAGGAAACAAAGGTTTGAGCTTCCAAGCATATAAACAATTATTAGTCAATAAATGCCAGTTGTCTAACAAATTGGGACCAAGCCTCTTCCTCAGTCTAGGGTTGGACTCCAAATATAGTGGGAAACTGACTTATACATTAAATAAAACAAGTTAAATAATACAAAATAATTAAAAGGAAATCAATAACTAGGATACATTAGGCCATTTGATTTCTAATTTGAGGAAATCCTAGGGACTGTTTTAAATTGGGAAGGAGAAAGTGAACAGTTATAATTTCCTGAAATCAGAAAGAGAAGTGTGTGACTCCTCTCAAGACTCCATCAGTTCTCTCTCTGTATATGTCATCATAAATACTTCAAAATTGACTTGAATCATTGTACTACTGAGAATAGTTGTCATTCACAGCTTATCATCATACAATATTGTTGTACTATGTACAATATTCTTCTGCTTGTGCTTATTTCACTTTGAATCAGTTTACTTAAATCTTCTTGAATTTTTCTGAAAGCATCTTGCTTATCAATTCTTATAACATACTAATAGTATTCTATCATAATCATACAACACAATTTGTTTAGCCATACTCCAGTGGATGTGTATCCCCTCGATTTCCAATTATTTGCCACCACAAAAAGATCTGCTATAAATATTTTTATACATATAGGTACTTTTCCTTTATAGACTTAGTAGTGATATTGCTGGGTCAAAGGGTTTCATAGGCTCTTTGGATATAGTTCTAAATTGTTCTCCAGAACAGTTGGATCAGTCCCCCACTCCACCAACAGTGCCCAATTAGTGTTGAAATTTTTCTACATCCCACCCAGCATTTGTCATTTTCCTTTTCTGTCATATTAGCCAATCTGATAGGTATGAGGTGGTACCTCTGAGCTATTTTAATTTGCTTTTCTCTAAATGACTCATAATTTTAGAATGTAAACCCCTATAATTCAGAGGGATGCAATGGAAAGAATACTGACTTTACAGTCACAGGACTTGGGTTTAAATCTTCTCTGTGTCACCTGTGTGACACTGGGCATAAATATTTGTAAAAAATGGAAGTATGAATTTGATTTTAAAGTATCTTCCAGTTCTAAATGTATAGACCTCTGAACTGTTTAACCTAAGCCACCAAACAGAGTTTTTTAATCCTTTTATAGTAATGACTACATTGTCACACATGTAATTGTGGGGTGGAGGAGATGCTTATTTTAGAGTAAGGGAGCCTGGGTTGAAATCCCGTATCAAAATCACAGAATTTGAGAATTGGAATGGACTTCAGCAACTATCTAGACCAATCCACACATGAAACTACTATAACTTCTCCAATGAGTGGCCAACAAGAGTCTCTGAAGAAGGTATACCTTTCACCTCTTGTAGAAACCTGCTTCACTTTTATGCAGTTCAACTTGTTAGGACATTTTTCTTGACACCAATTTGAAATTTGCCTCTTAAAAACGTGAACTCATTGCTCCTAATTCTTACATTTGAATATAAAAAGAATGTAATAACACTTCATATTATAACCTTTCAAATTCTTTAGGAAAGCTATCACGTACCTGAACCATCCCTTGAGTCTTTGTCAGGTTAAACATGTTCATTTCTTTTAACCAATCTTTATATGATAGGGATCCAATTCCCATTGTCATCCTGATTATCTTACCTACTTTCTAGCTGTATGATCTTCAGCAAGTAATCATCCCCCTGGGCCTCAGTCTATCTTTTGAAAAAAGATAATGATTTTTATGCTGACTGTCAGTCTTGCACAGAGAATATAGGACTAAACTGAGTCACATAGCAATTATGAGATCCTAAGCAAGGGATTAAACCTGTCAGTAACTCTTCAAGACTAAAAGTTGCCAAATATTTACTGATCTCCATTGATAGGAGGAATTTCCTCAAACCATCACCAGTGAAATAATATATGCAGATAATAAATATATAAATGTATCTATTTTACCTTGCTTTCAGGACTATTTTAAAGATCAAATGAGATATTATAAATAATGTGCAAACTCTAAAGCTTTGTATAAAAATGGAATCTAATATTATGATAATGTAAAATTAAGAACTCACACTAGCCATACCTATTAGGAATCATACTTTATAAAGTACATGAACATATTTCAGTGAATAATTTCTGAACCTCCTATTGAATAATTTGGCTTCTTTGTAAGCTATATCATGTGGGAGACATTTGGAGAAACAACTTCAAAGTGAGTTCTTCTCAAGCTAATGAGAAACCTCATTTTCACCTTTCTAGGGAAAATCAGTGGAGAAATAAAAAAAAGTTAAATTGATGCTAAAAAGCATGAATGAAGACATTTGGTTAATTTGAACAGATAATGAATATTTAATATGAAATGTTTTGCCTAACTACTATACAAAGTGTTACCTCCATTGTGTCTTTGATTAAATGGCATTCAAATTGGTTTCTGGAAGGTTTCATTACCATTTCTCAGAACAATATATAAAGTATTAGGTATGTTCCCTGACCTTTTAGGTAGCATATTGAATTCTCTAATGAAAAGTGGTCTAAGCAGCAATCACTGTATTTCTCATTATTTCAGTTACATTATGCTTCCTTTCTAAAGGCAGTTTCCTACTGAAATGCAGATATTGTGTTAAAAGAAGTATAGGATATCAGGACAGTGGAAGTAACAGTATCTGGATTCAAATCAAACCTCTAATACTCAACTTCCCTGGACCAAAGTTCCTTATAAAATGTAGGGTTGTACTAGAGGAGGTATGAGGTATTTTTCAGCCGGGA
The DNA here is from genome assembly GCA_011680675.1 of Gymnobelideus leadbeateri. Taxonomy (NCBI): domain Eukaryota; kingdom Metazoa; phylum Chordata; class Mammalia; order Diprotodontia; family Petauridae; genus Gymnobelideus; species Gymnobelideus leadbeateri. Next base: position 12,175 of record WOXC01002286.1, read on the forward strand.
TCATATATTAAAGAAGGCATTCTAAATAAGGGATCCATAAACATCAAGAAAAAGGATAGTGAATATGACACCAAAGTGTGGGTGATACATGTACATATAAGGAATCTTGGTGGAGTCTTGGGAGTGTAATCAATTTCCAGCACTTATTGAGCTCCTACTCTTTTCAAAGCATTGCTATGACCACAGAGCAAAGGGGAATAGATGCTCTCATTGCCATACTTAATGTAAGTAAGAAGAGTTAATGCATTGCTTCACACTTTCATCTAAGACCTTAGAGACAATTCTCTCCATATGTGCTCCATGTTACCATAAATCTCAAATATTTATTAAAGTCCTACTATGTATCAGGTCTGCTCTGTGGATACAAAGGGGCAGAAGACACTCTTCCTCTATTCAAAGCGCTTAACAAATACAGCTAGGGAGGCAAAATGGACATAAAAATAGTAAAAGCTGTAATATAAGTTTATATGTGTCAGTTGCCAAGTAAATGCTATATTCAGAGCCATAGCAAGCATGGGGCAAATGAAGCTTTGCCCAAGGGCACTAATATGAATGGGGACAGTGTGCATCTACTCTGGTAGCATAAACTTCCCCTCTTCAGGATTTCCAATGGTACATCTCACCTAATGCTCCTCTATTGACCTATGCTCTAGTGCACATCACCATGGCGATCTTCTCTAGCGCCCCACCTTCTTGTGAGAACAAAGGCCAGATCATTCCTTTTACTGGAACAATTGCATGAAGTGCTGGCTTATCTCATGTCACCACCACTGTGCCTAAGAGGAAAAAATTTACATCCAACTCTAACTATAGATAATCAATACCACAGGGGTTCAAAGAATGGATAAATATATTTGAGGAACTGCCAAATGAAAGTATAGAAGAAAATAAGTATCAATTGGACCTGGAAGGCAGAATAAAATTTAGAATCCTTCATTAATTTGCATGTCAGTGGTATGTTTTGGTAAAAAAAAAAAAAAAACAGTCTCACACATTTGGTGTACAAATCAGGTAAACATGCTTCATTGTTAATATGGGCTATGGCAGAGAGACATAGATTAATTGACATTATTCCTCTGTCAGTCAAATAAGGTCTCAATACAAATAATTTCCTGCTAATAAAGAGAGGGAATAGAAAGCAAAAAAAAAAAAAATAGACAATAGTTAGTCTGGGTCGTCAGTCAACCATGGAGATGAGACAGAATCTTACAAACGTTTTTGGCTTCAGGGGGCAGAAAAAATCACTTTGTGTTGCTCTATGGCTAACATAGTAGAGATTGTGGGAAAGATCAAAAATATAAACATGAAGGGGGATAAGTGAGTTAGATATGACTGCTCATTTTATCTTGAAATAAAGGTTAGTGGAAGACACTCATATTAGGGAAAAGAAGTTACAGAATGCATCTCTAATTGCTTCCACAGTTGTAGGTGGAAATTCTGGGGAAGAAGAGAAATTTAACAAAAGAGAAATCTTTTATTTTCCACCCACCCCTATAAACATTTAAAGTACATCTTGGTCATGCAGCACTAGCTCAGAAGGTGATATTTTTTAACCCATTATAAACATAGTTCCTATTTCCCTATTCTAAGTACTGAGGTAATTCCAAAATTGGGGGATAAAAGACCCCTGTAGCTGGTGCTGTATAAAGATGGAAGCAGTTATCTCCATATTATGAGGTTCCCTGTATTAATTTTTAAAGGATCAACTAAATTCAGCTTATTATTTATTTATTTATTTATTTATTTATTAAAGAAAGTCAAGAGGACAGAGCATGTGTGGAGCTATTTGCCTTGAAGCACATTTTGTCTATATACTGCTTATTCACTAAAATAAACTGCATGTTAAACAACTTCCATATTTATAAATATTTTTCTCTTTCTAAGGTTGTTGTCACTGAATGATACCAAACAGTGAGCCCAAAGGCAGAATTCAAAGCCTTGTAAAAATGTCGGCTTCTAGAGCACTTAATGACTGGTAAATGTCTCCAAACAACAATGCACTTCCTGCTATTAGCTTCCAACAGCTTCAAAACCAAAATTGAACTCAAATTATTTAAGAAGAGCAGAAAAGGGGGAAGAGAACAAAAATGTAGTATAATATTAAATTTGATACCTGAATCAGCCAAATTTAACAAGCTCAGATTGTATTCAATCAAAATGACTTTTGTTAAGGTTTTATGGTTTTAGAGCTGGATACTTATTTTCATGCATTGAAACAGAAGATTTTGCTATTAAAGTAAAGCAACATGAGATTCTCAAAGGAATAAAAAAACAAAGTGATACCCTTCATAGCCAATACTCTGTTCGACAGAGAAAAAAGGAAGAACAGTAATTTACCCCTAAGCCTAAGGGAAATTGAGTGGAATTCTCAGATGTGTACTTATTACCAAGTTACATGCAGTGCTAGTTATCAGTGGCCTTAATAATGAGGCCAACTGTGATAAGAATTAACTCCCATTGCCAATAATCACTGACTCATAACCAGTTGGAGTCAACCTTCCTTTTATTTTGTGACAGATTCTGAATCACCACCATGGATAAAGCTGGAAAAATTGTCCATGCAGATATAAGCATAAGTTTGTGGTTTGTTTGTTTTTTTCTGAACTCCAACATGTTCCTTCTGCAAGGAGGCAGTTTTTACAACCACTGCTCCCCAAAGCTCAAAGATTGCTCCTGTTAACCTGAATGTCTCATGCATTATATAATGGAATTTAACACAAATTTAAAATCTTTAGAGAATCTTTAATCTGGTAGAGACATCTCTGGTAGATAGCCCCAGATAAAACTGAATTAGGCAAAGTTTGACTTCAGTGCCTTCCTTAAAGTTTTTCACATATCTTATTATCATCTGAGGTTGCCTGCTTCTGTTGCTTACATATGCTATGACACAGGGCTCAACAGTGCACCACACAGCAGACATTTTATTTCCCTACAGGTGTTGCCTGCTCTGTACCCTCTTCCCTTCTGGTAACAATGATAGCAAGTGGTTACTAAATTAACTCATTCCTATAAATACGTTAGCTATTTAATGTTTTATCCTTCCCACAGAGCAATGCCTTAGCTTCATTAATAATGCAAATTTTCCAAATGGCTTTTATGAATAAAACTAAATAATAATTCATATGCACATAGTGCTCATGTTGATTCATTTGGCTCACAAAGCACTTTCCATCTACTAACCCAGTGTAGTACAAGTATTATTATTCTCATTTTATGGATAAAGGAACTAAATCTTAGAGTACTTGTGACCTGTCTTGTGATAAGATCACATAGTAAATAACAGCAGAGTTTGGACTCAGGTCCAAATTTCATGGTCTTCTTTACTTGGCACTGTCCTGCCTTTCCCTCCCTCTTGTAATAGCCAGTAAGTCCATGAGGAAGAAAATTTGGTCAGTCTGTCCCTAAGATAATAGGGAAATGTGTATTAGGATAAGACAGGCCTTAGTTCAAGTCCTTTCTTTTTTTATTTTTATTTTTTTTTTTGCTTTTTGGAGGGGGGAAAGCAGGGCAATTGGGGTTAAGTGACTTGCCCAAGGTCACATGGCTAGTAAGTGTTAAGTGTCTGAGGTCACATTTGAGCTCAGGTCCTCCTGATTGCAGGGCCAGTGCTCTATTCACCTAGCTGCCCTGAGTTCTTTCTTTAAAAGATTAAAAAAATCTAAGACCCAGAGAGGTTATTTACCCAGTATAATAGAAATAGTAACTAGGATCTAAATAGGAAATAAAACCTCTACCTCCAAACTTATTGCTCTTTTCATTACCATTGGAGACAATTAAATCAACCCATTTCTTGGGCCCTCAGAGCTTCTGTCCCTATTGCTGTTCTTGCTATTGTTGCAACTACCACAACCTGGGACAAGACTCTAAGAAAAATTTTCTAAAGCACCAAAACATGCATACTTTGGACTTAACTATACCACTTCTAAATCTAAACTCCAGAGAGATCAAATAAAAAGGAAGAGTTTCCACATTTGCAAAAAAAAAATTATAGTAGTTCTTTCTATGAAAACTGATAATCATGAGAAAAAACACTTTGGTAGTAGCTTATGATTTCATAGAATTAGAAAGATATTTCCAAACCCTACAAAAATATGCCATAACTATGAGACAGTACAATTCATTCTAGGGAACTGTTTTGTCATCAGAAGTGGTCTTTGAGATAGTATAGGCATGGGAAACCTGCATCCTAAAGGCCACATATGGCCCTCCAGGCCCTCAACTGCAGCCCTCTGACCAAATCCAAACTTCACAGAACAAATCCCCTTAATAAAAGGATTCATTCTGTAAAACTTGGACTAGGTCAAAAGGCTGCCCCCAAGGACCTTAGAAGGCCACATGTGATTTTGAGGTCACAGATTCCCCACCACTGGGATGGTAGCTTAAGAACAAACATTAAAAAGAATACATGAATATGGGCCATGATTCATACAAAATGAGTCAAAAAGTGATCTGCTGGAAGCAGTTGTGATAAGAAGAAGCATAAAAAATGGCCTTAGACAAATTTCCACCTATTATTTTCACATTTTAATAGCCCTGTCCTCCTAGCTTACCACTTTCTGCTTCCAACCACCATTAGATGATATTCTCAGCTCAGTGGGTGTCATTTTAGAGAACAACAGCCCAGGGACCTAGCCTCAATTTTTTTAAGTTACCCTATGACAGTCAGAGTGAGAAACAGGAAGACATTTTTGATAGGGATACTTGAAAGAACTGCTTAATTTCTTCTCTCCCAGCTCAGATACCCATATTCCTTACTGTGGCAATATTCAGGTAAAATTTTTTTTTAATTTTATTTTTCCCTCATGTAACACTTTTTGCTTCTCTTTTGCTGTTGTTATTCTATTTTAGGAATACAGTTATTTATATAGGTCTTCCATCACAAAAAGCTCTTCCCAGCACTTTGTCATGGGACAGAGGTGACCTTGGGTTCTCCAAGGCAATTGTGGAGCACAAGCTGACAGATGTGAGCAAGCTGGAATGGATTTTGAGTATGATCCTAGTTAACAGATGTTTCTTATGTCTGAATGTCAACCTAGCTAAATGTGTAGAGGCTCATGTCCATCAACAGGTTGTCCATTAGGTCATTACTTATTCATGAAACAGATTAAAAAATACAAAATGATGTTCATATGTGATCCCTTTATATTTCTGATGTGGTAGAAGTTGTGTCAGAAAGAGAGTCAGAGGGTACTCTGAATCATAGTTTTTACACTATCTCCAAACACCAATTTAATTGTTGAAACTCTGGATGTAAAAAAGCCATCCTGATACAGAAAGATCGTATAACTAGAGCCAGAAGGGTATCTAGACCAGACTCTTCATTTTACAGATAAGGAAATTAAGGCTGAAGGCAGTTAAATAAATTACTCAAGGTCACAAAAATAGAAAGTAACAAGGATTGGGATTTGAACATAGGTCCTTTGATTCTAGAACCAGTGCTCTATACCATGTTGCCTTATTTAAAGGAGCAACATTCATATGAATAAAAGGGATACAATCAGATATTATGGACATTGAACAGTTCAATGATTTTTGACCAGCCCCTACCACTAAAATATGTGTGTTTCTGTTTTTTAAATTATTTTTATTATGAACTAAACAAACAGCAACAAATATGAACACTTCCATTTACAACAAACAAGAAAAGAGACTCTTATGCAAACCTGTGAATCCCTATAATATACAACTTGTTGTTGGTTCTTACAAACATCAAGTTTGTTGAGATTCTATAGCATAGGTGTGATCCTGGGTAAATCTCTTAACTGTTTAATGCTTTAGGAAGCTCACTTTTAAGTTTCAGAGAGGTTTCAGTGGAAGAATGGGTTTACTTCTATCAATGACATCATAGGTATAGTCCCTTTACCTAAATATCACATTTATTATGATATGAATGTAATCCCTGTTCCAAAGCCCATTGGTATGGGATTCTCGCCTTATTGATAGAGATGAATGTCCTCCCCTGTGCAAGTAAATGAGGAGAAAGTCATATACCAATGGCCTTTGGGATGGAAACTACGTTCATAATACCCTATTTATCTGTGTCTTCCTCTGAATTTTCTTCTCTTATCTTCTGTGTGTTTTTACATGTTTCATTGATGTTCATTTATTTATTCTTTGTTTTATTTTATATTACTATAAAAAGACAGTCAAGCAAAGCAAATTAGAATATAAATTGTGCCTGAAAATGTATGCCTCATGCTTTATCCCTAGTTTATCACCTCTGCCAAGAGATAAAAAAAAAAAACATGCTTTGTGTGTATTTTTTAGATTTTTTTAGGTGAATCAATATCCATGTGAATCACAACAAAACAATAAAAAAATGAAATTACAGTCATTCAAATGTTAAAGGTGCAAGGTAGATTAAGTAAGCAATGACATATTAATGATTGATATAAAAAACTGTCATAAATTATACTTGATCCTGGAGATATTGGAGTAGATTGAGTGGGGGTGGGAGAATGCTATGGTTTGTAACAAATTTAGTCCTCCTCTTAAGGAAGATCAACTTGACAGTTGAATGGAGAATACAGTGGAGTGGAAAGAGACATGGGCTATACCTGAACTGATGACATCCTGCACCATGGTGGCAGCAGTGTTAGAAAAAAAGGGGGACATTACATATATATATACAGAGAGAGAGAGAGAGAGAGAGAGAGAGAGAGAGAGAGAGAGAGATGTAGAAGGTCTGCAATATAAACCCATATTGATTAGGCAATGGATTTATCAAAGTATTAAAAGACAGTGTTGGGGCGGCTAGGTGGCGCAGTGAGTAGAGCGCCGGCCCTGGAGTCAGAAGAACCTGAGTTTGGATTCAGCCTCAGACACTTAATGCACACACAAACAAAAAAACCTAGCCTTGTGACCTCGCGCAAGTTACTTAACCCCAATTGCCCTCCAAAAAAAAAAAAAAAGATAATGTCATATTCCCACACATACCAGACTGAAGGTTCTCCTGGCTTCCTTTAAGTACCACTTAAAATCCCATTTTCTACAAGAAACCTTTCCTGATCTCTCTTAAATGCTAGTGTCTTTCCTTTGAGCTGATCAAATCAATAAATATTTATTAATCATCTGTTATGTGCAAGGCCCTGTGCTCAACACTGAGGATACAAAGAAAGATGAAAATAATCACTGTCCCCAAGGAGCTCACATTCTAATGGAGGAGATAACAGATATGCTGCTATGTATAAACAAAATATATATTTGACTTGACTGGACTCATAAGCTCCTTGAGAGAAGGGGTAGTATGTTATTTTCTTTGTCTCTTGTTCAGAGCCTAGCACAGCATTTAACATAATATATTCTCAATGTTACAGTAGTGATTTTAGCTCTTTTCCAGTATACTAATATACTTTTATTTACCTGGATTGCCTTCTAAGAGTTGTAATTCCCAGTGGAAAGAAAGGAGAAATGACAACAACCATTCTTTGCTTCCCCAGGCTTCATCCTTAGGAACCTTTCATCATCAACCTTTGCCAATGAAGGCATGGATTTCAAGATGAGAGAGGAAGGGAAGGAGAGAGGGAGAGAGACAGAATATGAGGAAGCATAATAGTCATCATCAAAGATAAGCTCTTTTCCCTAGAGCCTAATAGAGGTAAGGCAGACTGTTGTGTCCAGGGGGAGTGAAGTCAGATCCAACTAAATTGATGATGGGTAATACCAAGAAAGGAACAGGAGATAATTGCAGCTTCCAGCTGATGTGAACTTAGTGACTCAAATAACTACCACCCCTCTTGGTGGGAGTGGAAAGGTTTGTGTTAAAGAATTGAACTATTATTTCTTTCACCTTGAAGTGGCAGCCATCAAAAGTAAGTTTTCATCTCATGGACATGAGGGAAATTGAAATGATTGCCATATCTTTTGCTTTTATTTTATTACATATCTCTCTAATTTAATCTATTTACTAAAATAATAATACTTGCATAAACAAGTGACATAGAAGGAAGTTAGGGAATGGAAAGTTGATGTGGTCCAAGTCAAAGAAACTGGGTGACAGCTTATTTCTATGTAGATAAAATAATGGAAAGTAAGAATGAAGGGCAAACACTTGGGTGTCACTGCTAGACAGTAACCGCTAGATAGGACCAGGGAAGTGGTCATGAACACTGTGTCCTATGTTTCACTCATAAATTATTTGAATTATCAACGTGGAAGAAAAATCAAAGCCATACATGTGCCTCCCCCAGCCCCATCACCTCACCTGTTACTTACCTAATTCTACTATGCATTTGCCTCCTGAAAGGGCCTTTACCACTCTAGATTAAATAAAGCATTTATTAAATGCTTACTATGTGCCAAACACTGTGCTATGTGTTGGGAATACAAAAACAAGTAAACTGAAGAATAGTTCCTACGCTGGTGCATTCTAATAATAGATATAGATAACATCATACACACTGGAACAGAGAAGGAGGTCACCGCCACATGGAGCAGGATTGTAAATGTATGGAGAGCTGGGTGCAAAACTAGGTTAAAATGAGCATGTTTTGTCGTGGGCACCACCTCACAATGGAGATTATTAGCATTAGCTCCTGAGTTGAAAGAGGCACATACAGGGATAAAGATATCTTCGGCCAGTGAAGGCAGCTGAATCAGGGCTGGAAAAGTCCAGAGGCAGGATGACTTTCATACCTTGCCTCAGATATATTCACTTTTTTTATTAAAGTTACCTGCTACTTTGTATTTTGTAAGTTTTATATATGAAGATATAAAATCTACTATATTTAAGTTCTGAGAAAGTGAAACTCTAGTTATAGTATTTCTTAAACTATCCTGTTGTCATTTTCCTTATGTATATCAAGATAGAGTTAGAAATTCAAACAGCTTTCCCAGACAACAATTTTAGATCCACAGAATTACTATTTCTGTTACTCAAATTTATAATAAATTTATAATAATTAGAATTTATAATAATATAATATATATTATATATAGATATTATATAATATATAGTAATATATAATTAATAATATCATAATAATGATTATAATTTATAATAAATTTATAATAGCATCTTCAGTATTCAACTATGTATGGTGTGTGTATGCTTGTGCGTGTTTGTGTATGTGTATGTGTTCTTTAATTAATGACACACAGAAAACAATATATCCAGCAAACAATTATGGTAACCCTGTGAGATGAGCTACTTGTCAACAAGAGGATAGAAGACCCTACAGATAATATCTGAGATATAGAGTGAAGAACTGTGATTGCTGATGGTTCTTTTAACAGCAGGGAGACATGAAATAGTCAGTTATCAAAGGATTCTGAAGTCTGGTTGAGAAAACCTGCCTATTTACCTAAGCTTTGAACCAATCCTAGTACAAGCAAAGGTAAATTCCATAATTTCAATATCTTCTCTCTCTGCATGAATAGTTCCAGGAGAATCAAAGGGAAGAATGTTTCCTCTCTTCTCACCTTGTCCCTCCCTACACATCTCCCATCCAACAGGGAATAGCAATTTCATGATGGAAATAGATAAATGATACTGCTCATGAAAAGTCATACTGCCTTCCCATTTTAATAGAAATGTGAAAATAGGAAAAAAATGACAGGATGACCATTAATACTTGTACCAGCTACTAAGAAGAAAAAGCTTACCTAGAGCACTCTGACCTTGCCTTATGCCAGATCTTTGAAGGAGGACTTATTCAGAAAAATCACATAACTCTCATGTAGGCTGGGAGTTAAGGAAGTCATCAAGTCTGGAGGGGCTTGGGGATAAAATATGCCTACTGTGGCTATTTCATGAATTCTAGCATGATTTTTTTAACCAGATAAAAGATACAGACCCTATCTAGTACAGACAGTGGAATTTTATGCTTTTTCTTTATACAGGGCATAAAAGAATTTTAACCTCAGGATCTGCTAACAAATAAAAATTTGAGCTTTGCATTAATATTTTAAGTAGGATTATGAAATATCAACAGTTTGCTTAGGGTTAATACAAGTTAAATAAGTTAATCTGATGACTAAATTTTGTTTCTCTTTTATATATGCAAAAATTAATGAGAAAGTTAGGCCACTGGACCTTTTGGTCATTCAGATTGCCAGAGGAATTTAAAGTAAACTTACCACAAATTGATGCCTAATTATTGAAGCATGGAAATGACACACAAAATTGCTATGTTCGCAGAATGGATGCAAACAATCTGTGGGCATTTAATTATTTGACTTGGACCAAATATGGCCAAATTAAGTCCCTGACTCAGAAAGCTGAATCAAGGACAAATGAGTAGATAAACGATCTGAATAGTCATAGGATCACAGATATATAGGATAGAATTCCAATCCCATGTAGTCTGAATGTTCCCATCTACAGAAAAGAAAACTGAGTCCCATAGTATCCAAATGACACATAGGTAATAAACATCAAAGGAAAAACTTGGAGTTAAATGCTTTGTCTCTGAAGTCTGAGATTTTTCCACTGTCCACTGAACTATGTTGCCCTAGAAATTTTCATAAGATGTTACTATATTAATTAGAGATAGCTGTAAAATACATCCAACAAAGACAGAGAGGATCAGAATCAGAGAAGGCTTTTCCCATTCTCTCTTTTCATTCATCACTTACAGAGAATGCAAATTTTTACCTGATTTTTTTAGGTAAAATGTTGCAGAAGATGATGTTGTAAGTATATCTATCCTTCAATTAACCCTAGGAAAACTTACTGATCATGGAAGCACCTAAATATGAGAAAATCACAGAATGCCTTCACTCATAGCTTTATATCCTTAAATCTAGCAATATGGTACCTAATCAAAATTGTATAGAAGTAAATCAAATCATCTAAAAATGAAAATCACAGCTTAACCTGTCTATACTCTCTCAAAAATATAGTGAGTCTATCTTGTAGTGAAATAAAGGTCTTGTCCTAAATCACATAAGTAGAGGTTTTATATGATTTCAAATCTAACCCAGCTTACCCTGGCTAAGTGTTCTAGCATAGGGTTTACCCCAATAATACCCTCTTTGTTGAGTACTTTTTATCTACCTACTAGTCACTGGACAAGTAAAAGTCTGTTTATTTTTATCAAATATCTTCATATGCTCAGAACCCCAATTGGTTTACCCCAATTGGTTTACCCCAATAATACCCTCTTTGTTGAGTACTTTTTATCTACCTACTAGTCACTGGACAAGTAAAAGTCTGTTTATTTTTATCAAATATCTTCATATGCTCAGAAGAGT
>WOXC01002287.1:0-43086 GCA_011680675.1 Gymnobelideus leadbeateri
CTTCAGTAGACAAATACATATTTATAGCATGGCAAAACTCCAAACTACAGAAGCCAGTATGGACAACCCTATACCTATAGCACAGCAACTCTCTGAGCTAACTATTGGTGCTGGGCCAGAGAACCTAGGAAGTAATACCAGAAATCATGCATGGAAGATGGTGTAGAGATGGGAGCCTGTGCAGCATTCCACTAGTCCTGAAGGAAAGTACTAAGCAGCTGGCTGGGATCAGTTCTGTCCACCCAAAAGTCACTGGGGCAGAGTTAGCCTAGAATTAACCCTGAATTGCCCAGTGTGGGAGAAGTCTGAGATGATTTGAGATCCAGCCCCCATCATTAGTGGGTAGATAATCAGAAAGTGAACAACAGTAGAAAATTCAAGGTGGGGGGTGGGGGGGAGGAGTGACTAAAATTACCAAACATTTCAGGAAGAAGAAAATTCAAAGGATCTTGAACATAAGTAAATAAATCAATAGGAACAACAGCAATGACAGAAGGAAATATGGTCTCCAGAGGTAGTAAATGAGTTTAGATATCTATAAATAAATATTACAAAATAAAGGAAAACAATGCAATACTTGATGAAGTAAAATACCCTGTGCAACTTGAGAACATGGAACTACAGCGTGCTGTTCTTGAGTATTCCAAAAGAGAAGTTAGAGTTATGAGAGCAGGTTTTATGACTTGCTCAGCAAAAATAATGACAAGAACAGAAAAACAAGAACAGAATATGCTGTGGCCAGCCTCACCAAATAAGTAACAGTGAGGACAAAAGGCTGGAAATGCAAATCCACAGAAGCGAAGGACAATTGGAAGGGATGCAAAAAAAATGACATTAAAAGAACACATGCTCACTATCGAAGGAAAGCATAGAAAGCTGGGATGCAGAGAAACAAGCTAAGAATCATAGATCCCTCAGAAGAACATGACATGACAAGACACCTTGACACCACAAAGCAGGAAATAACAGAGGAGAATTGTACAGCACTTCTAAACAGAAAACGGAATGCCAATGGAAAGAATTCACCAATCACTTTTCTATCTCTTTTTTTTTCTTTTTTTTTGCTTTTTGGAGGGCAATTGGGATTAAGTAACTTGCCCAAGGTCACACGACTAGGTTTTTGTTTGTGTGTGCATTAAGTGTCTGAGGCCGGATCCGAACTCAGGTCCTTCTGACTCCAGAGCCGGCACTCTACTCACTGCGCCACCTAGCTGCCCCTCACTTTTCTATCTCAAACAAGCAAACAAACCTAAGACTGAAAATTTCAAAACACATAGTGATTAAATTCAAGAATTCAATTCTACCAACAGTAAGGAGAAAGATCTTCAAATACAAAGGAAAGGAAATTAAAATAACAAAAGAATATTCTGAACCCACCATAAAATATATGCAGTAATAAATAATGTACTCTATAGAGCAATGAAGATCAGAATGCATCTGAGTTTGACACACTCTGAAAATCTGAGCTTAACCACACATGAAAAAAAAAAGCTAGATTTTCAATAATAAAGAGACATTTGAAATATTTTAAAAAAGAAAACCAGAGGTCATGGAAAGATGGACTAAAAACTAAATAATCTTATCCTTAAGAATGAATAGGTCAAACAACAAATCAGAGAAACAATCAGTAACTTCATTCAAGAGAATGACATTAATGAGACAACATACCAAAACTTATAGGATGAAGCGAAAGCAGTTCTTAGGGGAAGTTTTATATCTCTTAACATGAATAAAATAGAGAAAAAGGAGATCCATAAATTGGGCATGCAACTGAAAAAGCTAGAAAAAGAACAAATTGAAAATTCCCAATTAAATACTAAATTATAAATACTGAAAACCAAAGGAGAGATTAATAAAATTGAAATTAAGAAAACTATGGAGGGGGCGGAGCCAAGATGGCAGAGTAGAAAGAGCACTTCCAAGGTGCTCTCCCCCACACCACTTCCAAACCATATAAAAGGGGACTCTGAACAACTTCTGGGGCCCCAGCACCCACAGAATGACACACAGAAGCTAACCTCCCACTGAGGACAGCCCAGCATCCCTGCAGGGAGCGGCGAGTGCAGGACTCTGGGAGCAGCCAGCTTAACACTCTGGGAGCTGAGCCCATGCCCATGTGAGCTGTGGTTTTAGCCCCAGGGCGGCAGGGCCAGCAGCCAGCTGGAGGGACCCCCAACAACAGCAGCTGTGGCAATTCCAGAATTGTCATCACAGACATGCCTAGGACAAAGTGAGAGGTTAGTGTCCTATGGACTTTGGGACCAGTATTTGGGGAATGCGTTGGCTTCTTCCCCTGGGGGCTAGAAGTGGCCGAGGAGACATAGCACAGTCGCCATTTTGCAGCTTCAGTGGCAGCTTCAGATCCTGGCCTGTGAACTGTAGGGAGATCCAGCAATCAGTCTTGGGGGGTAATCACTCTTGCTTTAACCTCCTTGGATCTGGATTGTGGTTTGAGGGGGAGGTCGTGGGGTGGGTATCCAGCTTGCCAGAGAGTGAGGAGGCTTCACAAGAAGCCACTCAACTAATACCTCTGGAAGTTGTGAAGACTCCAACATTTGGAACAGAAGCTCCCCTGTCTGGTGGCAGAGTCCTACTGTGGCAACAAGCCAAAATCAAGTAATTAAGTGGCAACATGCCTAGGCAAAGGAAACAAAATAAACAGAAAAATACAATATTAGACTCCTATTTTGGGGGCAAAGATCCCAAAAAGAAAACTCCCAGGAATATTATAGCCAGGTGCCAGAATCCCCAGATCAAGCAGCCAGGAAGAAACAATTTCAATATTGTGGAAACACCATCAGTATAACACAGGATCTGGCAGCTTCTACATTATTGGGATCTTTTCCAGGAGGTGATCTGTGGATTCTTTCAACCTCTATTTTGCCCTCTGGATCTAAAACATCAGGGCAATTTTCCTTGAGAATTTCTTGAAGGTTCTTTCTTTGATCATGGCTTTCAGGTAGTCCAATAATTTTTAAATTGTCTCTCCTGGATCTATTTTCCAGGTCAGTGGTTTTTCCCATGAGATATTTCACATTGCCTTCTAATCTTTCGTTTTTTTGGATCTGCTTAACAGCATCTTGATCTCTCATAAAGTCACTAGCTTCCATTTGCTCCAGTCTAACTCTGAAGGAATGAATCTCCTCAGTGAGCTTTTGAGATTCTTTTTCCATTTGGCAAATTCGACTTTTTAAGGCATTCTTCTCCTAATTGCCCTTTTGGGCCTCCTTTGCCATTTGAGTTAGTCTATTTTTTCAGGTGTTGTTTTCCTCAGTCAGGCTGTTGACCCTCATTTCATACTTTTCCTCCATCCTTCTCATTTCTCTTCCTAATTTTTCCTCCATTTCTCTTATTTGATTTTTAAAGTCCTTCTTAAGGTCCTCTATGGCCTGCAACCCGCTCATATTTTCCTTTCGGACTTTTGGAGCAGGATTTGTGACCTCACAGTCCTCCTCCTGTTCCCTGCTTCGATCCTCTTTGCCCCCAAAATAGGAGTCTAATGTTTCATTTTTCTGTTTATTTTGTTTCCTTTGCCTTGGCATGATGCCACTTAATTACTTGACTTTTGGGCTTGTTGCCACAGTAGAACTCTGCCACCAGATAGGGGACCTTCGTCCCCAATGTGTGTGGGGGCAACTTCCCTTTCTGGCAAGCTGGAAACCCGCCCCATGACCTCCCTGCCAGATCACAATCCAGATCCAGGGAGGTTAAAGCAAGAGCGATTACCCCCCAAGACTGATTGCTGGATCTCCTTACAGTTCGCAGGCCTGGAGCTGGAGCCACCACTGAAAACTGCAAAATGGTGTGTCTCCTCAGTGGCTTCTAGCCCCCAGGGGAGGAAGCTGACGCGTTCCCCAAATATTGGTCCCAAAGTCCATAGGGCACTAACCTCTCAGTTTGTCCTAGGCATGTCTGTGTTGACCATTCTGGAATCGCCACAGCTACTGGTGTTCTGGGGTCCCTCTAGCCGGCTGTTAGCCCGGCTGTCCTGGGGCTAAAACCGCGGGACCTGGGTTCAGCTCTCTGTTTGCTGCGCGATGCTGGCTCCCAGAGTCCTGCCCTGCCCCTTCCTGCAGGGCTGCTGGGCTGTCCTCAGTGGGAGGTTAGCGTCTCTGTTTCGTT
Source organism: Gymnobelideus leadbeateri (assembly GCA_011680675.1). NCBI lineage: Eukaryota > Metazoa > Chordata > Mammalia > Diprotodontia > Petauridae > Gymnobelideus > Gymnobelideus leadbeateri. Next base: position 4,123 of record WOXC01002287.1, read on the forward strand.
CTTTGGGTGCTGGGGCTCCAGCAGTTGTTCAGAGTCCCCTTTTACATAGTTTGGAGGTAATCTGGGGGAAGAGAGCCTTGGAGGTGCTGTTTCTACTCCACCATCTTGGCTTGGTCCCCCTGAAACAAATTCTATAGCAGCAAAATCCACAAAAAGATAGTGAAACAATTTTCCAGCCCAAGACAACTTGGAAGGGTGGCAGGAGATGTCTATTGCACCAAGGTAAGAGGGGAACATAGTCTAATACAGGCTGTGACAGCACAGACCAGGACCTAGCAAACCTGAAGCAGGCCTCAGGGTGACTGAATCAATGGCAGTTTCCACATCTCTCAGTTTATAGAAGCTAAAGGCAACTAAGAAGTTTAGCAGGAAAGATCTGTTGCACCCGAGTGAGAGTGGAGTGCAGTCCAATGCAGGATGCACCAGGACAGCCCAAGGCCCGGGAGACCAGAAACAGGCCTCGGTAGTGGCAGCAGCTGCTTCCAGAGCTCTCAGCCCACAGACGGTAAGAGGTTTGAACAACTGGTCAGAAAGAGATGATAGGGGTCTTTTTAACTAGCACTGAGATAGGACTTTTATTTTGCCCATACTTCAATCCAGGTGGCAGTGCTGGGTGACATTCCTGGGGTGAAGAGGAGCTTGTGGCAGCATTGGTGGGGTGACCCTCCTTGCAGTTTCAGGGCAGAAAAAAGTGCTTGTGATCACCCACAGACCAGAGCACAGGCCAGAAGAGAAGTACACACCTCTCCTTAGATCATACCAGCTTGGAAGAACTGAAAAGTTCTATACGTTTTCTTTAACTTTCTCTAAGGTCCCTAGAAGGATCTCTGAAAACAGCAGCAGAAAACCCCTGAAGCTTGGGATACTGCATTCTCCATCCAGGAAGCAGTGCCTTACAAACAAAAAGTTAAAAGTCAAGTAATAGACTGGGAAAATGAACAAATAATGGAAAAAACTGATTATAGAAAGTTATTATGGTAACAAGGAAGATTAAAACACACACTCAGAAGACAACAAAGACAAAGCTCTTACATCCAAAGCCTTCAAGAAAAATAAGAATTTGGGCGGCTAGGTGGCACAGTGAGTAAGAGTGCTGGCCCCAGAATTGGGACAACCCAGCATCGGATCAGAAAATGAGCACCCACACATAAATAATGACTGGCCGTGTAACCTTAAGCAAGTTACTTAACCCCAATTGCTTTAAAAAGAAAAATAATAATTGCTATCAGGCCATGAAAGGGCTCAAAAAGGATTTTAAAAATCAAGTAAGAGGGATAGAGGAAAAACTGGTAAGAGAAATGAGAGTGATACAAGAAAATCATGAAAAAAGTCAACATCTTGGTAAAGGAGGCACAAAAAATAATGAAGAAAAATAATATCTTTAAAGACAGACTAGGCCAAATGGTAAAAGAGGTCCAAAAAGCCAACGAGGTGAAGACTACCTTAAAAAAGCAGAATTGGCCAAATAGAAAAACAGTTCACTGAAGGAGCTTCAAAAGGTCACCAAAGAAAATAATTCCTTAAAAATTAAAATGGAGTAAATGGAATCTTATGAGAAATTGAGAAACAATGAAACAAAACCAAAAGAATGAAAAAGTAGAAGACACTGTAAAATGTGTATCCCACTGGGAAAACAACTGGGTTGGAAAATAGAGCCAGGACAAAGAATTTAAAAATCATTGGACTACTTGAAAGCCATGATCAAAAAAAGAGCATAGGGGCGGCTAGGTGGCGCAGTGAGTAGAGCGTAGGCCCTGGACTCAGAAGGACCTGAGTTCAGATCCGGCCTCAGACACTTAACACACACAAACAAAAACCTAGCTGTGTGACCTTGGGCAAGTTACTTAACCCCAATTGCCCTCCAAAAAGAAAAAAAAATAATATCTCTTTGGGGCGGCTAGGTGGTGCAGTGAATAGAGCGCCGGCCCTGGAATCAGAAGGCCCTGAGTTCGGAGCCGGCCTCTGACACTTAATCTATATGAACAAAAAAACCTAGCCGTGTAACCTTGGGCAAGTTACTTAACCCCAATTGCCCTAAAGGGGCGGCTAGGTGGCGCAGTGAGTAAGAGCTCCAGCCTCGGAGTTTGGATGACCCGAGATCAGATCCGGCCTCAGAAAATGAGCACCCACGCATAAACAATGACTAGCCGTGTAACCTTGAGCAAGTTACTTAACCCCAATTGCTTAAAAAAAAAAAAAAAAAAAGAGCATAGACATCATCATTCAAGAGACTGTCAAGAAAAACTGTTCTGATATCCTAGAACCAGAGGGTAAAATAGAAATTGGAAGAATTGATTGATCACTTCCTAAAAGCGATCCCAAAATAAAAACTCCAAGGAATATTATAGTCAAATTCCAGAATCTCTAGGTCAAGGAGAAAATACCACAAGCACCAGAAAGAAACAATTCAAGTAATGCAGATCCACAGTCAGGATAACACAATATTTAGCAGCATCTACAAAAAGAACAAAAGCTAAGAATATGATATTCCAGATAACAAACGATCTAATATTACAACCAAGAATCACCTACCCAGCAAAACAGAAAAATCCTTCAGGGAGAAAAATGGACATTCAGTGAGATATAGGAATTTTAAGAATTCTTGGTAAAAAAAGCCAGAGTTAAATAGAAGATCTGACTTTCAAATACAAGACTCAAGAAAAGAATAAAAAGGTAAATAGGAAAGGGAAATCATAAGGGATCTAATCAGGTTAAACTGTTGACATTCCTACATGGGAAGTTTATATTTGTAACGAACGAGAACTTTCTCATTATTAAAATAGTTATGAGACAGTGGGCATAGGTGTGAACTGAATATGAAGCAATGCTATCTAAAAAATAAAAGTAAGGGGTGAGAGAGGAATGTACTGGGAGAAAAAGAAAGGGAGAGGTAGAATGGGATAAATTATGTCACACAAAAGAGGCAAGAAAAAGCTTTTACAAAGGAGGGGAAGAAGGGAGAGGTAATAGGGATTGAGTGAACCTTACTCTCATCAGAACTGGCTCAAAGGGGGAATGACGTGCAGAGACAATTAGGTATAGAAAACTATCTTACTTTACAGGAAAGCAGGAGGGGAAGGGAATATAAGAAGAGGGAGTATTGATAAATGGGAGGGCAGATTAGGAGAAGGGGTAATAAGAAGCAAAATCTTTTGAGAAAGGACAGGGTGAAAGGAGAGAGAGAATAGAATAAATGGGCAGGGGAGAATAGGATGGAGAGAAATACATTTAGCTATAGTAACCGAAAAAAAACTTTGAAGCAAGTTTCTCTGATAAAGTCCTCATTTTTCAAACATATAGAAAATGGAGTCAAATTTATAAAAATAAGAGCCATTACCCAATTGGTAATGATCAAAAGATATGATCAGTTTTCAGATGAAGTAATCAAAGCTATCTATAGCCATATGAAAAAATACTCGAACTCACTGTTGATTGGAGAAATGCAAATATCTATTAGATAAGCTAATACGGGGGTGGCTAGGTGGCGCAGTGAATAGAATACTGGCCCTGGAGTCAGGAGGACGTGAGTTCAAATCCGGCCTCAGACACTTAACACAAAAACTAGCCGTGTGACCTTGGGCAAATCACTTAACCCCAATTGCCCTGCCTCCCCGCTCCAAAAAGGAAAGAGAGAAAGAGAGAGAGAGAGAGAGAGAGAGAGAGAGAGAGAGAGAGAGAGAGAGAGAGTGAGAGACAAGAAAGAAAGAAAGAAAGAAAGAAAGAAAGAAAGAAAGAAAGAAAGAAAGAAAGAGAGAAAGAAAGAAGTAATAAGTAGGATGCTCTCAGAAAAACCTGGGAAGACTTGCATGGATTGAGGCAAAGTGAAATGTACTGTGTACAAAGTAACAGAAATAATGTAAGACGATCAGCAGTGAATGACATATATTCTCAGCAATACAATGATCCAAGATAACCCTGAAGGATTTATGATGAAAAAATGCTATCCATTCCGAGAAAAAGAACTCATGGTGTCCGAATGTAGATCGAAACATACTTTTTTCACTTCATTTTTCCTGAGGATTTTTTGTCTCTGTTTTTATTCTATGACTATTATAGATTTGTTTTGCATGACTACACATGTATATATTTTGAACTGCTTTGTCTTCTCAATGAGGTGGGGTATGGAGGGAGGAAGGGAGAGAATTTGGAACTCAAAGTTTTAAAAACAAATGTTAAAAATTGTTTTTACATGTAACTAGAGGAAAATAATAGATAAATGAAATTAAAAAAAATAAAAGGGCATGGAAACCTATGGTTGTAGCAACTGCAGAGGGTGCTGGTATTAATACAAAATGTCTTTGTAACCTACTTGTTAGAGAACTTACTTGTTTGGAGAGAAGCTGTTTGCAAAGCTGGTATAGGGTAATGAATTTTTTGGCCAATAGTCGTGCCTCAATGAATCCTTCAGCCACTAGCATGATTTCACAGATCATCTCAAAATCTGGTACGACCATAGCACAAGGCCTACGCACAGACAAAGAAGGAATGAGACAGTTTTAGAGTTAAAACAAGACAGAATGTCTTAAATTGTAATGGAAGGGGTTGTAGTTAGATATAAAGAAGAATTTTGCGATAAAGCAGGGTGTAGCAACTGGATTTGGTTACTGAGTGAAGGGATAGCATCTCTTTCTCTGTGAATATTTGAAAACAGAAGCTCCATTCCATATCCTTCTTATCTTCTAGTCATAACTGTCCAGGCCAATTTATTGAAACAACCAAACCTTTCATTTTCTGAATTCCTTATGCATGATAGCCATCATCTGACTGATACTCAAGGACTATTCCTTTTTTGATCCTTATACAAAGAGAAATGACTAGAAATTTAGTTGGTCATGTCTCTTACGAACTCCATAAAAGTTCTCAAGTTGTTTTGTCTCTGCATACAAAAAACTGAGGTCTAATTGAAGCTGGTTTTGAATCTTATAATAGACTGCAGGTAAAATCATGCTTTTAATGAATATAATTGCATTTTATTATGTCTCGTTCTATATAACAAAGTTGCTACATAGTGGAATTCAGAGTAATGAACAGTATTCCTCTCATCAATTATCATCTTTGGAAGTCCATGCCATCTCTCTGTACACCTTCTCTAATCCACCACCAGTATTATATAGTGCACACAAAATTTCATTTACACCTATCTTTCTAGAGAAAGTTTTTGATGGTGGTTAAAAAATTGATAAGGAATTTCTATCTACAGGCCATGGGAAACAAAGGTCAGTACATGTTATTATCTACTGATATTTTAGGCTATGCCAGAGATGGCTTTCAGTGGCAGACTGGGAAGTGGAGATGAATACCAACATCTATCCATATATCCTCTCTCAAGTCTAGCCCATGAACATTTCAAATACCATTAAGCCAAAGATCTAACCTTCTCCTTTTACATCCCAGTTGAACATCAAAAGAAGGACATGATCAGTGGTTGTGGCTCCATAATTGACTGTATCAGGATATGCTACTGACTGGTTGTGGATAAATTGCTAGGTGCTCCTGACATAATCCAATCTCCTTATTTTATAAATGAAACAATGTTACAAAAGTGAAATGATATTCAAATCCACACAACTAGTTAGTGGAAGAATGGGGACTAGAAACCAGATCTTCTAATTCCTAGCACAGTGATTTTAATATACTAGCATGCTTATTATAGAGACAGTGTGCAGTTGTAGAGAAACACCTGACTGAGCCAGGAAAATCTGACATACTGATTATGTGACTCCTAACAATTCATCAAAACTAATGTTTTAAGCAACTCTCCAAGTTAGTGAACTTAGATAACCAATGATGAACTTCTTAGAACTTATTTTATCCCTAAACTTCTACTTAGTCTTTCTTATTTGTGTTTTGACTCTGTTGAGCCTTCGAGAAACCAGAGTTAACCTCTATGCTAGGATGAAGCACTGGAAGACAGTTTTTAGCAGTGAGTGTTAGAGGAACCCTATTCAATTATTCATTCATTCACTTAACAAATATTTACTAAGTGCTCAATGATACCAGTTCCTTCACCTGATACTCATGGCTCTCCATAACCTAGCTCCGGCTGACCACTCCAGCCTTATTTCACACTCTTGTACTTTGGATACTCCATAATCTAAAAACAACAACAAAACTGGGCTGCTTGCAATTCCTTGGTTCTGTCCTCCGTTGTCCACTCTGTGATTTTGTGCACATTGTTCTCCATCCCTGGAACAGATTTTTGTCTTTCTCTTTTTCTAACTGTTGGCACATTCCCACTTTTTAGGACTCAGTTGAGATGCTACTTCCTTCATATACCTTCACTGATTTCAACTGCTAAATGTAATCTGTCTATATTAAAATCTCTCAGGCTATGCTGACCTTTGAATTTCATTTTAAAGCTTTTATCATTTCAAAATTATATTAAAGTTATTTAATCTCCTTCAAGTCTTCCTTTCTATGTCTCCTGTGCTTCACACATGGTAAGGACTGTGTAAAAGGTGGGAGGATGTGATATGGTTCCTGCACTTCAGGAGCTTACCTTATAGGAGTTAAGGTATGAGTACAAGATATAAGTATAACATATGGACACAAATAACTATAAAACAGCATAGAATGCAATAGTGAAATAAAAGAAGTAGAAAGTGTTATGATATTTAAAAGGGATAAAAGATTTCTTCTTACTGGAATAATCCAAGAAGGCTTCATGAAGCAGGCTTTGAAGGATTATCAGGAATTGAACCTCTGGAACCAGTGTTAAGAAAGAACATTATAGATAGAGGGCTCAACAAGAGCAAGGATGTGGAGAAATGAAAGTAGTTGTATTCAGGAAAGGACAAATGATATGATATGAATGGAATGAAAGGTACTGAAGCAGAATAGGAGGAAATAAGGCTGAAAAGGTCTGTTGGAACTACATTGCAGTGTATATCAAGGTAAGCAGTACAGTATTTGAGGCAATTGAGAAACCATTGAACATTTTAAGTAAAGATTGAAGTAAGAGACTAACATAATCATGATAGTGTATCATATATGCTTCTTCCCAAAGATAGTCAGAACTTACATTCATTATAAAATGTAGTTGTCCCCTCAAAAATTACGAACTGTACCTGAAGAGAGCCTTGAGGTTCTCTGGAAGCTCTGTACGGCCAGCATAGCCTGGATTCATAGTGATGAAGATTCCCACTGAGGGATTCAATTTAATCTCCTCCCCAAGGAAATTGAAATACAGCTTCTTATCCCTGATTGCATCTTGGATACTTTTTACCTGATGAAAAAATCAATACTTTATGATCAATGTAATGGATTACTGTAGTTGGAATGGATCAGATACCATTCTGTCAGAATAAGTTAGCCCCTTCTGTACACAGTATGTTTAGTTCTTCTCAGACTTCAGAACTTGATTGGCACAGAATACTGGGCTCCTAACACCTTCAAATACATGCGTGCGTGCACGCGCGCATGTGCACACACACATATACATATATGTATATATGTATGCATGCATTCATATGCAAATTTAGTGTGAGATGCAGCATGATGTAGTAAAAAAATTTCTAGACTTAGAGTCAAGTAAGGATATGGGTTTATATCTCGGAGTTATTTATTACCTAGATGACCTGGGACAGATTACTTAATCTCTTTGGGCTTCAGTTCTGTCACCTCTAAAATGATGGAGTTGAACCAGGTAACATCTAAGGCCTCTCCTAGCTTTAAATCAGTGGTTCTATGTGTGACAAATGTAGTGTGAAAACTCATTCCATTTGGGTAGACCTTATCTGCTTCTTTTTGAATCCTGGGTTATTTCTATATGGCTACCACCTACCTTCTTTCTTTCCTTCCTTCCTTCCTTCCTTCCTTCCTTCCTTCCTTCCTTCCTTCCTTCCTTCCTTCCTTCCTTCCTTCCTTCCTTCCTTCCCTCCCTCGAAACATACCAGCCACTCAGAAGTCTGATTCTAATACCAATCTACACAGAAACTGTTTTTCTGACCTGAACCAGTATTCATCTCTCTTTAAAAAGCCAGGGGACATTTCTGCTCCCAGGAGCTCACCATATTGGTGTCAAACTTGGTGTGGTGACCCAATCAGCTTTAGTCCTACTGCAGTTTAGAATTCATGCACTCAAGCAATCACCCATCTCCCTAGCAAGGGGGAATATAGATATGTGCCACCTTTCAGGCTGCCAATCAATTTTCTGCTTTTTTATTTAGGATCCCAACTATAAAATATGTATAGCACTTGTCTTGTTAGGAAGTATATTTAATTAAAGTTTACAAATTGCTCTGAGACTGAGAGTTGAGGCAAATGTCAACTACCCTTTCTGATGTTCAGCTTGACTTAGCATTCCCTTCTGCTACAAAGGATCTGCAAAACAAAGCAGTCAGCAAAAATGTACCTGTCAAGGAGTAAAGACATCTGTATTTCTGTGTAAAATTCTATAGGAGATGCTTTATGAAGAGTCAGAGCAAGTTTCAAAGTGCAATTTACTCATAAATATTAGCACTTAATAGAGGTGTACATAATTATAGATTACATAAAGCAACAGATTATTTGCCTAAGTTTTCTCCAATACCACAAGAGTATCTGAGTTCAAAGATTAAATAAATGATTCAACTGCATGTGAGCTAGGGAGCTGGGAGAAAGTATTAAATGCTGTGAGGGTCTTGTTGAGACCTAGTGGGCAAGCATGTGGTTTGGGGACACAAGAGCTAACCTATGAAGTTGTTCAGGTGTAGAGGATGAGATTGCCAAGTACAATTTGGTGTCTAAGATATTCTCCTTATTGCTTAGAGAGTACAAAGTTTGGAAAATGTGTAACCTTTGGGAAAGAGACAGAAGCACTGCTTTAAAATCTGTGGAAATGTTATCATCTCTAAGAGGAGGGGAGCCTCCTCCTGCATGCCCATGGGTCTGATGTGGTGCTCAGAGGCTAGCAGGGCTAGACTGCGCGTCTTGCTGTAATTGGCAAATAAATGTCACCCTGCCAAATTAAAAAAAAAAAGAGGAGGGGAGAAAAAAATAAAAAAGAAATTTACATGATAACTATATATTTAAAGGAAATGGCAAGTTGTACATAATAGATTTGCAGTTTCATGTAACATCTCTTACGGGGCAGATAGTTGGCACAGTGGATAAAGTGCTGGGTGTAAAGTCAGGAAGGCCTGAGTTCAAAGATCTAGTCACACTAGTTGTGTGACCCTGGACAAGTCATTTAGCCCTGGAGGCTGGATTGGTGTGGGGAGAGACCCACCAGCAGGGCATCCACTTATAACATCTGTTAGAAACCAATTAAAATCAGGGAAAAGTACCCAAGCTGAGAAAACACAATGACCAAGATTAATTAGTCAGATACAAATCATAGAAGGATACAGACTATACCTGGCTGATGTTCCTCTCTGATCCCTGCTTTATTAGACCTATCTCTTCAATACCAATTCTTTGTTTCCTTCATGACTAAGGTCAGGGTCCACCTTCTGCTTGACTGACCTTATTCTACAATGATTTTTTTCCATTTTCAAATTTTTGTAAGAGTTAAAAGCCTTTCTGTCACACAATTTCTGTATCACATACTTGATTCGGCTATTACCTTTCTCTGCTGTCTAGTTGCTTCTTCATGTACCCCTGATCTTTTCAAGTAAGGTAGCATGAATAGCAGAAAGAGTTAGGTTTGGAATTAAGAGTCCTGGGTTCATATTTTGACATCATACTTACTAGCTGTGTTACATTGAGCAAGAATCCTAGTATCTTTGAGCTTCAGTTTCCTTCTCTGTAAAACTACCTATACCTCATAAGGTTACTGTAAAGCACAAAGTACTACATAAATGAATTGTTATTGTTATCTTCTAAGTGTCAAAATATATCTGGGTTATCATAAGGAACGTGCTTTATAAAAGGTAAAGCACCATATAAATATGAGTTATAATTATTTTAATTATCTTCTATGGGAGGGGCTATGTCTTTTACTTTTACATTCTACCTAATGGCTTGGACAGTTTTTCATATACCAAATATTAATAAATATTTGCTTATTTTAATTTGATTGAAGTGAGAATGAGTGTCCACTGCTTAGACAAGACACAGAGCTAAGAGACCTTATTAGAAACTGTCATTGACACAAACTGGGTACTCTTCAAGGCAAGGAAAAAAGTTAGAAAAGAAAGAAGGAAGGAAAAAGCTGAGGAGGGATTGCAAGAAATAAAAAAAAAATGAATCCATTGCCTCCTCTTTCTCTTCTCTCACTCACTTGGACACTTTGCAACCTAGATTCTGACTCATCACTCAACCAAAACTCCTCTTTCCAAAGTTGGTGGTGATTTCTTAACTGCAAAACATGGTGGTCTTTTTTCAGTTGTCATCCTTTTTGACCTCTTTGCATTTGCAACTATTTATTATTTGCTCCTCCTAGATATTCTCTCCTCTCTGAGTTTCTGTGACATCGATCCCCCTGCTTCCCTTCCTATCTGTCTGGTTGCTTTTTGTTAGTCCCTTATGTTGAATCATCATCCATGTTCAACTCCATGTTCCAGTGAACCCAGCCTCCAATACTTGCTATTTCTCACGTACAGTATTCTATGTGATACAGTGAATAGAGCAATAGGAATAGAGTCAGAAAGTCCTGAGTTTAAATCCTGCCTCTGACACTTGCCAGCTGTGTGACCCTGGGTAAGTCTCTTACCCTCTCTCTGCCTCAGTTTTCTCCTCCATAAAATAAAGATAATAATAGCATCTACCTCCCCAGGGTTATTGTGAAGGTAAAAATGATGTAATATTTGTAAAGTAATTTATAGAACACTATATAAATGCTAGTTGTTATTATTATTATTCTCTGTATCTCTGCATGGGTTGTCTCCCATACCTAAAATGTACTTCCTTCTCATCTCCACCTTTTAGAATCCTTTGCTTCCTGCAAAGTTCAGTCAGTTCAATTTCTGAGCACATGAACTGTACAGAATGTAGAAGTATTAGGCACTTGAGCTTCTAAGCTCAAAAAGCTCTTAGTCTAAATGGAATATGTATTTATAAAGAAGCTTAAAGCTAGCACAGGTTTTCCTACACGAATCCTTTCATATGATTTTCCCAGCTGTTACTGCTTCCCTCCATAAACTTTTTTTGTATTTATTTTCCATATATGCTCTATTTACTTATATATGTACTTGTTTTCCCTAAGAGTATACTCACTGATAGCAAAGGTTGTTTTATTTTGCCTTTGTATCCACAGTAAGTTGCATATAGCAGGAAATTAATAAATGCTTGAATTGAATACAGAAATATGGAAGTTATTTAATGCAGTATATATATATATATACATACATACATATATGTATATATACAAATATTTATATATTTTGCTTTTTGAGGGCATATGGGGTTAAGTGATTTGCCCAAAGTCACATGGCTAGTAATTGTGTCAAGTGTCTGAGGCCAGATTTGACCTCAGGTCCTCCTGACTCCAGGGCCAATGTTCTATTTACTGTGCCACCTAGGCGCCCCCCCCCCCCATTTTTTTTGCTCACAGTATATTTTCAATAGGAGAAAAGAGAAAAGCTACAGATGAAAGTTAAGTCATATTGGAAATTTAAAAAAAATACTACTACTGCAAGTATCTAACTGTTGGAGTTTGCAAGTTTCCCCTATGCTCTATATAAGCCCATGTACCAGAATAATGGCATGCGTGGCTGAAAATAAATTATTCATTAAAAGATTTTTGAATCCTCCATCATTTTTATAATCTTAACACCTAACTTTAAACCAAACTATAAAGTATACTATCAATTGGAGAGCCCTTCAGCTTCCAAGAGTGAATTTTGTAGACTAGAGCACACCAATCAAAAGCCCTTTACATCAGCACCACCAATTCACTTGTAAATGTTTAACTTTGTCATGGCATAGAGTCTCTTTTGAATTGTAGGTGACATATCTGAACTGTTGAAAGAATGACATAGTGATAGGTCTTCAGAAAGGACATGTTTTACTTTAATACTTCATCATAATTCTAATAACTGACATTTAGATAGCATTTTAAGGCTTATAAGCACTTGATATATGTCATTAGAAAGGCTGTGTAGTATAATGGATAGAGCACTGGTGATCCAAATTTAAATCCTACTTGAGAGTCTTAAGTACCTTTGTAAACCTGGGCAAGTTACTTAACACTAAAAACACCCCTTTCCTCGTCTTCGAAATAGGGGTCATGATAATAATGCTACCTGTAGGATTTATACAGCACTTTAAGGTTTACAAATTCCTTATAAATATGACCTCATTTTATCCTCACAACAGTTTAGGGAGGATGGATGCTATTAATATTCCCATTTTACAGATGAGAAAAAGGAAGCAAACAGGTTAAGTGATTTGCCTAGAATCACATAGCTAGTGACTGAGGCTGGACTTGAACTTAGTTCTTCCTGATATCGAGTCTAAAACTATACACTGCCCCACCTAGCTGCCACTTACTTATACCATCTACTTCTTAGGAACTGTGTAAAGAAAGCACACTGAAAATCTTAAAGTCCTATATAAATGTGACTTATTTGTTAGTATTATGTCTTTTCATCTTTAAAACAGAGCTGTAAACTAGGTAATTTGGGTATTATTATCCCAATTTTTTATATTAGGAAACTGAGGCTCAGTCAGTCAACTAATAATTTGTCTAAGGTAATATGACTTAAATGACAGAAATGAACTTAAACCTAAGTTTCCTGATGTTAAACCCAATGCATTTTACATTGTACCCCACTGCCTTTCATTAAGATTATAGAAATTCAGTTAATCCCTTAAGGTCAGATTCTAATGCCACCTCTACTACTACTCTGTTGCTTTTCCTAATTCCTCTCTACCCTTTATCACAGGCATTAAAGATACTTTCTCCTAAACTATACATAGGACACATCCCAGAAATATTTATCATAAATTACTTTGTATTCCAGAAGGTTTTGTGGGTTGTTTTTTTGGGGTGTACATGTATGTATCTTCTCACAGATTATAAACTCTATGAAGGCAGTGATGGCATATGATCTAAACTTTGTATCTCCCCTATTATAGCCTCGACATGTGTTCTCTATAAACACCAGCTGCTTTATAAATTTTTGTTGAGCAGAACCAAAATCATAATATACACAATGTCTACAATAATATGAAGAAAAAAGGTCACAGAAAAACCATTTGTGGTAAAAAACAAACAGCATCAACATAACACTTTAAAAGGACATGTCTCCTGGACTGAAATGAATTTTCTATTATGATTATTTGTGTATGGGTTGTAATCTACTAGACTGCAAGTTCCTTGAGGAAAAGGGCTAGGATTTAGTTAATCTTTATAACTCCTTTTACCCACAAGTATAATATTCTGTACCCAGAATGTGCTTAATAAAAGCTTTTTGAAGTTGAAGCTAGGAAACCTAGGCTTAAATTCTGACTCTAATTTTTATTATTGGTGTGATCTTTACTAGGTGTGTGATTGTCAACAAGTTAATAAACCTCTGTATACTGCAATTTTCTCCTATCTAAAATGGGGATAATAATTCCACATTAGGTACATAATATTAGCTTGTCATGAAGAAAATGGATAATTTTTTGAGGGGGGAGGGCAGGGCAATTGGGATTAAGTGACTTGCCTAAGGTCACACATGGCTAGTAAGTGTTATGCATCTGAGGCCACATTTGAACTCACATCCTCCTGACTCCAGGGCCAGTGCTTTATTCACTGTGCCACCTAAAGACCCCCAAGAAAATGGATCTTAAATTATAAAGTGCTATATAGATGTCAGACAAATGAATTATAATAAAGAAGGATGAGGAGATGTGACTTGCTTCATATACAATCGATCCTGTAACACCTTTTACCTAGGCACTTACAATAGCTGCCTAATTGTTCCCTAGTTGCCTATTCCACTTAGGTTCCAAATTGATTAAGTACAGGTCTGAGCATGTCACCTCCCTTGCTCAAGAAGCTTCAGTGGCTTCCAATAGTTTCTGGGCTAAGATACTGACATTAAAAAGTTTGATATTTAAAGCCTTCATCATCTAGATCTAGCCTGTCTTTCAAGATTAATTTCACATGACTTCTTTTTCTTCACTTTATTTCCTCCAAACAGACCTACTTGCTACAAGACATTTCATCTTCTGTCTTTTTGCCTTTATACAAGCTGTTCCCTCATAGTCTCCCTATTCATTGTTACTGCTGGAAAGTTCCAGCTCACATTCCACCTCCTCTAGGGAATCTTTCCTTATGCTCTAAGTTATTAGCTCTCTCTTCCATGTATTTACCTATCTTTATACACATTATATGCTCCCTTGAAGCATGTAAGCTCCTTGAAGCCAGGGATTATTTCATTTTTGTATCTATAGGCAAAGTCCAGCATAGCATTTTGCATATAATAGACACTTAACAAATACTTATTCAACTGAATTGAACTGAACAGTGATATGGCTGTAAAGATAAAGAAGGGACATGAAACTGAAGTCTGTATTTGGGACAGGCTAAAGATTTTGGCACAAAGAATGAGACTTCCTAGTTTCTGATTCCATACCTGTACTGCCACCACAGAAAGTACCTCTACAGAAATTCTGTTAAATTCATCAAAACAGCCCCAGGCACCAGTCTGAGAAAGGCCTTTGTAGATATTGCCACAAGACTGCAATGAAATGTAAAAAGAATAAATTACCAACTGAATTATTTGTTTTAATAAATAGATAATTCCTATTACCCACGAACACTTTTGTTATTATGCAAACTGTTGGTTAAGAACCCATAATAAAAGTACAAGTGTGTTGCATTTTTTTTATGATAATGGAATGGCAACACATAGGTCACAGGATCAAACAAAACCTTTTCATCAAATCCCCTTAAAATGTCACCAGTACAGAATTATTGCTGGTCTTGTAGCATCAGAAGTTCCCAAATAAACAAAAGATGATTCCTCTGTGGCTCAGACAAAATTCCTTCCAATTAACCTTGTGTCACAGTCTGAGGAAAAAGTCTGACTGAATTTTTAAATATACGCACAGCCTCTGTGCTTTCCTTTAGAGAAGTGAAGGGGTGGAGACAATCTGAAGCAGACATAAGCAGAGAATTTAATAAGTGATATGTGAATGTGCAGAACAACTAAGGCCAATCTTCACAAACTTAAGTGAAAGAGAGATAAAGGAGGAGAAAAACCACAAACATAAAGTACACTTAAACAAAGAAATTAGTTCTCCTCTATGAACTTATGTTTCCTCATTGGTAAAATTGGAGAATTAGTCTAGAGGAGCTATGGGGTTCGTTCTGGCTCTAATAGTTTTAGAGTTTGATTCAAAGTTTCTCCAAACTCTAAAAGCAAGATAATAGATTTAGAGATGGAAAGGATTTTGAGGCCATCTAGCCTAAGTCCATCATTTTACAGATGAGGTAGCTTAAACTCAGGGAAGGTAAGTGAGGCCAAGGCCACAAAAATAGCAAATGTCAGAAGCAGAGGTAGAATCCAGGTTCATTGTCTCCAGAGGGACAGTATACTGGACATAGGGATAAGTTACTAATAGTTATTCTCATGATCATCTACTGGTTGGTTCAGGGACCAGACTGTAAAAATCTGTGAATAGTAGAAGGGACATTATTCATTTATCTCATTATTATTAATCTAGCATCTGCTAGGCATTGAAAGTATTCCACAGGGCATTAAATGAGATGCAGTAGGGATAAAAGACATATATAGTACATAGTTGAGGAATAATCTAAGACTCAAGTGGCCAAATGAGTGATATGGCAATAGTGTTATAGGAATGCAGAGAAGGGAAGGATAGCTGTGGTCTAGAGAAGTCAACCTTAATGGAAAAAGTGAGTCACTAAACTAGACTAAAAAGGATGAATAGAAATTAGGTAAGCTGATAGAGTGGGAAAGGATATTTTGGAGGGGAAGGGAAATGTGAGCAATGACTTGGAATAAAAACCCACATGTTTTTAGGGGAGAGTGAGGAAACCAGGATGTGCACTGTGGTATATTGGGAACTAAGTAGAGAGGTAGAATGGACTGTGGAACACCTTGAATGACAAGCTGAGAAGTTGGATATATTTCTATCAACAATGAAGAGTCATTGGCTTTTGAGTGTAAAATTAGTCCGATATGATATTATAATAAATGGGGCATAGGTGGGAGTAGAGGTTGGAAAGAGGCAAACCATAAAATAGTTGTTAGAGTGTAGATAAAGTAGCTCCTCCTTTCCCATCCCAGGGCCACAGCTTTAGTTTGGGATCTGAACTCAGCCTCCTAATTGGGTTGTCTCACCTCCAATCTTTTACCCCCTCTAATGCAATCTACCTACCCACCAGTAGACCAATAAAAAAAATGCTGACTCCAGTCTCTTTCCCTTTCTAAAAAATGTAACCTACTGCCAAGTTAATCTTACTCAGGATTAATTTTAATTATGCCACTGTCCTTCTAAAAACTGTTAATGTTCCCTTGATAAGTATAAACATGAACAAAGGCTTAGAAAGAACATGCTTTTTGTAGAGTAAGGAGACCAGTTGGGTCAGAGCATATCAGATGTTAATCTCCAACAGAGCTACTGACCAGTCCTTACCTTCCCCCCTCCCATGCCTCTACTCTGCATAGAGCATACTCTCAACCTCATGCTGCTTTCTATCAAAATCCTACTCATTCTACGTGGTTCACACTGTATTTTACCAAATATATGTAGCCTTTCCTAACCTTATCCCAGCAGGAAGCAAGCTCTCCTGCCTCTGCATTCCCACAGCACCCTGTCCCTAACTTTATTTACCTTTGCTTACATTATTACAATATTTGTGTATGTAATATTCCCTATTATACTATAAGTCTTTTTGAGGGCAGAGACTTACAAAATATAAAAGAATCCTCACATTTAACATTTAATACATACTGTTGAAACAAACATACATACATTTTTTAAAGTCTACCTTCTTCCCGACTGTGGCAATGGAGAAAAAAAAAACAACTCTTTTTTACTATGTTAGTCAATAAAAGTCACCAGATTAGGATGCCATTTAATGGAATGGGATAGATATTTTCAGTCTAAATTTTCAGTTCAAATTATTCTCTATGGAAGACAATACCAGGAATACCAAATACACTTTACCAAAGGTCATTGGATAATGCAACCTTCTCCATTATCTAAAAGGTCAGTCCTTTAATGATGATGTTACATTTACAGATGCAGTGCTTTCAATATAATGAAACTGTTGACAGAATTTACTCTAGACTTAATCTTAAATATTTTGATATTCATGATATTTATAGAATAGAAATATTAATCCTTGAAAATTCATTATTTCCCCCTTTTACTAAGTTTTTATAACTGCATAAATGAAATTCTTAGAAAATAGTTTAAATATCTGGCCTCCATCTTTTGCTTTTTTTATTTGAGTGACCCAGGCCTTTTTCTTGTCCACTATTATCATCATATTCTTTTTTTTTTTTTTAAAGCAATTGGGGTTAAGTAATTTGCTCAAGGTTACACGGCTAGTCATTTGATTTATGCGTGGGTGCTCATTTTCTGAGGCCGGATCTGATCTCGGGTCATCCAAACTCCGAGGCCGGCGCTCTTACTCACTGCCACCTAGCCGCCCCTTTAGGGCAATTGGGGTTAAGTAACTTGCCCAAGGTTACACGGCTAGGTTTTTGTTTGTGCGGATTAGGTGTCGGAGGCCGGCTCCAAACTCAGGTCCTTCTGATTCCAGGGCCAGCGCTCTATTCACTGCGCCACCTAGCCGCCCCTATTATCATCATATTCTGCTGGGTTAACCTTATATCAGATACCTCGCAGAACAAAACAATTTTATGCTTTATGAGAGGGTCAATGATTTGATTATAGTAATGTGTCTATAAAATAATGAGTTATTAACTGTATTTTCACATTGGTCTATTGAGACCAATTAAGGATTAGTTTTGGGGATTCTAGATTCTAGAACACAAAATCCTGGAAACTGAAAGATTTTAGAGATACACAGTCAAACTCTGTTATATCATAGATGAGGAAATTGACTGTGAGGGAGGTCATATAACTTGCCCACAGTTAGTGGCAGAGACAGGACTAAAATCAAGTGCCCTAATCCTCAGTCCAATGTTCTTTTTACCAAAACATACAGCCTTCTTATATTAGAGAAGATTAAATAGGAGATTATTTTAAGCTTGATACTTTTAAAGGCCTATAAAAAGTTTCTAAGAAGTAGGTGAAATGACACGCTAGCTCCCTGCCCCCAACCAGGGTACTATAATGTAGGGGGAGGGAAAAACAGTTTCCCCATCAAACAGGAAAATAAGATCATGTACCTTGTAGTCCATTTGCTCAGAGCAGTTAAACACATATACCATGATACCCAGTGCTCGACCCAGGTCCTTGGTAGTCTCAGTTTTGCCAGTGCCTGCAGGTCCTGATGGAGCCCCACTCATGGTCAGGTGCAAAGACTGTGTAAGTGTAACATAACATCTGCCAAGAAGCAAGGAACCTCAGAGTCAGAATGAATATGAAGTGAAGGGGGGGAAATCACAGGAGCTTTGCTGACACTGCTATGTCCTGGGGACACAGTTTGCTAATGCTGTTAACAAAAAGGGAATTTTAGTGATCCTGGGAGATTTCTCTGTGAACCAAAACACCAACTTTGGAAAGAGTAATTGCATTTGTTTGTCCTCCCATGATTTGTTTTAAATGATTGGCGATGGAAGAGACTAGATACCAAACCTGATTCTCACCTTTTAAAAGTAAGATTTTTATTTACACTTGTCCCAAGCTAAAAATGGACTTACCAGATTTATAGTAAAATATTTTCATGGTATAAATGAAGTTGATTGTTTTTATTACTTTGAAAACAACAGCAATTATGGCAAAAATAACATGCTTAAAAATAAAGAACACTCTGTTCAGACACCAGACAAAACCTAACTATAGATAAATCTCATTTTATACATGTTAGATTCATAAACTTAGAGTTGGGTGGACTTTGGAAGTCATCTTGCCTAACCCTGCATCCAAGAAGGAATTCCATGAGATAGGCATCTAGCACATGCAATGATAGGAAGCTCACTACCACACAACATAGCCTATTTCATTGACAATGTTAATTATTAGAAAGTTCTTTTCCTATTTAATACCCTTCATTCCATACCTGACTCTCACCAGTTCAAAGGACTGTCTGGAAAAGTGTAACAGAAAATGATGTCACATAGCTAGAGAAGAGGGTTATTACATGAAGCAAATTAAAAGTTTCAAAGTTTCAAGGCAGGTAGGATGATTATTGCTCCCCAGATCAAGTCACTGAGTCTATTCAACCTATTCTACAATATGTGAGCCAAGGCCAAAATCCAACAGATGTCCCTGCTAATGACAGGACAACACAAACTGACCTCCATGAGTCACAGTTTGTGATGGATTCTGTGTTCCTATACAAATTAGAGTTCTTAGTTTTGAAGGGATTGTCTCTGAGACTATGTACAGGGAGCTCAAAATCAAGTATGACTGAAAGGTATCTCCTGACTTGCATTTTGACCAGTGCTAAGTTGGACCCAGCCTGTCCAAGATAGTTAGCAATCCTAGTCAACTAAGAGTACTATAGGGTATGGAAGACTAATGTTAATGCAAATCCTGTTTCACAGGCCATGTGAGTCTGAAGCAAAGGTGACTCCATGAGAATGAAGACAATTTGTGATATTCATGGAGATGGACCTTTGTCACAAGGTTATCATAGCTGAGAATCTGGGACTTTCACCAACATGCTATCCTTGTTTATAAACTTTGTTTCACTGGACCAATGCTCTTTGCCATAACTGTACTTCAATGACTGGCAGTGGGAGCAATTGCAGGAGAAATCGCTACAAGAGGTTAATTCCACATATGGAAGTAGCTTGGTGGAACAAGTCCTTTGTAGCTCTTGGTTTAAGTGAACTCTCTCTTCCCAGAGACTGAGGTAATAGATGGAAGATTATGACATTTTCTTCTTCTCTCCTCCATATTCTGCCATCCCTTCCCACCCACCTCACCCACCCTCATTCAGAGGAAAATGCTTTGTGATTTCTCCTCTTGATATATGCATATATACACACACATTAGTAACACATATCCCTTTGTAGAAGTTCACTGATGTTAATTAGTTTAAAAAAAAACTGGGGGTATAATCACTGGTGGTTAGCATTTGGGGGAGCATGCTAGACTGGGGCCTTGAATTAATGGCATTAGAGGATAGATTTCTTGCACCTTATTTCCCAATACGTACTCTTTAATCCAGTGACACTGGCCTCCCAATTGTTCCATAAACAAGATACAAGATATTCCATTTCTAGCTCTGGGCACTTTCTCTGGCTGTCTCCCATGCACAGGGAGAATGCTCTCCCTCCTTTGTTCCAACTCCTGAACTCCTTGGCTTCCCATTAAGTCCCAGCTAAAATCTCAACATCTACAGTAAGCCTTTCACAACCCATCTCAATTCCATGACTTTCCCTCTCCTAATCACTTCCTGTTTCTTTCCTTCATATATATATTTAGTTGTATGTTGTCTCTTACATTACATCGTAAGCTCCTTTTTGTTGATGTTCATTCATTTCAGTTGTGACCAACTCTTCATGGTCCCCTTTGAGGTATTCTTGGCAAAGATATTGGACCAGTTTGATATTTTTTAGCTCATTTTACAGATAAAGAAAATGAGGCAAACAGGGTTAAGTGACTTGCCCAGGGTCACACAGCTAGTAAGTGTCTGAGTCCACATTTGAACACAGATCTTCCTGACTTTAGATCTGGAGCTCTATCTACAATTCCACCAAGCTGCCCTGTTCATTGTTTATTTATTGATTGATTGATAGCCCAATGCTTCAAGAATACCCCAGAACCCAGAAGGAGAGATGTAGCCTTGCTCAGAGACTAACACGGTTATATCTGGAGTTGGGATAAGGATCTTAAGGGTTTAGAAGAGCTACATAAGAATACACAATATATTTAAAAAAACAAATACAAAGTAATTGGTGGGAAAAGCCACTGGAAGGCAGGGAAATCAGGAAAGGCTTCATGTAGAAAGTAGAGTTCGAGTTGAGTTCTGAAGTTAAAAAAGGATTCTAAGAGACAAGTAAGGAGGGAGTATGTTTAGGCATGCAGGACTGTCAAAGGTATAGAGAAAGAAGATAGGGCATTAGTTGTGTAAGGTACATAAAGAAGGATAGTTTAACTGAACTGAAGTGTGCAAGAATAATATGGCTGGAAAGATACTTTGGAACAAAGTTTTGAAGTGCTTGAAATACCAAACAGAAGAGTTTGTACTTGATTTTGATGATGGATCTTATTGACTGGGGAACTATATTATCAGATGCACTATAGGAAAATCACTTTGGTAGCTGTGTAAAGAATGGATTGGAGAGGAAAGAGAATAGAGATAGGGAGATTATTTTCTGTCATGCCAATTGTGGTCACAGGATCATAGAATTTCATAGTTGAAAGAGGAACTCAGTAGCCATTAGTTCCAATTCATATACAAAAAGGAATCTCCATTGAAATATACCTGACAAGTAGTTACCCAGTCTCTGCCTAAAGATATTCAGTGAGGGAAAATTTTCCTGAGATAGCCACTTTTTGACAGCTGTATCATTAGGAAGATTTTCCTGACGTCAGTTTCAAATTTACTTTTTTTCTATCCATTACTCCTTTTTCCATCCTGTTAGGACAAACAGAACAATTCTATTCCTTCCACAAGAAAGCATTTCAATTACTTTAACACAGTTATTACATACTCACCTAAATCTTGTCTTTCGCAGACTATACATCCCTAGTTCCTACAACACACCTGAGTAGACATGGTGTAAGATTTAAGGAGCAAATTATTTGGTAGTCCAATATTCTTCCTCAGTCAGGAAAGGCTTACACATTCTATTTGTGAGAGAACAGAGGAATCTAGCACTCACCTGTCTGTCAGAGGGGTAATCACCAAGCGGGGTGTGTTACCCAGGTACTCATAGGAGTACAGGAATTCAGCATCACAAATGTTGGCAAAGCAATGCTTCTTCTCATCATCCCATCGATGGCGCAGCTGGGACAGCCAGAGAAAAGCCTGGGTGCTCTCTACCTATAGAAAACAACAGAATAAATAATAGAAGCTTATAGTTGTAATCATACAACTAGCACTTTGGGCACACAGCACACAGGACTTAGATTTATATAATCACAAAGTCATAGAACATTCTTCTATGTTGGAAGTTGGAAGTAACTTTAGTTGGACTGAATCTAGCCCCGTCATATCAGATGAGAAAAACAAGATTCAGTGATGTGAAGTGCCCTGCCCAACATTGCAAAGTGATGGACCTAAAAGTTCTTGGGCATAAAATAGTGCCTTTTGACCTAGGCTTAACAAACAGTTGTTTTCAGCATATAAAAGCATCAGCAAACAGTTGCCACTGGCAGGGAAAAACACAGGGATACAGTACAGTATTTTTAATATATCATTTAGTAAGGGAGTCTTCAAGAGGTGACTGTATTCATATTACTATTCTCTACCACTCCCCTTTTTTATTTTGACTATGAATAGACTTAGGCTACCTAGTGATTTTCTAGGTTTATATCTCTCTAGAACCTGAAACTCCATTTGGACAAAGTTGCTATAGCTCTCATGTGCCCAGGTGCCCAAGTTGCCTGCAGCCAACCTTCTGAGAGATCATCTTGGCCACCACATCCCGGGCATGTACGTCAATGGTACAGATGGTCATGATTTTTTGTCGGTCACCCTTGGAGAGCTGGCCAATTAGCATGGTGATCAGGGTGTTAAGTTGAGTAACTTGCTTCTTATAATACTCCTTCATGGCACTTTCATACCCCTCCTCCAGTCTGGCAAAGGCAATGCCCACCTCAGTGGTCCACCAGATCTGTGTGCAGGTCAAAGCCACCTGTAGGGTAAAGAATCATTTGGGTTAGCTGATTAAATGTCCAAATCCTTAGATAAGCTCTCTACCAAATTGCAAAGACCTAGGGTTTTACCAATCCTTCTTTTGCCCATTATAATTTGCCACTATATTGAATACTTGGTGAACTGGACTATTTAAATAAGAAGCAGAAAAAAAGGATTGGCTCCTAGGAAGCCTATGGCTTAGGTAAGGTGACACACAGACATGCTTTAGCCAGTTACTGGATTTCAAAAACTGTTTCACTGATCTCAAGGTCAGCTGCTCTCTTGGGGTATTATATAATTAAATTATATTATGTACTTAAATTCTATTACATAGTTAAATCCTACTGGGAGGCACTATACTTCAATAGGCCACATTTTTTTCCTGTCTGTGAAAACCAATATAATACTTGATGCAATTATTGTATTTCTTTCTTTTCTTTTTTTTTTTTTTTGCCTTTTGGAGGGCAATTGGGGTTAAGTAACTTGCCCAAGGTTACACGGCTTGGTTTTCCTTTGTGTATGCTAAGTGTCTGAGGCTGGATCCGAACTCAGGTCCTTCTGACTCCAGGGCCGGCACTCTACTCACTGCACCACCTAGCCGCCCCTCAATTATTGTATTTCTTAAAAGTTGCATATAAATTCTACTTTTGGAAATTAAATTTTTCTTTGAAGGCAATTGGTTAAACTCTTTTTTTTGAAGACTGAGGTCATGTAAAATACTTTTGTAATACAAATAGTCACCACCAATTTATCTGTCTTGTCAATTAATATTTTTGTACAGTGAATTTTCTATATTTTGTTAAATCAGAGCCTCTTGATATGAGAGCCAAAGTTAGAAAGCAAAACTCTTCCTAGGGTATGGAAAATCAGAACAACTAGATCTGAAGAGACTGAGAAATGCAATCAGAGGGTGGAAAGTAAGACAGTTTTGCTGCTTGAGGAGTAAATCCACTTTTGAAGCTACAAAAAGGGAAACAGGTGGAGAAAATTTCCAGGCACAGAGGAGTCCTTTTAAGGAAAATACCTGAGCAGGGTAGTCAAAAAGCCACTGTTCCCTAGGTTTCTCTTCATAGGCAGTGACACCTTCCATCATTTCATGTCTCACAGTAGCTCTCATGTGATCAAGCACACGATTCAACCAGATTTCAACCTAAAAGAATGGTTGTAATGATCATGATATAACAGAGGGATAAGTAGTTTGTTAGAAGGGAAACTATTAGGGTATATTTTCAGCTTAAGGAAATACAAGAGGATCAGGTTCAGTTTTCATTTATCTTTGGGATATGAACCCAAATTAGGATATTCAGGGATTTAGGTATATTGAAGCTGATCCTGGAAATCACAATATTATAGATTTAAGAGTTAGAAAGGACCTTGGAGACCATCTAGTTCAATGCCTTAATTTATAGATGAAGGAAATTAGACCCAAAGTAGTTAAGTGACTGATGGTTATGGCTCAAAACAGTTAAAGTCACACATGAATAAAATGTGTCCTCTTTCACACCTCTCAAAGTAACTTAAAGCTTTCAACTGTACTGAGCATTTAGTATATGGGACAGAAAAGTAAGAATGGAGGAACAAATGGTAGGATGCCAAGAACAAATTAAAAAACATTTATTAAGGGATTGCTATGTGCTGGCCACTGTGGTAAGTACTGGGGCTACAAAAATAAAAGAAAAAAATAGTTCTTGCTGTCAAAGAACTTATATTTGAAAGGAGGAAGATAACAGTCATAGAGGAATGGTAGCCAGGGAGGATATTTTGGTTTGGGAGTTACAATTTTGTGCTACTATTGGCTCTAGGGTGATTCAGAACTCTGCCCTCAATCAGATAGAACCAAATTAAACTGTTTTTTCCCAATTTTAGTCAAGTGAATCCTGGGTTTTGTACCATAAACATATGGTTTATTTATTTATTTGGTTGCATTTTTAATCCTGTTGTTTATAAGAATGGAAATTACTCTAAGGAAATGAGAGAAATTATTATTTTCTATTATATTAATAATCAATGATTAAATTAGTATTAAGGCTTCTCTTTATTTCCTCATTCAGGGACCAGCCCCTGTAAGTCAGTCAGTGTCTGAGGGATATTTCTGATATAGATGAGATTGTCCAAATCCTCTCGGAACATGATCCATCATCCTAGATGGGACCTCAGTCATCTAGGAGACCTTACTTCCTTTTAGAGTGTAAACAGATTTAAGCTAGGCGAATTCCATGACCAAAGCATTAAGCCCTTGTAAACTCCATGAGAGTTTAGGGTAACCCAGCTCATGAAGGAGAAAATCAATCAGAGTGGTCTAGATAGAGATGGATTCCTTTGTCCCGACTGCTAAAGGTGGCTGAGTCTCATGACAAAGCTAAGTTCTCAGCAGAAGGATCTAAAAGCTTTCATTCCACCTCATCATTTGAAAGTCTACCCCCTCATTAATTGTTCAGCAATCAGGATTGACTTTCCTCTGTCAGGGAAACCCCCTTTTCCAAAAGCATTTATGTTTTTGGTGATCTCCATGATTTCATCTTTGGTTACCAAGAAAGACCACTGACCATCAATTTAATGATTATCAGCTAGCATAATTAATAAATTGATTACTAATTACCCAGAAACTGTGTCGCTCAGGCTTGTCTCAGAAACATGTAAATTTGTACCTTTTAAAGATCATACTTCAAAGACTTAGATATTGCAGCAGCTGTTGGTGGCTGCTGGTCAAGTGTTTCAAGGATCATACAAGCCCACAGTGAAGCAGGAACAGTCATACCAAAGAAGAAAGGAAAGTGTGGTTCAAAACAAAACTGATACAGCATTTCTATGAAACAGCATAATTAGTCTTCATAAAATAAGCAAAGACCTTTAAAGGGACCTGAAGGGACCCAGAAGAGGTTGTTATTGATCCCTCTACAGTGTAACATAGATTTCCTGAAGTTGGATGAACAGTGACAAAATCAGGAAAATGGTCATTTTTGCTGATGAAACTAAACTTTCATTCAAAGTTAAACCAAAACCATTATTAGAAGGACTCCATATGAGCTTATAAGATCTGAGTATCTTATCAGGCTGCAATACATTCATCCCAAAAATGTGTTAGGGAATTTGTGCTTTTAGTGGGCACAGACGTCTTGTCCTCATTGAGGGAATAATGAATTTTGATAGATATATTCATATACTGAGAAGCAGAATTGTTCTTAAATTGTAGAAATTCCCAATTAGACATGTAATAATGTAACAGCACCTTGCACCATACTACATGTCTTTAGTGGTGAAAAAATTCATCCAAGAGACAGAGAGAAATACATTCAAGTCTCTAGGGACTCTTCTGATTTTTATTATTTTTATATTAATATATTATATTTGTTATATAATAATCTTAATTTTATCTTTATTATTTATTAAATATATCATTTGATATTAATAAATATGTTATTTATTAAATTATTTCATTATTTATTAAAATTATGGTCTAGGATCAAGTCTAGATTGGAAACACCAAGTGTTCATCCAAGGAGATATATGGTTCCATGATAAAGAAATAAAGAGTATGTACCAAAAATCCTGTCAACTCAATGCCAAATCATATAAAACAAGTGATTTCAGGAAAAGGAAAACATCCTGCATATTATGTTTTTTAAGATGGAAAAAAAGTTGTAAGATTTGTTGTATAATTAAAAATCGAATAATATATGTATCAATATTGTAAAAATAAAAAAATTAATTATTTTACTTTGCCCCAGTAAACTTGCATACCCCTCTATATCAGTGGAAGAATAAATCAAAAAGTGATTTGTGGGAAGCTCCCCCAAACTGAATCTAAATCATGTAAATATAAAGCTTGAGGTTCTAGGCTGTGATTATGAGTGTAACCTAATGGCAGTTTGGCTATGACTTACTGAAAGACTAGTGTCTGTGCTAGATGTTGACTGAGAGTCATTCAGTATTATTATAATGATACTTTTTTACAGGAGTACATGCAAGTACTATTAATCCCATTTTAGTGAGACTCGGAGAGGATAAGTGAACTGATGATGATCATAGAGTTAGTAAATATTAGGAAAAAACCCCACTTCTCTTTAAATTGTGACTATTGCTTTTTCCACTCTATTAGAGTGACTTAAGGTAGGGACTCCTTTTCATGTTGTTGGAAAAGGCCTATAGGAGGTCATAATTACAAATCAGGAAAAATAAAAGAAACTGGAGATCAGAATCATTGAAAAACCAAGCTTGGGCTCTTCAACAGGGGAGGTATTCACTATATTTTAAAGAAAGTGTATGCATACGACTTTGGATATTTTCCTACTACAGGAATTCCAATTCAACCTTTAGATGAGTGGGCAGAGCACCAAGAGCAGGTGAATCTTCCCCAAAGGTCACTTGGCATTAACAGCACACCCAATCCACAGCAAAAGTAGAGAAAAGAAAACATGTCAGTTGGGCTGTAGGGAGGCAAAGGACATATTTTTCTCTGACTGAAGGTGATCCTAATTTTTAAATAACTGCAGGCCAGTTTACCCAGGGAGTATACCAAGGTCTGCGTGGCAAGGCAGAGGAAAATAATTGGTCAGACTCCTCAGTAAAAAGAGAGAGTGACCATAAAAGGAACCAAATATGGGTCAAAACTGGGTAAATAAATTTATGGATTCATTGCTTCTTCATTCCATGCTAAGGCTGAGATTAACTTTTATTTAAATCCCTCCTTTAGCCCAAATCCTACCCTAGCACAAGTGTGAGATCTTCAGGCTCATTCTTCACACACACACACACACACACACACACACACACACACACACACACACAGAAATTACTGTAGGAGTTTTGAGGACTAGGTGTAATCCAGGAAAAGCAAGCACTATTGTGATTATGAATCACAGGAACATGCACTCAAATTAGTTCTAGGGGCAAGTAA
The DNA here is from genome assembly GCA_011680675.1 of Gymnobelideus leadbeateri. Taxonomy (NCBI): domain Eukaryota; kingdom Metazoa; phylum Chordata; class Mammalia; order Diprotodontia; family Petauridae; genus Gymnobelideus; species Gymnobelideus leadbeateri. Next base: position 31,848 of record WOXC01002287.1, read on the forward strand.
CTGCTGCATTGTTTTCAGCACTTTATTGGATCACTCAGGGAGCAAAAAGGAGTTTACTGATTTGAGCTAGATGCTTTTTTGTTTCTTTTTGCATAGAAATAGTTCTTTGGGACAGAAAGAGACGGGAATCTGTGAATAACATTCAACATTAAAGAGGTCTTTAAAGTGATTTAAGTAAAATGAAGTTGAAAATTTATAGGAAAGAGATAGGCTTTTAAAACGTTTTTCACATAGTAGTTGAAGGAAAAGTAGATAATAGTTCTACCGTACTCATAAATGTCCAGCTCTCTAGGTTAATACTAATCATCTTAGAACTTAGCACTTTTCTTAGAATATCAGCAAAAGGAGAGGGTGGCAGGGGAGGATATGAGAGAAAGTAAGTGCTTCTCCATTTTACCTGACCATTACAGTCACAAGGCTCGCTGAAATCCACATACTCCTCCTCTTTACTATACATGCCAAGGCTTTTCTTAGTTGGTTTTTGGTTGGAATCCACCTGGAATTTCATTCTAGCTATACTGTCAAACAGCTTGGAAAGATGGCTCTGAACCTACAAAAGAAACCATACAAAAGTTGAGAGCATGTCAACAAGGTTAATTATTATCTTAAAAAGTACCCAGTTGGGGTGGCTAGGTGGCTCAGTAAGTAGAGTGCTGGCTCTGGAGTCAGGAGGACCTGGGTTCAGATCTGGCCTCAGACACTTCACTCATACACACAGACACACAAACACAGACACACACACACTAGCTGTGTGACCTTGGGCAAGTCACTTAACACCAATTGCCCTACCCTCCCCCCTCCAAAAAGCAAAAAAAAAAAAGTACCCAGTGAAAACCTATCACTGAGCTAGATATGGTAGTGTATAAAAGAAAAAGAGATAAAGATACAGTTTTCATCTTCTGAAAAGTTATAATCTAGTTGGTGCAGGGGAAAGGGAAAGATGCTTGGGGAGAAGAGCATAGAGATGGGAATGACAGTTGCATGTGGGGCAATAGGCAGGAGACTGGTAGGGGTGTGTGCAGAATGCCACCGGCAAAAAAGGCTATTGACTCACTTGTGAGAATCATGTTCTTTCTTCCCCATCAAACTCCCATATTCAATCAGTCACTGCATCTTATTGATTCTACTTTTACAAATTGTCCAACATTCATCTCGTTTTCAGTCATGACGTCTCTATCCTAAGCCAAGCTTTCATCCTCTCTCACTTGGATTATTACAGCAGCCTCCTAACTGGGCTTCCAGACTCCAGCCTTTCTCCTCTCTAATCCAGCTGGTAAATGATATGCGTAAAATGCATCTCCCAACTAATGTGTTCCTACTGCCTTTCCAATAAAAAATAAATGACCCAACCTGGCATTTAACACTCTACATAATCCCTTCTGTCTTATTGTACATTACTCCCCTTCACACATTTTCCATGCCAAACTGGCCTGCTTCTCAAAGTACAGCATTCTAGCCTCTACCGCCTTGCTTTTGTACAAGTGGCCCTTTATATCTGTAAGGCTCATCCTTCTCAACTGTGTCTTACAGACTGTATATCCTTCAAAACACAGTTCAGCTATCACTTCCTACATAAGACCTTTTCTGACACTCCCAGTATTTTTCTCTCTTCAAATTACCTTGTTATACTGTGTATATTACTTAGATATATTTTATTATCCCCACAGGGAGAATGTAAGCACTTTGAGAAAGAAAGTTTCCTTTCTTTCTCCCCCTTTTCCTTCCTTCTTTCCTTCCTGCCTCTTCTCTTCTTCCTCCTCCTTGCATAGTGTCTGGCTATAGGAGACCTTTATCAAGTCTGTTGAATTGTATTTGACAGCAAGGAGGATTTTCCTATGAGTTGTACAATATAGAGTGTGCTATTTTTGTGGTTTGGGTTTTTTTTCTTTCAACAGTACTATGTAACACCTATACATTTAAAAAACATTTATTTTTAAAACTCTGTGTTTCAAATCCTCTCCCTTCCTCCTTCCCACTCTGCCCCACTTTTGAGAAAGCAAGCAATAGGTTATACATTTGTAGTCATATCAAACATATCCATAACAGTCATGTTGTAAAAGAAAACATGTACAAAAAACCCCAAGAAAAATAAAGTTGTTTTTTTTTTAAGTATGCTTCAATCTGTATTCAGACACCATCAGTTCCATCATAAGTCCTTCAGAGTTGGCTTGGACTACTGTATTGCTAAGAATAGCTAAGTCATTCATAGTTGATTATCTTACAATATTGCTGTTACTTTGCAAACAGTAAATTTTACTTTACATCAGCCAATGCAAATTTCCCCAGGTTTTTCTGAGAGCATCCTGCCAATCATTTTTTATAGCACAATAGGATTCCATCATTATCACATAGCACAATTTGTTCAGCCATTCCTCAACTGATAGATACAATTTTTAGTTCTTTGTGCCCAGAAAAGAGCTGATATAAATATCTTTGCAATATAAGTCCTTTTTCTTTTTCTTTTTTTTAAATCTCTTTTGGGATACAGACTGAGTGGGTATATTGCTAGGTCAAAGGGTATGCATGATTTTGTAGCCCTTTAGGCATAGTTCCAAATTGCTCTACAGAATGGTTGGATGAGTTCACGACTCCATTAACAATGTATTAATGTCTCATTTTCCCCACAATTCCTCCAACATTTGTCATTTACCTTTTCTGTCCTATTAGCCAATCTAATAGGTATTTGCATTTCTCCAATCAATAGTGAGATAAATAGTATTTTTTTTTAATATGGCTATAGATAGGTTTGATTACTTCATCTGAAAACTGATCATATATTTTAATCATTTATTAATTGGGGAATGGTTCTTACTTTTATAAATTTGACTCAGTTCTCTATATGTTTGAGAAATGAGGGCTTTATCAGAGAAACTTGCTTCAAAATTATTTCCACAGTAACTACTGCTATCTGCATTCTCTCCATCTTCATCTTATCTTCCCCATTTATTTTATCCTCTCAGTCTTTTTACCCTGTCCCTCCTCAAAAGTTTTTTTGTTTCTGGCTACCCTCTCCCCCAACTTGCCCCCCCCCTTCTATTTCCACCACCCCCTTCTCTTATTCCCTTCACCTCCTATTTTCCTGTAGAGTAAGATTTATATACCCAATTGAGTGTGTATGTTATTTCTTCTTTTAAGCAATTCTGAAGAGAGGAAGGTTCACTCACTCCCCCTAACCTCCCCATTCTTACCCTCCACTGTAAAAGCTTCTTTTGGCCTCTTTTATGTGACACAATTTACCTCTCTCACTCCTTAATTTTGTTTTTTAGATAAGTATATCCTTCATGTATAATTTACCACGTGCCCTCTATCTATATATACCTCTTTTAACTACCCTAATAATAAGAAAGGTCTTATGAGTTACAAATATTATCTGCCATGTAGGAATGTAAACAGTTTAACCTTATTAAGTTCCTTATCATTTCATTTTCCTGCTTACCTTTTTATGATTCTCTTGAGTCTTGTATACGAAAATCAAATTTCCTATTCAGCTCTGGTGTTTTCATCAAGAATGCTTGAAAATCTTCTATCTCACTGAACGTCTATTTTTTTTTCTCTTGAAGGATTGTACTTAGTTTTGCTGGGTAGGTGATTCTTGGTTTTAATCCTATATCCCTTGCCCTCTGGAATATCATATTCCAAGCCTTCTAGTACTTTAATGTAGAAGCTGCTAAATCTTGTGTTATCCCAACTGTGGTTCCACCATACTTAAATTATTTCTTTCTGGTGGCTTTTGATATTTTCTCCTTTATCTAGAGATTCTGGAATTAGGCTCTGATATTCCTGGCAGGTTTGCATTTTGGGATCTCTTTCAGGAGGTGATCAGTAGATTCTTTCAATTTCCACTTTATCCTCTGGTTCTAGACGATCAAGAGCAGTTTTCCTTTATAATTTGTTGAAAGGTGATGTATAGACACTTCCTTCAATCATGGCTTTCAGGTAGTACAGTAATTTTAAAATTCTTTCTCCTGGATCTATTTTCCAGGTCAGTGTTTTTCCAATGAGATAGTTCATATTGTCTTCTATTTTTTTCATTTTTTGGTTTTGTTTTATTCTTTCTTGATTTCTCATAAAGTTACTGGTTTCTATTTACTCCATTCTAATTTTTGTTTGTTTTGCCTTTTTGGAGGGCGGAAGGTAGGGCAACGGAGGTTAAGAGACTTGCCCAAAGTCATACAGCTAGTTTTGTGTAAAGTATCTGAGGATGGATTTGAACTCAGGTCCTCCTGTCTTCGGGGCCAGTGCTCCATTCACTATGTCATCTAGCTGCCCCTCCATGCAAATTTTTAATGAATTTTTTTCAGTGCATTTTTGGATCTCCTTTTCCATTTAGCAAATTCTGCTTTTTAAGGAACCCTTCTCCTCACTGTCTTTTTGAACCTCTTTTACCATTTGCTCTAGTCTGTTTTTTAAGTATATTTTTGTGTGGAGGGGCGGAGCCAAGATGGCGGAGTAGAAACAGTGTGTCCAAGCCACTCTGCCCCCAGATTTCCTCCAAACTATGTAAAAGGGGACTCTGAACAACTTCTGGAGCCCCAGCACCCACAGAAAGACAAAGAGAAGCTAACCTCCCGCTGAGGACAGCGCAGCAGCCCTGCAGGAAGTACCAGCACAGCACTCTGGGAGCCGGCAGAGCGCAGCAGGCAGAGAGCAAGGAGCTGAGCACAGGTCCCGTCTGCCTGAGTGGTGGTTTTAGCCCCAGAGCAGCAGGGCCAGCAGCCAGCTGGAGGGACCCCAGAACACCAGCAGCTGTGGTGATTCCAGAATTATCAACAAAGACATGCCTAGGACAAAGTGAGAGGTTAGTGCCTTATGGACTTTGGGACCAGTATTTAGAGCATGCATCGGCTTCCTCCCCTTGGGGCTAGAAGCCGCTGAGGACAAATGCCATTTTGTAGTTTTCAGAGGCATCTCCAGCTCCTGGCCTGAGAACTGTAGGGAGATCCAGCGATCAGTCTCTCGGGGGCAGGGGGGGAGGGCGGTAATCACTCTTGCTTTAACCTCCCTGGATCTGGATTGTGATCTGGGATGGAGGTCATGGGTGGGTTTCCAGCTTGCCAGAAACGGAAGTGGCCCCCCACACGTTCGGGACAAAAATTCCCCTATCTGGCAGCAAAAAGCCATAGTGTGGCAACAAGCCCAAAAGTCAAGTAATTAAGTGGCAACATGCCAAGGCAAAGGAAACAAATTAAACAGAAAAATGCAACCTTAGACACCTACTTTGGGGGCAATGAGGGTCAAAGCATGCAGTGGGAAGAGGACTGTGAGGTCAGAAGTCCTGCTCCAAAAGCCCCAGGGGAAAACATGAGCGATATCTTGTGGGACTGCTATTCTGGGAGGGTGGGCAGAGGAAAAACAGGGGGGAAATAATTGTAACTCGAAATCTGGTGGAAATGAATGATGTAAAACAGAAGCTAATAAAGCATTTGTAAAAAAATGAGAGTTCTGCAGTACTCTCAATCACTCCAAAAAAAATGTATATTTTTGTGTTCCCTCTATTTTTCATAATTTTCTTGCATCACTCTCATTTTTCTTCCCAATTTTTCTTCTTCCTCTCTTACTTGATTTTCAAAATCCTTTTTGAGCTCTTCCATGGAACTGAGACCAGTTCATATTTTTCCTGGAGGTTTTGTATGGAGGAACTTTGATTCTGTTGTTTTCTTCTGAATGTATGTTGCGATCTTCCTTGTCACCAGAGTAACTTTCTATGGTCAGAGTTTTTCCATTCTTTGTTCATTTTCTCTAGCCTATTACTTGACTTTTAATTCTTTTTAAAGTAGGGCTCTGTTTTCAAGATGGAGGCTATGCTGTCCTAAACTTCAGGGGTTTTGTTCAGCTATTTCCAGAGATACTTCTAGGGACCTATACATTTTTAGTTCTTCCACAATGGTATGATCTAAGGGAAGGTGTTTACTCTTCTCCTAGCCTGGTCTATGAGAAACCACAAGCACTCTTTTCAGCTCTGGAACTGAGGGTGGTCCCTCTCCACTGTGGTCACAAACTCTGCTGTGCTAGTTCTCCTTCTTGCCCTGGGACTGCCACTCAGGACTGTGACCTGGATGCAAGTATGTGTAAAGCAACAGAGTCCTCCCTCAGTATTAGCAAAAAGTCCCCTGTAATTGCCTTCTGACCAGTTCTTTTATCTCATTACCATCTGTGGGCTGAGAGCCCTGAAAGAGCTGCTACCTCTTGCTGTCAATTCAAATATCCTCATAATCTGCTCCTGGTTTGCTGTGACTGGGGCTATGCTGATACAGCCTGCACTGGACTGTGCTTCACTCTCACTCAGGTATGACAGATCTTTCCTGATCACCTTCTAAATTATCTTTGGAGTCTGTGGGCTGAGAAATCTACAAACTGCCATTGCTGCCAGTGATTCTGTTGTTCTGAGGCCTGCTCCTAGTTTGCTGGGGCCTGGTCTATGCTGACACAGTTTCTGCTAGACTGGGTTCTTCTCTCATCCTGGTGCAACAGACCTTTCCTGCTAACCTTCCAAGTTATCTCGGGTTGGAAATTTGTTTCACTCTGTCTTTTTGTGGGATCTGCCTCTCTAGAATTTATTTAGAGACATTTTCAAAGGTGTTTGGAAGGGTTTAGGGGAGAGCTCAGAAAAGTTCCTGCCTTTACTCCACCATCTTTGCTTTACCTCTGTCTACATTTTCATTTTTACTAAAATTTAGTTTTCTTTGTAATCATATTTATCTATGTGTGCATTATTCTGAGAAGGGATCTATAGGCTTCACCAGAGTACCAAAGAGATTCATGATAAAAGGTTAAGAACCATTGCTTTAGACAGAAGAATTAATTAAGATATTTGGGAAATAACTCACAAGCTTTGAATAAAAACAGATACCACAGGGTTTCAACTATCTGAACAACTACTGGGGCTCATTTTGTTGAATAAATGATACATTTATTATTTGCCTTAGTGATGAATTTATTATTTAAGAGGAAGTGATGAGGGGATCTGGTATTCTTTTTCTACATCTTTTTCTAAGAATGGTTTCTTTATCCTGTTCTCTTCATTAGTTCTCTTCCTTTTCTGTATAATTTGACCTTTTCATTCATAGCATATATACTTCTTTATTCCTTCTTTAACCTCTTTGTGGTCCTTTTGTATAAAACCTCTGAAGTACTGTCTTAGCTTCCTTCTTCTAACCAATTTTTGTTATTGCTTGTGTAGCTTTTGCCCCACTGTCCCTGTTATCTTTTGTTTTATTGTGTCAATTCATGAAGAAAATGCACTGGTGATGCAGGATAGAGTGCTGAACCTGGAGTCAGGAAGACCTGAATTCAAATCCAACTTTAGATACTTTGCAACCCTGACTTTAATCCTCCTGTTTCCATCATTCCCTTATGTTGCTTCTCCCATTCTCCTGTAGCCTCTCTTTTTAATAAGAGGAAGTCATCTCCATTTTTTTGGTTGTTATTATTCACCCATAGACTTGATTAAGGTACATTATACATTCTCCCGTAGTTTCCTCCTTCCTCCATCCTCCTCCCCAATAATGCATCCTTAAATTCTATAACTTCATCCCACAAAATCCATTGAGTCACCCATAGAGGAGTTGTGATGTTTGGCCTATGATAATTTTGGCCTGTTCCCCATGTTCACTCCTCTTCCATTTTAAATTTCTACTTTCATTTTTATCTCCTTATATACTAAAAATAACTCTTAAATACTTTGTGGGTTTTTTTGTCTGTTTGGAGTTTTTCATCCCCATAGATTATGAAAACATGAGGTACTTTATTTTATTACTCATTTTTCCTTGATAGTTGTGCTTTTCCTTTTAATTCGCCTGTTATTTTCTGATTTCTTCCCCTTTGATGGTTGATACACCCCTGAGTTCAAAACTATAATACTTCCTCTTTCCATGTTTGAGAATTTAGTTTTCATCAGACTTGGCCCCTGCCCCAAGCAAACAACAAGTTGCCAAAGAAGTATCAAACAATGGCCTGGTTACTTGAGTATTTGCTTGTAGAAACAGTTGAGTTTGAAACAATTTATGGCAATTCAATTATGATGGCAATGGTCATTGCCACTAGAAACTACAGAAGGGTTATCCTTAAGGAAATGTGGATCGTGCAAGGAAAAGATAGACATAGAACAACACATCATATTTCTTATCTCGTGAATACCTTCTAAGATAGAACCTGGTATTAGAATTAGAAATTCTCTCTGGGGGAGAAAACTGGCCCCATCTAAATTTCAGTCCCCTTTTTGTCAGGCCTGGTGCTGCTATATATACTACCTTTGCCTACCCTTCACCTTCCTTCTCCCTCCCCCAAACTAGGTCTATCCTTGGCATTCATTCTTTCTTATCTGGCTGTATTACATCTGTTTGTGCCACTTTGGGGGGACTTGGAGAAAGGCAGGTTAGGTATTCTGGGCAGAGTCCCTTAAGCTTTGGGGTTCCCCAAACTAAGGATTACTCCAGGCAAAAAGAAGCCCCATCTACCCTCCAATTCTCTTTCCCTTCCTCATTTAGATGGACAGAGCAATTATCTGTTGTTTATAGCAATGTGGTAGGGGACAGGAGGGAATTCCTCAGTGGGTCCCAAGTACAAGTGAGTGAGTCATATGGTACTACATGCCAGAGAATGAAGGCTAGAGGAGGATGGAGAGCTGAAGGAGTGTTTTAAGGATTGGAGCTTGTCAATGTTATTTCGTAACTCTTACTGCTATTGAACTTCTTGTTTTCTTGTCCTGTAGAGTCAGACATTATTACTTTACTTTTGGGGCATAATTCCTTTTGGGGGGCATTTGTGAGAGTTGATGGGGACTGGGTAAAATGTCTAAATATGACCAGAAAATAAGGAATTGATATTTTTGATTTAAGACTTATAAATGATGAAGAACTAGTTGCTCATTAGCAATACCCTGAATCTTGGGATCAAGTGATGCTGGATTGCATGAAAAAGGAAAAGAAAGCTGGAAACATATCTTTGAAAATTATATCTTTGAAAAGTCCTGAAAAAAACACAGAATCCAATGACTTAGTAATATTTTACAGAGGAGGTTGGCTTAAGAAGAATGGAAACAATCAAGAATAAAAATCAAGCAGAAATTGCTGCTATGAGAAGGAAAAGGAGAACAATCCGAAGGAGACCAATATGCATACAAAAGGAATCATTATGCAATTTATAATTTATAAAGACATGGCCAGAAAATGGAAGTAAAGGCAAGTAACTAAGGACAAAAACAAAAACACAGTTCAAGAATAGTCCTATAAGAATTATCTCATGAAAACACACACAAACACACACACACACACACACACACACACACACACACACACACAGAATTATCTCATGAGCATCCAGTCTACAAAAAGCTGAAGTTGCTAATGTATGTGAATTTCAATTTCAAATTTTTTTTTGCTTTTTTTTTTTTGAAGGGGAGAGGGCAGGGCAATTGGGGTCACATGGCTAGTTTTTGTGTTAAGTGTCTGAGGCCGGATTTGAACTCAGGTCCTCCTGACTCCAGGGCCAGTGCTCTATTCACTATGTCACCTACCTGCCCCTCATCAATTGTTTTTTAAAAGTTAAGTTGGGAGCAAGTGAGGTTTCATAAAAGGGAAAAGACTGGTTGTTGTGAGATGATGGTAAGAGTCATGATGGAGAGACAGCTAAATTACTGAACTCGTGTTTTGCTTCCTTGGACTGGAAAGGACAGAAAATAATAATAATATTGTATTTCATAAGTTCAAAATTTCATGACCAGCCACTGATTTTTCATACTGGACTTACATGGTAGAAATTACCATATTCCTATGGCAAAGGAAGACAAGGAGATAACAGAGTTCATCTATATGACAGCATTATACCAGGCAGAGCATAAGGAATTTCAGGGATATTTCAGTGATATTTCATTGGCTCATGGAGAAGACAGAAGGAGCCATAAAGTACCTAGATAAGATTATCATCTCTACAAAGATCTTAAAAGAGCAAAAGGTCAGCTAAGAGGAAAAGGTTAGTGTTTTCCAATTACCTAATCTAAAATTTTCTAGCAATGAAAGCTGTCCCAAAGTGGAATGGGCTACCTGGATATCAAAATATATCTTTTACTAGAGGCTTTGAATCAGAAGCAAGAGGATCACTTGTTGGGGACAGTGTTAAGTGACTTCTCAGTAAAGTATATTTTGGACTAGATTGATTCGTATGTTCTTTGCAGCTCTGAGGTCATTTGATTCTATGGCTATGTCTTGATTGAGTAAGGAAGAAAAAAAGGGCCAACTCCAATGGTGACTACATGGATTACTCATTCTCTGTAGATTCTTTAATGCTTTATCAGATATAACCAATAGCTTACTTTTTGTGGATTCATGCCGTTGGAAAGGATATTTAAAAGGTCTGAAGAAGACAGGAAGTAAAACCTGGGGAAGGCCAGTCTCTTGGTGTCTAGATATTCAGTCAAGGCTTTCTCACATTGGCACAACCTGAGGATACAGAGTTTAGACACTCATAAACACATATATAGATATACAATTCCATATGCACAGAAACAAATACACATGCAAACACAGGCACTGACACAGGGAAACTAACTCAGATGTTTGAAAAAAAAAAACAAATACCACGACACAAATATCCATAGAAATACATACAAACATATTGACTCTGTCGTAAAAGTCACAGGGCCCAGAAGTAGCCAGTTGAAACAAACAACTCAACTTCCTATGTCCAAAAGAGAAAGCAAGAAGGAACTTACCTGTTCTGAATGTCTTCTAATTGTTCATGAATACCTGGTTTATTGGTAGCTTCTACCACATTTGGTGTCTTCTGAGCATCATAAACTAGCTCTTTAAAATCACTATCAATGCCTTCAAAATGTTTAGAATCCTACAAAATGGAAATATGTGAAAAATCTTACTTATTTTATTTTCCATGAAAATTACTTAAGAACATGAAAATATACCCAACAGGAATCAAAAAACATCTCTGTTCTTCTCTATAGAATTTTATCACTCAGAAAAGAAAGCTCTGCTAAAAAATTCAACTAACAATGATTTCTTACTGAATCATGTCTTCTTATAGACATGTTATTATGCTTCTATAAGAAGCATAATATTTATTTCTAAGAATTAGTCTGGCCCTATTGTCTGTAGAGTTCATATAACTTTTTCCTTACCAAAAGCAAATAATGTTTAAATCATATTACCATGTCAGGATAAATAATCTCAGGTCAGATTCTTGAGAGACTGTAATAAGAAAGGGAATTTGAATATCTTCCCTGCCCCTT
>WOXC01002288.1:0-275500 GCA_011680675.1 Gymnobelideus leadbeateri
GTATTTATTATATAGGCTTTCTTGAAATGGAAACTTATTGCTGTGTATTTTGAATCCTCTCTTATATTCTGCTGAGGACATGGCAATGTTTTTTTTTTCTCATATTTAAGTTTATAATATATTTCTTTTTTCTTTTCTTATTGTGTATTAATGTTTTTGTGTTTAAGTTTAGGGCCTTCTCCAGTCTTCCTGATCTATAGTTTGTCTCTGGACCCAGGTGGCTCCAGAGGAAAAAGTAAGGCTGGTGCCTTTGCACAGCCCAGCCTCAATTAAATCCAATTCACTTGCAAATCATGGCATCATCTTCCTGATGTCATGGTTCTCTTTGAGACCAAAGGACAAGCAATAACAAATTATGTTTTTTTAAAGCAATTGGGGTTAAGTAACTTGCTCAAGGTTACACAGCTAGTCATTATCTATGTGTGGGTGCTCATTTTCTCAGGCCGGTTTCGATCCCGGGTCATCCCAACTCCGAGGCCAGCGCTCTTACTCACTGCGCCACCTAGCCGCCCCACAAAATAATTTTTTTTTTTTTAGTGTTTTTCCATCATGTCTTTATTTGTTTTTTTTTAAACAAATGCTTTATTAACTTCTGTTTTACATCATTCATTTCCGCCAGATTTTGAGTTACAATCATTTTCCCCCCATTATTCCCCTACCCAACCTCCCAGAATAGTAGTCCCACAAGATATCGCTTCCTCCAATCTGCTCTCTCCCATACCTTCTCCCATACCCCATCGACTTTTCCATTAGAGGAAGGTGAGTCTTTGTGTCCCAATGCCTGCACATCTTATCTCCCTATTACAAGCAAAAGAGTATTAATAATAGTATTTATACATATTTGAAACATTTAATGTTATGACCTTGAATTTCAGATCCATTTCCTTCCTCCCTTGTCACCCATTCCTTCTTGGGAGATAAGTAATTCAGTATATGTTGTACATGTCTAGCTATGCAAAACATTATCATAGTAGATATATTGTACAAGGCTGCTTATAATTCCCTCCCACTCATCCCACCCCCCACCTGGTCCATTCCCTACATAATCCTGTCCCTCTTCTATAGTGGGTACTTCCAACCTCCCCTCACCCCAAGGATGCCCTCCCATCCATCATCCCTCCTCTCATCCCCCTTCCCCCTATCCTGCTGCAGGTTGAGATATCCCATTTAGTATGTATGTCATTCTCTCCCTGAACCAAATTCAATGTGAATGTGGTTTTGCCTTTTTAGCCTTCCTTATTCTCCCCCTCCTTTGCAACCACTTCCCTTGCTTCTTCTACATGGGATAGTTTACCCTACCCTGTCTCTCCCCATCTCCTCTTGCCACTTTCCTCTCTCACCTCATAATTTCATCCCTTGAGTATTCTCCCTTCCCAACAAATTCAACCTATGCCCTCTATCCATATAACTGTAACCATATACACACACATTCACATATGTATTCATATGACCACACCCCTTCTTCCATTATTTTCATAGTGAGAAAGATATCATCAGTCACAGTTATTGCTTTTCCATATAGGAATGTAAATAGTTCAACTTTGATAAGTTCCTTTTGATTTCTTTTCCCTGATTACCTTCTCAGGCATCTCTTGCTTCTTGTGTCTGGATGTCAAATTTTCTATTCAACTCTGGTTTTTTCCTCAAGAATGCTTGAAAGTCCTCTATTCCACTGAATGACCATATTTTCCCCTGAAACAAAATACTCAGTTTTGCTGGGTAGGTGACCCTTGGGTTCATTCCCAGTTCTTTTGCCCTCTGGAATATCATATGCCATGCCCTTCAATCCCTCAGTGTAGAAGCTGCCAGGTCCTGGGCTATTCTGATTGTGTTTCCACAATATTGAAATTGTTTCTTCCTGGCTGCTTGTAGTATTTTCTCCTTGATCTGGGGATTCTGGAACCTGGCTATAATATTTCTGGGAGTTTTCTTTTTGGGATCTTTTTCAGGAGGTGATCGGTGGATTCTTTCAACCTCTATTTTGCCCTCTGGATCTAAAACATCAGGGCAGTTTTCCTTGAGAATTTCTTGAAGGGTGATTTCTAGGTTCTTTCCTTGATCATGGCTTTCAGGTAGTCCAATAATTTTTAAATTGTCTCTCCTGGATCTATTTTCCAGGTCAGTGGTTTTTCCCATGAGATATTTCACATTGCCTTCTAATCTTTCATTTGTTTGGATCTGCTTAACAGCATCTTGATTTCTCATAAAGTCACTAGCTTCCATTTGCTCCAGTCTAACTCTGAAGGAATGAATCTCCTCAGTGAACTTTTGAGATTCTTTTTCCATCTGGCAAATTCGACTTTTTAAGGCATTCTTCTCCTCATTGCCCTTTTGGGCCTCCTTTGCCATTTGAGCTAGTCTATTTTTTAAGGTGTTGTTTTCCTCAGTCAGGCTGTTGACCCTCATTTCATACTTTTCCTGCATCCTTCTCATTTCTCTTTCTAATTTTCCTCCACTTCTCTTATTTGATTTTTAAAGTCCTTCTTAAGGTCCTCTATGGCCTGCAACCCGCTCATGTTTTCCCCTGGGGCTTTTGGAGCAGGACTTCTGACCTCACAGTCCTTTTCCCGCTCTATGCCCCCAAAATAGGAGTCTAGGGTTGCATTTTTCTGTTTCCTTTGCCTTGGCATGTTGCCACTTAATTGCTTGACTTTTGGGCTTGTTGCCACACTATGGCTTTAAGGCCAGATAGAGGAATTTTCGTCCCGAACGTGTGGGGGCAACTTCCGTTTCTGGCAAGCTATAAACCCACCCACAACTTCCACCCTAGATCACAATCCAGATCCAGGGAGGTTAAAGCAAGAGCGATTACCCCCCAAGACTGATCGCTGGATCTCCCCACGATTTGTAGGCTGGGAGCCGGAAATGCCTCTGAAAACTACAAAATGGCGTGTCTCCTCAGCGGCTTCTAGCCCCCAGGGGAGGGAGCTGACGCATTCCCCAAATACAGGTCACAAAGTCCATAGGACACTAACCTCTTACTTTGTCCTAGGCATGTCTATGTTGATAATTCTGGAGTCGCCACAGCTCCTGGTGTTCTGGGATTCCTCCAGCCGGCTGCTGGCCCTGCCGCCCTGGGGCTAAAACCTTGGCTCACGCGGACCTGGGCTTAGCTCGGCTGGGCTCCTGCGCTCTGCGCTCTGTGCACTGCCGGCTCCCAGAGCACTGCACTGGTCCTTCCTGCAGGGCTGCTGGGCTGTCCTCAGCGGGAGGTTAACTTCTCTGTGTCGTTCTGTGGGTGCTGGGGCTCCAGAAGTTGTTCACAGTCCTTTTTTACATAGTTTGTGGGGAATCTGGGGGCCTAGTGGCTTGGATGAGCTGTTTCTACTCCACCATCTTGGCTCGGCCCCCCCACAAAATAATTTTTTAAAAAAGATTCTCTGCTTTAATTATAAAGGTGGATCCACTACAGGGGAAAAAATCCATATAATAAAACTTATAATCTACCCGATCTCCTCCCATCCTATACTCTTTATACCTAGAGTACCAGAGTGTACTTTTATAGTTGATGCTGAAATTTTTAGTTAACAAAGAAACTTGAAGTAATATTTGGAATATTCTCCTTCCTCTACTGAAATTCTGTTCTATTATCTCGTTGTCATACAAAGGCCACACAATGAGTAAGTGACATCTTGACTCAGGTCTTTTTACATGACTTTGTCCAACAAAAAGGTTTATTTGGAATTGTAGAAATGAAAAGTATTCTTGAAGACCAATATAGTAGAGTATACTCTCTAGCAGGTCCTACCATGATAGCAAGGTTTAGAGTATGGATGGTCCCAGTGAGGAGTCTACTTAAGTTGTACAATGAGTGTGATCTATGGGAAAGGAGTCTGAAGCTGGGGCCCAAAACTGGGAGATCAGTCTGTAGTGGAAAAGGACAAGAGGAAGTGACTCATTAGGGTAAAAGTACAAACTGATTCCAAGTTTAGGATTCAGAGCATAAGTTCTGGGTATATAAGAGTAGGACAAGTAATAGCTCAAAGTTCCAGTGATAAGCAATAAGCAAAGTGGGTGGCCATGCACTAGGTGTCAGCTTCCAGCATGTTCAGGTGTCCAGTCATAAGGAGGCTGGTGTCCTCAGAGAGGGTCAGAGAATCTAATTAGAAGGACAGCAGATGTAAACAAGATGTGAAAATAAGGCGTGACATCAATCAACAAAAACTTATTAAGCACCTACTGTTTGCCTGACACCAAGCTAAGTGCTAGGGATACAACAAGAAACAAGTGACCCTGACCTCAGGGTGCTCAGAATATAATGGGGGAGTAAATATCTAGGCAAATACATGCAAAGCCAGCTCTGTACAGGATAAACTAACTAACTGAATAAAGGCACTGGAATTGAGAGGGAGTAGGGAGGACTTTCTTTAAATATGGGATTTTATTTAAGACTTAAAGAAAGCCAAGAAGTTCAGTAGTCAGAAGGCTGAGAGACAAGACAAGCACCAATTTTCAACTAGCAAAGCTGAAGCCAGAATCTCCACCAGTCTTTTGACTTAGCTGACCAAAAAAAAAAATCGTTCAGGATTGTCAAAGTGACAAGGACTTTGGGAAGAAGTAATTGTGCCAATCCAATGTTTATGAAAGTGAATAAAAATATTGCTTGTAATCACTTGTATTCACAGAGAAAACAAATTTCAACTAGTTCAACAAAGATAGGAAAGGTCATATCTCATAGCCTGAGACTTTCAAAAGAAAGTCTTCTGAAAAGGGATGAGAGAACATCAAGTAATTCTGATACCATAATAGTAGTGATGTTGATGAGGAAGAACAGGGGGTGAGGTGTCCAAAGAGGCCAACATGGCTTTAAAGGGAGTTCAACAAGGAGCCTGGTTTTAAAAGATTGCATTCAAAAAGTGGAAGTAACCATGTAACTGAGAGCAAATTAAAAAAAAAAATCCCAACCTTTAAGAATGATTCTGGGAATTCTATAATCTATTAATGTGCTGAGATTTGCAAAACAGGGTAAAGGACAATAAAAACCATTTTTAAACTATGTTCGGGCAATAAGGACACGGAAGGGACAATTTTGCTTCTTGAGCCAGATGATACAGTGTGAAGGATGAATAAAAAAAAAGAAATGGTTATTCTTGACTACATTTTATTTTTTTTTCAATATGGGAAAGAATCTTCAAGCATGATTAGGAGGGAATAGAAACTACAGAAAAGTGAATAAATAGAAAGCACTTAGCCATTGAAGTAATAATTATTACTTAATAGTAGGCATTTCTATAGCACTTACAGGTTTGCAAAGTGCTTTACATGTTACCTCATTGACTCCTTACAACAATCCTGTGAAGCAGGTGCTATGATTTTCCTCATTTTATAGGTGGAGAAACTGAGGCACACAGAGATGTTAAGTAATTTACTAGGGTAACCCAGTTAGTTAGGAGAATCTGAGACAAGATTCAAACTCAGGTTTTCTTGACTCCAAGTCCCATGCTCTATCCATTGTGCCAACTAGTTTTGAAAGTGAGTTTGTATCTAGGACCAGATAAATTTAATTACATCTGAGGACACTGAAATTACTGGCAGATGTGATTGAAAAATTATTCTTGGTAATTTCTGAATTGTGGAGAAGAGGGAATACATCAAAAGGCTTGAGATAGACAAATGTCCTGAAAAAGTAGGGGAAAAGGATGTATTATAGATACTGTATATTAGTGAGTTTGATATTGATCCACCACAAAATTCTAGAATGACCATTAATTAGATTTGTGAAGCCTTATAAAGAGGTTATCACTAGGAGCCAGCACAGATTCACTAGGAGCAAATTATCCCAAACCTCTTTCATTTTTGATATGCCAATTAAACTACTAGATTAAGGTAGTGCTAAAGAAACAGTGTAGGTGTATTTTAGCAAGGTCTCTCGAAATCCTAGAAAAAGAAGATTTTTTCAATGCAGGTTAGGCTAGATGTAATATAGGTAGATGGATTGCTATCTAATTGAGAAAATTTACTTCAAAACTTCTAACTAATATATAGATAACACAGAGAGAAGTCTCCAGTTTCATGGTATAAGGCTTTATACTATGTCCTTGTCATCTTGACACTTTTATCAATGACCTAAATGAATATATAAAAGGTAAGCTTATCAGCTTACAGATAGCACACACCTTGAGGGCTAGATAATATGTTGGAAGACCGAATCAAAATTTTAAAAATAATCTCAACAACCTTGATAGAATTGGATAGGGAGAAACATAAGTTTATACTCAAAAATCATTTGTTTTCACACACAAAGATGGAGCAGTTCAGAGAAAAAGACTTAGTAACGTTAGTTGAACACAACTTGAATTAGAATTCATTGTGTGATATAGCTATCTAAAAGATAATCCTATCTTTGTTTTTTTTTTTGCTTTTTTGAGGGGGGAAGGCAGGGCAACTGGGGTTAAGTGACTTACCCAAGGTCACACAGCTAGTAAGCATTAGGTGTCTGAGGCTGTATTTGAACTCAGGTCCTCCTAACTACAGGGCCAGTGCTCTACTCACTGCATCATGTAGCCACCCTCAGATAATGCTATCTTAGGCAACATCGATAGCTGTTTAAAATCCAGAAAAAGGGAGATGATCATCTATTTACTGTATTCTACAATGGTCAGGCCATATCTGAAACAGAGTGTATTCTGCTCTGGGTGCCACATTTTTAGAGGGATTTTAAAAAAATGAAGCGTATCCAGAGTAAAGGAAACACAGCAAATGATGAATCATCAAAGAATCAGGATTGTTTTGTTACTCTGGAGAAGTGAAGACTTTGAGAACATGATAGTTGTCTTCATATCTGTCCTGTAAAGTATAGCTCCAGATTTGAAAATGGGTTAGTAACAACAGCATCATCATCATCATCATCATCATCATCATCATCATCATCACCCCTAACACTGTATAGAAGGGCTGGTAACAAGGAAATTAAAATGAATACAGGTCTAAGCCTGGAATTAGGAGCCTTCAGTTCTTCAGACACTTATTTGCTTTGAGACCCAGAGCAAGTAATTTAATCCCTCTAGGCTCAGTTTCCTCATTTGTACAACAAAAGGGTTAGATTTAATGACCTTTAAGGTCCCTTCCAACTCTTAAACCATGATCCTAGGAATATCAGTACTCTTTCATTGAAATAATTTAAGCCAAAGCTGGGTGTAAAATGAATTGGAATGTTACAAGGATAACTTTTACATTGTGTGGGAAGTTAAACTATAGTTAAATATCAAGTTACTTAAATCTCCCTAGACCTCAGTTTCCTCACCTAAGAAATGAATGGGTTGAATGAAATGACCTCTAGGATTCTTTCAAACTCAATGATTCTATAACTTATTCACCAGGGACTTGAAGAATGAGTTAAGGATTCAGTTAACAGGAAGACTAGGGGATATGAAGAGAACCCTGTGACTGGGGAACCGGGGAACCAATATCAAAGTAGGAACCACATCCAGAGTGAATTGATGATGACCCATTACCTTGTATCCCTTATCTAGTATCCTTTGTCTAGTGGGATGACTAGTGGAAGATTCTGAGATGTAGCTATATAAACACGGGAGTGATGGGGAGTTAGTATAAAAATTAGTCAAGCGACATATTCTAAATTGTTATCTTCTCCTATACTACCTATTATTCTATGTTCCTGAAATTTACATACTTTTCCTCTATGCAAACTGACAAATATAAAGATTATTATAACTTTCCTTATTCTGGAGTTCTAGACTATTACCTTGTATTAATACAGCCATATACTGTAGTACTTTAATACTTGGGTGGATGTGATTTCATTAGTACCACACTCTCATTAATATTATGGATCATAACCCATCAACACCTTCTCAACTTGTATGACTTGTCTATATCCAATGGGGAATGGGGGTTGGGAGCTTTCCTCTAGGTCTCTTCATGCTGAGTGAACATCAACAGAGCCACTGGACTGTCCATTGGTTATTGCTCCCTCTCAGTACATGACCTGGCCATCTCCTTTGTAGTCATACATATCTTGGATTTTTTTTTCTTGGATTCATTTTAACAATGAATCTCCTGAGCAATTATTCATTGGTCTATTCATGCCCATCTTGTACCTTTCCTTTTCCCTTTAGGTGACCCTCAACTTAAATACTTCAGAATCATGAAGCCTCATCAGAAGAATATTGCTATTGAAAAGAAAAGCCTTTGTTTTAGAGAGCAGCTTGGGGATATTAAGAACATCACGGCATTTCTCAAACTCATTCCAGACCTTTCTTCCTCTTTGCATTTCTAGACCCGGTATATTGCCCACCCAGAGTGTGCATATGTATGTGTGTGTGCATGTGTGAGTGTGCGCACACACACACACACATACACCTGGTTATCAGATCTGTAAGTTGTCCATCTAATTGCATATCATAGTCTGAACAATTGACATTCTTTATCAACCTGTTTATTTTTTTCCCCTTTTGTGAATAGTTAGATTGAACTCTTCTGAATATGTGATCTTTTTGAATAGCCATATCATTCTAGAGGTTCATATTGAATTTGTGAAGAACTAATCCCTCACATCTTTTCCAAATGAACTGTCCCAGAATGATGTATGTGCAGACATCTATTTTTTGAGCCAAAACATAGGACTCAACATTCATCTCTATTGTCATCTTGCTTGTCCCAGCCCACCACATTTTGTTTCTTGAATTTTGATTCTCTCATCCAGCTGAGTTTTGTATTCTTTTCTTCTCTTTGATTTGTCAGTCATTATTAGGTTTCTTTCCTCTGTAGTCTTATATATAAATATTTTAATATATAATATCATATATGTAATATGGATGCATATATAAATTTATTAGGTTTAATCTCTGACAGCTTATAACTAAAAAGCAATAAAATTATATTTACTTAAATATTAACAAGTGTAGCTTGTGAAATCTAACAAGATAATTAGTCTTTGGAAGGGTCCCCATGTCCTCATTTAATTTTCATGTGACCCTGTACATATGACATTGATATTGTTCTTTCAATGTCAGATGCATTTTTCTTAATGAAAATATTGCAGAAAGGACTGGGTAAATCCTCAAGCATTTTTTATTTTAAGATGATTTTTAGCTAACCTAGAGAAAAGTATAATAATTAAAGAAGTATGGTAATTCTGGTTCAATTTCATTTTGAATTAAGCAGTATTTCCAACAATAATATTTGGAAAGCAACTTCTGGATGATAGAGATAAAAGTACTTTAAGGTAAAGCTATCCCTATTCTAGCACATCATTACAAAAATAAACCCCAGGTAGCAGCTTTCAAAATATCCAAAGCAAGTGTGCGCTAATGAGTACTATTTTTTTTTTTTGCAATAAATACCTTTTGAATTTGACATTTAAAGCAGTTGATTAAGGGAAAGGAATAATTAAAAGTTAATCGGAGTAGTGATAGGATTTCTGTTCCTGCACTTTCTTTCTATGATTGCTTTGGTGAACTGCTAACTGAAGAATCAGGTGGGCCTTGCTTGCATTGCTTGTAGTTAGACATCAGCAAGTTCTTTCTCAGCACCCCCAGTGTCTCTTCCTGGGAAAAGCTTTGCTTAGCTGGGAGCTGGTTTTCTTTGTGTGAGTGCATTTGCTAGCAGAAGAGTTCTCATTTGACTAAAGGAGTGTCTGTGAAAAAGACATGGTCAGGTATGTCCTGCTGTACTGAATACTAATATTCCTCCAGGAGAAGCACATTATGCTTTTATTTCTGACTGTACATTGAATTATTTACACCTTCAAGGCAGTTGATTGAACTGCAGCATCAGTCAATTAGCAAATCAAAAATTTATATGATTCCAATTTAGCATGGAGTCCTTCTCTCTCTCTTTCTTTTTTTTTTCTTTTTAGATTTTCACCCTGACAGTGACAAATTACTCCTCTGCTGGCTGAGATTGGAAATTAAAAGCATTTAGAGTTGCTCATGCATTTATGCTAATGAGAACTTCTGATATGATTTGCATGCAAAAGAGGACAATCTGAAAGCTCATCAGTTTTTCATGCTTCCGCATTTTGATGTAGTCCAATTTTTTCTGTTTTTCTGTAGAGCAAAAATTTTTCTCCAGGAAACAATACTGAGAGGGAACAAAAACAGTTCTGCTTTTAAGTCAGAAAAGTTCTCTCTCCCTCTCTCTCTTTTACCCTCCAGTTTCTTGTCAAATCATTTGCTCTTTCAGAACAGCAGCCTACATTCATTAGCATTTTAGATGTTTATCAAAGGACCCGATCCAGTAACTGCCATGCAAGATTATAGCTCAGCTTCATTTTAAATTCAGAAAGGGAAAAAAAAGACTTGAGGACAGATGAGAAGAGGGACATGCACCCTGACAATCTTCTTCATAGATACACCCAAATTAATCCCATTTAGAGCAAATTTGATTAATCACCAAAGGTGGCAGTTTTAAGTTTCCTATGCGGCACTGACAAATTTTGGGGATAGTCTTAGTACAAAACTCTTTCAGTGACATTTAGATAAAAGGAATAGACATTAAAAATGAATAAGCAGATAACTTGGAATTTTTTTTTTTTGAAAAGCAGAAATGTAACTAGCCAGTGATTTTCCAAGGCATTCAATTTTCTGCACAAATGTTCGGTTGTTAAGGTATACACTGGCTATAGAGATGCTGGGGGGGGGGGGGCGGGGTGGGTGTAAAGGGGCAGGTTTTCCTGCTTAGGTTTCTTCTTATATGATCAAGGTCATACCATGTTTTCTGCTGTCCACAAATGTAGTTAGTGGTATTGAAATCACATTTTGCCAAATTAAATTTTCTTTGCTACTCCTTTCAGTTCTTTCTCTTAGAGATCTTTATTCCTAGGTGGCTTTTATACTGCAAATATATTCATGCTTCTCCTCCCTCAAGTACATATAAAATCTCCTTTACAGTGGATGGGCTCAGAGGACATAGCTTCATACCATAGACCTATCAATAATGGGGGTAAATCTTTAATGATGAAATAATTTAACAATATCATTGTTTTCTTGGATGGAGGTTGGGAAGGAGAGAGCCTTCCTTTGGGAGACAAGCACATGAATGGAAAGAATGTTGAATTTGGAGTCATTAGACCCAAATAAAGCTGACTCTGTCCCTAATTACATTTGACCTTGGGCAAGTCACTTACCCTCTAAGCCTCAGTTTCTTCATCTGTAGAATGAGAGTTGGACTTGATAGCCTCTAAAGTTTCTTTCACCTCTAAATCTTGTGATCCTATCAGCTCTACAGATCTAGGATTTGTGTCCAGGCTCACTATAATGACCTTTATATAATGCTTTATATGTGTTTAATATCTTGTTTGTGCCTTACAACATCCCTATGAGTTAGATACTACAGATATTATCATCACTCCCATTTTACAGCTGAGGAAATTGACACTCAGAGAGATTAAACAACTTTCTGGGGGTCACACATTCAGCAAATTTCAGGTCGTTCTAGCTCTGAGTCTGGTGTTCTATCCGTTATCTCACATTGCTTCTGGGCTAACATAGTCCCTGACATATAGTAGGTGCTCAATAAATGGTTGTGCATTGTCTTAACCATGCTTCCATCCCTTATTCTCCCTTAATACAGATTTATATGGACACATTGGGGGTTGGAGGTGGGGGACTGTAGGCAAATAGACTTCCCAAGTGACAATTATGCACAGATTAGATATGGCACCAATTCAGGGACGTATCCATATTCAGACAAACTTTACCTGGGGGTAGTTCCTTTTATTGGATTTTCTTGTCAGTTGAAGGGAGTCAAAATACTTGTGAGTCTTTCTTTTCTAGGAAATATCAGCAAAAGAAAGGATTAACTTCTAATTTCTAAAAATTAAATCGTTCTTCTTTCAGATCTTCTAGGGAAATAAAATTGTATTTGATCTCAGGTAATTATTATTTTTTACCTTCCTGAGTGGTAATGGTGGGGAAGCTGTGAGTATATAATTGCTTCTGCTATGAGGATGGAAGCCTCAGTGAAGAGAACAATGAATGATTGAAATAAAAGGCAGGGAACTTAGGGCAGTAAAACAAGTGTTGGTATGACAACTGGTATTCCTCAGATACTGCTCTCTGACATAATAATTAATAATAATGTTGTTAATAGCTAACAGGGCTTTAAGATTAGAAAATCTTTAAGAAGACTGAAAATTTTCAATTTTCATTTGAACCTCATGACAACCCATGCATACTGTGGGAATACTAAAACATCCATGATTTCATCAGGGTGGGAAACTTTCAGGTGGTGCCAGAATGCTCTCCACCAAAGCCTATAGCAACCAGTTTGATTTAGTAGGTGAATCTAATTAAGTGACTAGCCCCGGCTCATATAGCTAGTAAGCTTGGACTTTAAACCTGTGTCTTCTTAACTCCAAGTCTCCCATTTTCTCCACTCTATCTTCCTTACAAGGCAAGGTATGTATCCTTGAACTGTTTTACAGAGAAAGAACCATTTGGCTCAGAAGGATTAAATAATCTGTCCATTGTCATCTAGCATTGGGAAAAGTTAGTGATGGGATTCGAACTTTGGTCTCCTCTGACTCCAGATCTAATACTCTTTCTCCTGTATCATTGTGCCAGTCACATACTCTGGTAGGTACCAACCCTAACAGGAAGGAAGCATTACTAATTTACTCCTCTGGAAAGGAGACAATTTATTGCCTTCTAATAGGTGCAGTCTAATTGACTGAGTCCCTGGCATCTGGTAATGTGGTAACCTAGCCTGCCTGGCAATAATGATGTCAGGGGCCAGCAAGGTGATACACACCTTAGTTCTCTGCTATTGGGGAGATCGAGGATGGTAGATTGCTTAAGTTTAGGAATTCTGATCTTCAGTAGGGCAAAAACTGATTGAGTGTCCACATGAAGTCTGGCACCGATTTGGTGAGTCCCCAGGATGGGGCAGAGGGCAACAAACTGCCTAAGGAGGGGTGAACTAACTTGGGTCAGTAACAGAGCAGGTGAAAGCTTCTGGGTCAGTAAGCGATGGGGTTGGCCTATGAAAGCTTTCAACCTAGATAAAATAAGATGTCTCAAAACAAACACCCTCCCCCCAAAAAACCCTGAAACCATTAATGAGGCTAAAGGGACTGCATTGAGAATGGGACTAAGAAGGAAAGGGTGGGTGTTCTTAAATAGCAGTAGTATAATTAGCTTTGTTTGATCTTTGAGTCAACCAAGTGCCATAGTAGATAGAGTCCTGGACTTGGTGTCAGAAAGACCTAAGGAATCCTGCCACACTATCTGTGTGATATAATCCAGTGTCTTTCTTAGCCTCTGTTTCCTCATCTGTAAAATGAAGTCACAGGGTTATTGTAAGGATAACATAACAGAGACAATATATGTAAAGCATTTTGCAAACTAAAGCATTTCAAAAATTTTAGCTATTATTATAATTTGCATTAATAACCAATCAATCAACAGCATTTATAAAGCACTTAGTAAGTTCCAGATACCATGCTAGCTACTGTAGATACAAATACAATGAATAAAATAATTCCAAATCTCAAGGATCTTTCATTCTACTAGGGAGACTACAGAATATATATTTATATATATTATATATAGTAGAAATATATATAGCTACAGAATAAACACAAAGATGATAGATACAAAATAATTAAGTACAAGATAGTTTGGAAAAGAGGGTACTAGTAGATTGGGCAATACCCACAGAAGTTCTGGATTCAGTTGAAAGGATTTTCTCCAACACTAGCCCCAAATCACTGAGTTGATCAGACCCCTCAAAGAACCCAAAAGCATTTTGAAGGGTTCCTCTACAACAGAGTCTACTTATAACCCCAAATTATCCAAATACACTTCTTGAAGGTTTTTACTCAGTTTTGTCACAGAAAACAGATAATTGTCTACAGCAATTTAGACCATGTGTTTTCACAGCACCTTTCTTCTTGCTTTGACAAATTATGGTGATGGCTTTGCCAACTGGAATCTGGCCTCTCTAAGGAAAACTGGAGACTAAAGGAAAGATTCCATAGGGTCTCCAGAAGCAATTCCACTTGGAGCTTGAGGTTATAGCCAGAAGTCAAATGGAGGTTGTATCAACAACCATTTACACTTGAAAAGTACCCTGTACAAAGCAGTCCCAGGGCACAGAGCATTTTAGACACTTTAAAATGTCAGTGGTTAAGGACAACAGAGAGCAGTAGCAAACATAACCTTTAGTAGAGGTAAGAAGACTGACAGGGTGAATAAGAGGTAGTGTATGTGTGCTTTTTTCTCCCTTTCTTTCTTTCTTTCTTTTTTTTTTTTTTTTAGGAAGTACATTATAGACCCTAAGCATTGTCTGTAACTTGCCATTGTTCCAAGTGTGAGGCTCCCAATGGATTTCAGTTGGCTTTTTGTGCTCCATGGTATGGCAGAGTCAGTTCCTCACTTAGCCATGCTTTCCAAGAATAAATAAAATAGACAAATCAAATAAAAATGCAGCAAAAGAGCTTTGCTTTATTAATATGGAGACTTACCATTGACAAATTGATTCTTTACAAATATGCAAACTATCTGTGACTTTAATAATGTGTGGAATTCCCTCCACCAGAATAAATGGGATGATGGCTACCTGTCAATGACATAGTAAATTAAATCCTTGGAGATTACCTAAGGCATGTATGACTTGCCCAGGGTCTCAGAGTTAGTAAGCATTAGTAAGTGTCAGAGAAGGCATTTGAATTGAGTCTTCTTGATCCTTGCTCAGTGCAGTCCACTACTACATGATGATTGTTATCGTTTGCCCTTTGTTCTCGAAGAGGACCAATGACATCACAAGGGTGACATCTTGACTTGCCTGTGAATTGGATATTTGAGGCAAAGCATGATGATTGACTTCCTACTGTAATGACACAAACGTATCACATATGCATGATACATTATTTTTTCCCAGTATAATCAATAAAATGACATAAATGTATTCTATAGAGAATTGGGGCAGCTGGTGGTGCAGTGAATTAGAGATTTGAGTTTGGAATTCAAATCAATCCTCAGATACTAACTAGCTTAATTACCCTAGGCAAGTCACCTAACCTCTGTTTGCCTCAGTTTCCTCCTCTGTAAAATAGACATAATGATAGCACCTACCTTTCAGGATTGTTGTGGAGATCAAATGCGATAATATTTGTAAAAAGCACTTACACAGTACCTAGCACATAACAGGTGTTATATAACACTCATTCCCTTTCCCTTCCCCCTATGAGGCAACAAGTGGATGGGGTGATGGAGTCAAGAAGACTTCAAATCCTTACTCTGACACTTACTAGTTGTGTGACCCTGGGCAAGTCACTGAACCTCGCTGGGCCTCAGTACCCTCATCTATAAAATGAAGATAAAAATAATATCTAACTCATAGGGTTTTATGAAGTTCAAGTGGGGGAATACATGTAAAATATTTTGGAAACCTTCATGTGCTATATAAATGTTAACTATTGTTATATGTAGTAACAAATCACAGCATATTAATCTTTCCTGGCCCAATCAATAAAATGAAGGCCGCAGCATTATGGAGCAATAATATTGTTTTTATGTCTCTGGTGTGATTCTCCTTTCCTGTGCTCTGCACGTGTATAGATTCTCTCTCTGGTCTGTGCAGAGGCTTCTCCAGTATATGATCACATTTTGGACTCACACCTTTGGTCTACTGTCAAAGAAAATGACCATTCTAGAGTCAATTTAGCCCATTACATTCTGCACTCAGTTACACACAAGCTCTGCTTCTTAGTAATACACATTTATTCACTGGATCAGCTTTTAAAATCACTAAATAATTGTCAGGAAGAATGTTTTCCCCTTATTCTCACTGAGACTCTTCAAGTTTGTGATCATTCAGTCTTTGGTGATTCAGTACACAGTCAGTAAGTAGCAGGGGCTTCTGGAATACCCATATATCTAGATATATATTTTCCTACACTATTAATCCCTTCACAAATCTCTTTTTCCCCTTTTTGGTATTTGGGATAGGGAATGAATGGCTTATGGACTTTTTATGGGTGACTACATCCATAGCTTCCAAATCTTAGAGCAAAGGTTTTTCTTTTGATTTATCTTTATGGCTCATGGTAGACTCTACGGTTTTCAGAAAGTAGATTCCTCCCATCTCTAAGTACAAATCAGAAATAAGAGATACTTCTTCTCTTTCCTCAACCCCCTAACTACATGGTTACCGCCCACACTTAAATCAGATGAAAAAGTCTTTTACTCTGCTGAAAAAAATTGAGAAAATCTAAAGCAGGGGTTTAAAACCTTTTTTATAGGGGGCGGAGCCAAGATGGCGGAGTAGAAACAGCTAGTCCAAGCCTCTCTGCCCCCAGATTCTCCTCAAACTATGTGAAAAAGGACTCTGAAAATCTTCTGGAGCCCCAGCACCCACAGAACGACACAGAGAAGCTAACCTCCCGCTGAGGACAGCCCAGCACCCTGCAGGAAGGACCAGCGCAGTGGTCTGGGAGCCGGCAGCGCGCAGAGCTCAGGAGCCGAGCCGAGCCCAGGTCCACGTGAGCCGAGGTTTTAGCCCCAGGGCGGCAGGGCCAGCAGCCGGCTGGAGGAACCCCAGAACACCAGGAACTGTGGAGACCCCAGAATTATCAACATAGACTTGCCTAGGACAAAGTAAGAGGTTAGTGTCCTATGGACTTTGGGACCTGTATTTGGGGAATGCGTCAGCTCCCTCCCCTGGGGGCTAGAAGCTGCTGAGGAGACACGCCACTGTGTAGTTTTCAGAGGCATTTCCGGCTCCCAGCCTACAAATCGTGGGGAGATCCAGCGATCAGTCTTGGGGGGTAATCGCTCTTGCTTTAACCTCCCTGGATCTGGATTGTGATCTAGGGTGGAAGTTGTGGGTGGGTTTACAGCTTGCCAGAAACGGAAGTTGCCCCCCACACGTTTGGGACGAAAATTCCTCTATCTGGCCTTAAAGCCATAGTGTGGCAACAAGCCCAAAAGTCAAGCAATTAAGTGGCAACATGCCAAGGCAAAGGAAACAGAAAAATGCAACCCTAGACTCCTATTTTGGGGGCATAGAGCGGGAAAAGGACTGTGAGGTCAGAAGTCCTGCTCCAAAAGCCCCAGGGGAAAACATGAGCGGGTTGCAGGCCATAGAGGACCTTAAGAAGGACTTTAAAAATCAAATAAGAGAAGTGGAGGAAAAATTGGAAAGAGAAATGAGAAGGATGCAGGAAAAGTATGAAATGAGGGTCAACAGCCTGACTGAGGAAAACAACACCTTAAAAAATAGACTAACTCAAATGGCTAAGGAGGCCCAAAAGGGCAATGAGGAGAAGAATGCCTTAAAAAGTCGAATTTGCCAGATGGAAAAAGAATCTCAAAAGTTCACTGAGGAGATTCATTCCTTCAGAGTTAGACTGGAGCAAATGGAAGCTAATGACTTTATGAGAAATCAAGATGCTGTTAAGCAGATCCAAACAAATGAAAGATTAGAAGGCAATGTGAAATATCTCATGGGAAAAACCACTGACCTGGAAAATAGATCCAGGAGAGACAATTTAAAAATTATTGGACTACCTGAAAGCCATGATCAAAGAAAGAACCTAGAAATCACCCTTCAAGAAATTCTCAAGGAAAATTGCCCTGATGTTTTAGATCCAGAGGGCAAAATAGAGGTTGAAAGAATCCACCGATCACCTCCTGAAAAAGATCCCAAAAAGAAAACTCCCAGAAATATTATAGCCAGGTTCCAGAATCCCCAGATCAAGGAGAAAATACTACAAGCAGCCAGGAAGAAACAATTTCAATATTGTGGAAACACAATCAGAATAGCCCAGGACCTGGCAGCTTCTACACTGAGGGATCGAAGGGCATGGAATATGATATTCCAGAGGGCAAAAGACCTGGGAATGAACCCAAGGGTTACCTACCCAGCAAAACTGAGTATTTTGTTTCAGGGGAAAATATGGTCATTCAGTGGAATAGAGGACTTTCAAGCATTCTTGAGGAAAAAACCAGAGTTGAATAGAAAATTTGACATCCAGACGCAAGAAGTAAGAGATGCCTGAGAAGGTAATCAGGGAAAAGAAATCAAAAGGAACTTATCAAAGTTGAACTATTTACATTCCTATATGGAAAAGCAATATCTGTGACTGATGATATCTTTCTCACTATGAAAATAATGGAAGAAGGGGGTGTGGTCATATGAATACATATGTGAATGTGTGTGTATATGGTTACAGTTATATATGGATAGAGGGCATAGGTTGAATTTGTTGGGAAGGGAGAATACTCAAGGGATGAAATTATGAGGTGAGAGAGGAAAGTGGCAAGAGGAGATGGGGAGAGACATGGTAGGGTAAACTATCTCATGTAGGGGAAGTGGGTGCAAAGGAGGGGGAGAATAAGGAAGGCTAAAAAGGCAAAACCACATTCACATTGAATTTGGTTCAGGGAGAAAATGACATACATACTAAATGGGATATCTCAACCTGCAGCAGGATAGGGGGAAGGGGGATGAGAGGAGGGATGATGGATGGGAGGACATCCTTGGGGTGAGGGGAGGTTGGAAGTACCCACTATAGAAGAGGGACAGGATCATGTAGGGAATGGACCAGGTGGGGGGTGGGATGAGTGGGAGGGAATTATAAGCAGCCTTGTACAATATATCTACTATGATAATGTTTTGCATAGCTAGACATGTACAACATATACTGAATTACTTATCTCCCAAGAGGGAATGGGTGACAAGGGAGGAAGGAAATGGATCTGAAATTCGAGGTCGTAACATTAAATGTTTCAAATATATATAATACTATTATTAATACTCTTTTGCTTGTAATAGGGAGATAAGATGTGCAGGCATTGGGACACAAAGATTCACCTTCCTCTAATGGAAAAGTCGATGGGGGTATGGGAGAAGGTATGGGAGAGAGCAGATTGGAGGAAGCGATATCTTGTGGTACTGCTATTCTGGGAGGTTGGGTAGGGGAATAATGGGGGGAAAATGATTGTAACTCAAAATCTGGCGGAAATGAATGATGTAAAACAGAAGTTAATAAAGTATTTGTTTAAAAAAAAAAAACCTTTTTTATATTGTAGACCCTTTTGGCAATCTTGTGAAGCCTGTGGAAATCTCAGAATAAATTTTTAAATTCATAATTAAAGAAAATACAAAATTTCAATTAAATGTTAGTGAAAATATATAAAGATAAATATATGTATGTATATATACATACATACATATATTTATCTTTAAGTATGTGTATGTATATATATATACATACATACATACACATACTTATACACACATGTGTACATATATTTTCCCCCTCTCCTGATCTAGATCCATGGAGTCAAGGAAACCTGGGTTGAAATCCTGTCTCTGACACTTAATGTCTCTGAGCCTGTTTCCTGATATATAAAATGGGAATATTATTTAACTTGTTCCTCACTGCCCTATGGTGTTGTTGATATTATATCCACATAATTAGGCACACATGCATGCATGTATTATATACATAATATTTATATATATGATATATACTCTATATATACACATACAAACACACATACACACGCACACACTCTATGGGATGGCAGATTCCAATTCTCATTCAGCCATGCCTTACAAGAATATAAATAAATTGAATAAAAATTTGTCAATAAATTTTTACTTTGTTGATATGGAGAATTATAATTGAAATATTAGTTCTTTATCAATGTAGTAAGAAATCTGTTATTTTGATTATTGTGGGGAATTTCCTTTACTATATTATATGTATGTGTGTATATGTATGTATATGTGAAGGGATGAGAAAGGACTGGACCGGACCTGTGATATCATTGGTATAGGCAATTGACAGTTAAGAAAACTGTTCTAAAGCAAGAGGGTGCCTTCTTTAAAACTTATAGTCTTAGAGAATTGCCTAAAACACTGAAAGGTTAGATTATTTTCCCAGGGTCACACCAGCAGAATGTATAGAGGTAGGCCCTCCTGGCTTACATACACACACACACACACACACACACACACACACACACACACACATATAAATATACACTCATCCACATTCACACTCTCCTAAACCTAACAGAGATAAGCCTCTGAAGTAAATTCAAGCCCTAACAGAACCAGTCTCACTTGGAATAATGTCAGAGGCCTACCTCATCTGAAATTTTTCTCCTTCACTTCCACACACAATTTTCCATGGGAGTTGGGGTCGAGGAGGTACCTATTATATTTGATGTCCTATTGTAGCAACTAATAATGTTTCCTCTAATTTTTTTTGTCTTATGCACGTGTGGAGTCTCCACTTAGGAAATTACAGTCTTTACTGTAAAATATATACAGAACTGCTTCAAGAAAACAAAATTATTTCCAAAGCAGTCTAAAATGTTTTTCACTGTGAATCTATTGTCTTAGGTTTCTAAGTAGATGTAATGATTTGAATTACTACAGTTCAAAGAAAACATGTTGTTCATTCTTCTTTCCCCCTCAATTTAAAATTAAATTTCTCTATTTTACATTATTGACCTATGCTTTATTTATCTGTTCTTTGATGAATAGCTATTCAACTGTAGCACAACTATGAAGTAGAGATATAAATCCACAGAAATTCCATCAAAAATGTATTTAAATGGATGTTGCTTAAATTTCTGTCAAGTGGAGGAAATTCAGATCCCTAACAATTTATGTTAGTCTTTACACAAGGACATATACCCTCTCCTTCATACATGCATGCATATGTTATGCTGATGAATGTGATCCACTTTATGTATATAATGCCTAAATGTATTAATACAATTGTAGTTCTATTTGTTATTTCAACTAGCCTCTTTTTATGACAAAAACTTTTTTTCTAGTCTATATAAACCTATATTATAGTTTTTGTCTTTTTTTTTTTATATTGATTTAGTTGCAGAGTCTCGGTGGGTCTCAATTTCCAGATTTGTGAAATGAAAGGGTTGAGAGATAATTCAAGCTGGTGAATGTATTGGTAGAATAGGTGTTCCACAAGAATTGGGCCCTCAAGGAGCTTACATGCTAATGGGTAATTACAATGTGTAAATGCCAAAGTGTCATATAAGAAAAATCGAAAAGGTAGAGAGAATATACATTGGAACAGATGAGTGGAGGCTTCATTGAAGAGATGACCTAAGGAGACAGGTATTCTGAAAGGTAGAGGTGAGGAAAGAGGGTCTACTAAGAAATGGGGAGAGCTTGTGTGGCTACCCAAATGTAGAGACTAGGTGATCAAGTTTGGGGACTAGCTGCTAAAGCTAGTGTAACTAGAATGTAGAGTTTGGAAGGAGTTAGGGCGGGTGGCATGTAAAGCCAGGCTGTGAAGGGCTAATCCCAGCCTAAAGAGTTTGTATTTTATATCCTAGTAGAGTCACTGAAGATGACTGGGCAAAGGAATGGTATTGTCATATGTTAGCCTTAATTTTAATCCTTTGCTCTAAGGACTTTGTACTACCCCAAGAAAACAAGCCACCTCAAAAAGACTGTGGAATAATATGTGTAAATTGGCAAACTGAGTTGAAAATATGTATGTAAAACTTAAGATTCCTCTTAGTATTATTGCTTCCTCCATAAGGGAAATGTTGATGTATCTTTTACTTCCTCCTCCCTAGCAATCATTGCTGTGGCATCAGATGAATGCTGGTTCTATAGATATGCATTTCTCAAAGTAGGGTCTAGGGACAAACAACAGATCCAAACAAGACAGTTGATGCAGAAAGACAAGACTATTGATCCTAAAAGGGTGGACACCAGTGACAGGAACAGAAGAAAGAAATAGAAATGGCCACTCAGGGTAGCAAGAAGGGGAGAAGAAGGAAATGGAGGACATAGATTCACACATGCTGTGGTAGCTCAGTAAATATTAACAGATGGAGAAAAAACTGATGGAAAGACTATAGGACCCAAATTGTGGCAGGGCACAGAATCTTAGATACAATTTTTTTTGAAAGGGAGTCTCTAATTTTCAGTCAGGTACTAAATTTGGTTCCCCCTAAAATTTCCCAGCTGCCACGTGTCCCACAATCATGAATGTCAGCCATATAAAAGTACCCTTCAATGAAAGAAACACACACACACACACACACACACATACACACACACAGCAATCTTCATAAACTATCATGGGAGTTTCACGTACATGCACAAAAAGCCTGGAACATTCATTGAAAAGGAAGACAATGGTGATCTTGTTAACATTCTACAGATCTCTAAGGACATAGAAAGATTGTCCTACCCTAGAGACCTTTCCTATTGTGCTACTGACAGCAATTTATATGCCTAGAGTACTAAAAATCTGCACACTTGCCTCATTTGAATCAATGTTTTGACGGCTTCTTCTTTCCTGTGTGCTGGGACGCTTCATTACTAAGATCTGACCCACTAGGATAAATATTAGTGAGTTAAAATTCTGTACCATTTCTGTTAACTCCCTGATCATAAATGAATATCTTGATAAACTGGAAAAGGGTTATCTCCCAAAGCCTTTGTCGGGGGTTTGTAATGATATTGGATTGAAAGCTCGTACCATGTCATTATTTTTTTATATCACCCACTACAGTCATAAGCAAAAATATTGTGATGGTCTCATCAGAAATTCCCCAGTTAAATTATCTTCAAATAAATAATGTAAAAGATGACAAACTACCTTTTCATCCATGGGAATATGGCCTTTTGGAGACAGAATTAAATGCCTTCAGTAAGAGGACTTATGGAAAACACGGCATTTTGTCCATCCACACTCACAATCAGGTTATCAGGTACCATCGAGTGCCTTAGTGAGAATGGAAAAAGATATACTCCATTGGTATTCACTTGTTTCATTCCAAGGAATAATTTTAAAATGTTAGCAGAAATGTTTTTGTAATCTTTATTGCATTCCTCTATCTGGTCCACAATAAAGGAAAGGGGAAAATACATTAGAAGCGTAGGGATAGACATATCTCTTTAAATGGAAGATTTGAAAAGATAGCATTCTCTAGGCTTTTCAGCACTCAAAACACTGTTGCTAGCTCAATAAATATGAAATAATTTCATCATTATTCAAGTTTGGGACATCACATTATAAGACATACATTTACCAAATGTTACATTAAATTGGATCTTTTTTGTTGATAAGTTTTACTTATCAAATAACTTGTGGTCGTGGCAGTAGAATGGTGTTTTACTTGCTTCATTAAGTCATAAGATTCCTTCAATGCTCCAAGGATCTGTGATTTTATCAAGGTCTCTGTTCCCTCCGCTAGTGCATATCATGAGATCCCTCCAGACTGTAGATGTAACCATAGACGGAAGTAGATGATATCTGTTACTTGTGATTAAAAACCAACCAACCAAACAAAACCAAACCAAATGAACCTTTCTAGGCTTTTCCCTAGACAAGAGATATGGTTTGCTATCTGCCTTGTACTTCAATCAACATTCAGCAGTTCTTTATTATACACCTGTGTAGGCAGGGCATTCTGCTGGGTGCACAATGGGGATGGAGCTAAGACAACCCTTGCCCATAAGTAGTTTATATTTCTACTAAAAATGTCAGCTGGAAGTCTCTCTCATTTGGTTGGACCTGTCAAAGGTTTTTCCTTCTGGCCTAGCCTTTGAAACATCACAGTCAACTCTATAACAAAGAAACATTGAAGGAGTAATTAGGGAAGGGCATGGTTATGTTATAAGAAAAAATATTCAAGAATATTTTCAACCCAAGATGTCCTATCTCACTTTTCTTTGGACTTATGCTCAGTAAATGCCAGAGCTCTGGAAGGATCTTTAGAGTTTTTCAAATCCCAAAATGCTCATTTTATGGCTGAGAAAATGGAGGGTCCTTAGGAAAGTAAACCCAAAATCATACAACACTAATTGGAAGCAGGGCTGGTCCACATGTAGCCTTCAGTTCTTGACTTTTGGTTCAGTGTTCTTCCCATTTCTCTATACTGCTCTATTAACTTTTTCAGACCATTAATGTATTATTTAATAAATTACTATGTGAGTACATTAAATAGGACACTTGTGGCCTGAATTAATTTGCTAAGCTTCCCCAAATGTTTCACTCAGGGATGGGGAATGTGTGACCTTGAGGCCACATGGGGCCCTCTCTATCTTAAAGTGCGGCCCTTTGACTGAATCCAAACTTCTCAGAACAAATCCCCTTAATAAAAAGGTTTGTTCTGTAAAATTTGGACTCAGTCAAAAGACCACACCCAAGGACCTAGAAGGTCACATGTGGCCTCAAGGCCACAGTTTCCCCACCTCTGAAATTATTTAAAAAGAACATGTAACCTGATTCAAAATATTTGTATACATGTATGCTCATATATACCTACTTAGATATATACAAAGTTGTATGTATGTAAACATATATACATACATGAACATATATATGTATTTATACATAAGCTAGAATTTATATAGTCCTCTACAGTTTGCAAAATCATTTTTATATACTGTCTCATTTGTTACTCATGACAACTCTGTGAGGGAGATGTTATTATTATCCTACTTTTTTAGATGAGGAAATGAGGGAGAATAGTTAGTGACTTGACCAAATTCACACAGCTTATTTTTCTAGAGCAGAATTCCAATTCTTTCCATTATGCCACTTGGCTGCCATTATTAACAATTCAATAAACATTTATTAAGTGCCTACAATGTGTATGCCAGGCACTGTGCTAAGCACTGGGGTACAAAAAAAAAAGACAGTCCATGCCCTCTAGGAACTTACAATCTAATGGAGGAAACACCAAGCAAATATAAGGTAAGCTATATATAGGAAAAATAGGAAATCATTAAAATGAGGAAACCACTGGAATTGAGAGGTTAGGGAAGACTTCCTGTAGAAGGTGGGATTTTAGTTGGAAACCAGGGTGGTCAATAGTCCTATCTATCTATCTCCCTCCCTCCCTCCCTCCCTATCTATCTATCTATCTATCTATCTATCTTCACACATACATATACATAAGTCTATATGTGTATACACATATCTCTCTATAGATATGTATGATGTACATATGTATATATATGTTTGTGTGTGTGTGTGTATATATATATATATATATAAATAAATATATATATATAAAATGTATATACAAGGTGCTCCTAAAGACTTTTTCCACAGTGTGGGTATGGCTATACACACATATACACATACATTTCATATATATGTGTGTGTGTGTATGTGTGTGTGTGCGTGTGTGTGTACACACATATACACAAATATATACATGGCACCCCCAAAGACTTTACATTATATATTCACATTATATAATTATTTATAATAAGTACAATCCTATAAAATAGCATGTCAGAACCACTAAATTAAATTGCAAAACAATGAAATAACTCTGATTAGGAAATGTCAAGAGTCAAAGTCTAGACAGGTCTACCTGGGTGAGTAAATGCTAGGGGTGTGAAAACAGGAATAGGACCGAGTATTGGTTATTTTAGGGTACCAAAGTAGGCAATCTCATCACCTCTTTTCCTTTGGGCCTTGGCAGTATCACCAAAAAATAGGAATGTTGGTCCCTAGCCCACATATGGTGCTTTAAAAAGCTGCCCACAGCCGAATACTAAAGGAGTCTTTTTTGTCTCATGTATGCTACCCAATTCTCTGGATAACTTATCCCAGCTACATGATCCTTTCAGTGTTGTTTTGGAACTCACAGTTATATGGAAGATGAGAGGAATGGGTCTAAGCAGCCCAGATTCAGCTGCTGTTAAATATATAGATTAGAATGAGAAGTGAGTTAAGTTTCTTGGGCTGGCTAGTATTTTTCATCCAGCTGTAATGAGCCCCTACTGTATTGGGAGGCCTTGACCTCTCAGGCACTCAGGTTTGCTCAGATGCTCTGTCTGTGAGAGGTGTCCAGTAAACAGTGAATTTAGGTTAACTCTCCTGTAAATGCAAAGTGAACTCTGAAAGCCGCCTCCAGCTAAATATAGGTAAGGTAGAAAGTAACTTGGGAATATTGAGGCTGTTAGTTCAGTCTTATGTCAGATGGTACCTCAAATAAGGATCCTGGGAATGTATTTAATAACTCTTTTATCCTCTCTTAAATTAATAGTGTCTGTGCTGCATGTTTGAGTGTTTTTTTAAACAGTAAGCCCAGTGGGCAGGGGCTGTGGTCTAATTACTAGTTCTATACAACCTCACACTAGTAAGCACACTGGAATAATTGGCCATTACATGATTACCTGCCAAGAAATACATGACAGTTAACTTGAAAGACAGTATGTTGTCCTCTCCCTGCCCCCATCTTAGGGTTAGAGTTCTGGGTCATATGACCCTGGAACCATAAAATCAAGAACTCTTTTCTTATTAAAACAAGGAAAGAGCATAAAAACATAATGTGAATTTCCAAGAACTGAGAAAACCTTATCAATGAACCCACCTGATCTCCATGCCTTTTCTGTAATAAAACCTGGCACATAGTAGGTAGTCAATAAGTTTGTTGCTTAATTGATTTATTGATTATCTGCATGAGCCTTTAAACCAGTAACTGACTAACAACTGATTTAAATTCTACCTTGTGTCATGTTCTAATCTTTTTTTTAACCTCCCAGATGAAATTTCAACACTGCAAGAGGTTATTACTAATGGGACTTGAAACTGAATTTAATTTTCGTGATAGATGAATAAGTGCAAAGAAAAATTAAGTCCAACATCAGTTGTTCACAGTTTTGGGGAAATGTAGTGATAATGAAGCCAAATTCTAATAATATTTATTTTCACTTCTTTTCTGGGCAGGGGTAGATACAGAAATTCTTAACTTTTTTTGTGTCATGAACCCCTTTTTGCCAATGGACCCTTTCTCAGAGCAATATTTTTAACACATAAACGAAAATACAAAGGATTACAAAGGAAATCAATTATACTGAAATACAATTATTAAACTTAAAAAAAGTTCACTAACCACAGGTGGTAAATGATTTTTTGTAGTTCTGAAATTAATTGATTTTATGATTCCAAATTGATTGCTTGAGATGAGAATATATAAAACAATCAGCGTGGCATAGTTAACTTGGGAGCCAGAAATCTAGGGTTTGGGACTATAGTGTTTATTATCTGTATGGCCTTGAGTGAATTATTTCACTTTTCTTCTATTTTCTTTAAGTATAAAATGGGAGTAGTAATACTTAGAATTTCTGCCTCACAGGATCATCATTAAAATCCCATGAGTTAACAAATATCAAATCACTTTGGTAAACTATAAGGTGTTATATAAATGTAAACTATCATTCGTTATTAATTATATGTTCTTAATTCTGTGTTCAGAATTTCTAATCTTTCCCTTCTGTTCCTTTGTAAGTTTTTGAATGACCTTGCTGTGTTTTAAAATCTTGGCATCTCTTTTTAAAGTTCATCTTCATTTCCAAATATACCTTTCCTCCAAGAAATCCATCCCTTGTAGTAAGGGAAAAAAATAGAAGAGGAAAAATGGGTTCTGTAAAACTAACCAACACATCAACCAAAGTAGATTGTTTATGTAATGATTCTCACCCAAAGTCTCCTACCTCTTCAAAGAAGGGAAGGAAGGTAAATTTTTTCCTCTCTTCTTAGTGGCAAAGCTTGATCACAATAATTGCACAGTGAAAAACAATCATTCTTACAACCACCGGTCTGAATCCTGTTTGCCCATCATGAAATTCATAATGGGCAAACCCATTTAATAAGGGAATGGGCCTTAAAAACCCAGCCCCTACCTGTGTAACTGAGAGTTCAAAGGAAATACTATTCTGGATGATTTTTTCCCAGATTGAGAGAAGTAAATAACCTGGGATTAGTCTATATCTTAATTAATTAAATACAGAAGCATAAAACTATTTGCAAAAGCTGACAATTCACATCTGATGAAAGAGGTGCGAATCCTTCTTGACCTTTCATCTGGGGACAGAGAAAATCCCATTTCCCATGTGGACCCTTTTACTACTTTCTACTACATAACTCAAGGAATGCTTTTTAACTCTCTTTTCTTTCTTCTTTGCAACCCAATTAGCAGATTAGTCAGCAGGCTATGCTGCCCGAGGAAAGAGAAATTAAATTTACTTTCATCACTTGCCAAATGAAACGGGGGAGTTATCCAGAAGTGAGACCACTATGGTAAAGGGCAGAGCCTTCCTCTGAGACCCCTCACAGAGACTGAGAAAAATCAAAAGTTTCATCAGATGTCCCTTCAAAGTTAAATTGCTACCCTCAATAAAAATGTCACTGACTATTTATACTAACCTATTACATGTTTGAATATTTGTAGTCCACACGATCACAAAATCACAGAATTTTAAGACTCAGAAACCAGATAAGAAAGAAACCCCTAGACTATGCTAGATAGATGCCCATCTATCCTCTACTTGACAACATCCGAGGAAGGAGAATCCATTACCTCTCTGAGGCAACCTATTCCAAATATGGGCAGATTTCATCAAGGCCAATTTAATCTTCTTTGAAATTTCTACCCGTTACTGATCCTTCTAGGGCTAAACACTAAAACTATTCTGTGACCTAATTCTCAATTTATGGGTTGGTCATTATTTAGTCAAGGCTTTCCCATGTTATGCTTGTTGGAACTCAAATTTTCCATGATGTGAATACGTATTTAGTGAGACAAATATTTGTTATGCCCATAGATATTTTTTTCTTTCAAATACTAAATTATGTACATATCCAAAGTACCTATGAATTTTTTTTTTCTGTGTGAAGATTGCAGGATTACAGAAGCTCAGTACTGGAAGAGATCTCAGGGAACCTTTAGTACAACCTGTACCTGAATCAGAACCTTCTCTCCAATTCCCCCAATAAGTAGTCAACCAACTTTGACTTGAAGGCCTTCATTGAAGAGGAACACATTACTTTCTCAGTCAACCCATTCTACTTTTGGACTGGGATTATTAGGAAGGCTTTCTTTTCAATAGGACTAAATCTGCCTTGCTGCAATTTCTTTTTTTTTTCTTTTTGGAAGGCAATTGGGGTTAAGTGACTTGCCCAAAGTCACATGGCTATTAAGTGTGTCAAGTGTTTGAGGCCGCATTTGAACTCAGGTCCTCCTGATCCAGGGCTGGTGCTCTATTCACTGTGCCACCTAGCCACCTCTACCTTGCTTTAATTTCTACTTATTTCTTCAAGGCATACCTTCTGGGCCAAGCAGAACAAATCCAAACTCCCTCCATAATACAGTCATATAAATAATTAGGAATAGCTGTCCTGTCCCCTATCCTGTACCCCAAGTCCTATCTTCTCCAAGCTAAATATCTCTAGTTCTTTCAACTGACCTTCAAAATTTTGCCAATTCAATAGCCAGAGATAGAAGACAGCAGTCAGGAGAGAGGTTAAGACTGGACAAATAAATCTGACAATCGTCGGCTTGGAGATGATTGTTGAAATCCCAGGAACCTATGCAGTCATCAAAGGAAAAGTAGAGGGAGGAGAGAAGAGGCCTCAGGACAGAGTCCTGCAGGACACCCAATATTGACTCCAGTATTCCTTTCCAGCATGATTCCATGTTCCTTCCCTTACATGCTCTATATTCTAGATGAATGGATTACTAACTGTTCTCCCCCATTCTAGTTCTGCTCTTTCATCTCTCTGTGCCTTTAAAAAGACTATTTCCAATGCCTGTAA
Organism: Gymnobelideus leadbeateri; assembly: GCA_011680675.1. NCBI lineage: Eukaryota > Metazoa > Chordata > Mammalia > Diprotodontia > Petauridae > Gymnobelideus > Gymnobelideus leadbeateri. Next base: position 29,528 of record WOXC01002288.1, read on the forward strand.
CATATTACTTTCAAATCTCTATCCCTTGGAATCCTTTTTTTCCTTAAGGTCCAGCTCAGGTACCACCCTCTCCCTGAAGACTACCTTGATTCTTCCCAGATGAAAGTGATCATTCCTTTCTCAAATTTTCTTAGAATTCTTTAGTTCAGATTTCTTCTTCACTTATATTCATACCATATTCTCCTTTGTGTCATTTATTAGAATTCATACCCCATACTGGATTACAAGCTCCATGAGGGCAAGAACCAGGTCATTTTCCATCTTATTGTCCCCAGTGCCCAGGGTAATATCTCATAGCAGGCCATAATAAACACATTTAATTTAATTGGTCTTTTTTTACTCTGATGCATATCTCAGCAGATGATAACAAGCTGATAAAGGCTATTTCTAAAGGAGTTGATTGTTTAATTGAAAAAGTCACTGAATAAATCAACATAAATTTATAGCATTACCTTTTTTAAAAATTAGAAAACAACTGAAAGTAACTTTCATGACCATTTAATTGTTGGGGGGTGGCTGAACAAGTTGTCAGTCAAATGGTCAATAAGCATTTATTAAGGACCTAATATATGTCAGACACTGTGGTAAGTGCTAGAGAGGCAAAAAAAAAAAAAAGGAAAATTGTTGCTGCTTTCAAGGTATTAACAGTCTAATGGGAGAGAATTTCTTTAGGTAGAGGTCTGATCACATCACCCGTACTACTTTCAATAATACTCTCAAAACCCTGAGAACTCTCAGATCCAATGACTATGACCTTCTTGTTCCTCTGTACAAAACACTCTATGTCCTGACCCCAGGCATTTTCTCTGGCTGTCCCTAATGCCTAGAATGAGCTTCTTCCTCATCTCTGCCTCCTGGCTTCTCTGCCTTTCTTCAATTCCCAGTTAAAATTTCACCTTCTAAAGGAAGTCTTTATCGATTGCCACCACCTTTGATTCTAATGCCTTTCATCTCTTGATTATTTACCATTTATCCTGCATAAAGACTGTTTGTACATATGTATTTACTTGCTGTTTCTCCCATTAGATTGTGAGTCCCTGGTGACCAAAGGACTGTCTTTTGCCTTTCTTTCCATCACTAGCCTGGCACATAGTAGGTGCTTAATAAATCTTTATTGACTGACTGAATGAGATATTGCACTAGAACTGATATGTATGAAGAAATCTGAAAACAAGAAGTCAAAAGGAAAAATGTCTTGTGTGTGTTCCAAGATCCTTTGTGGACCTTGGCTGTGCCTCGGGTTTTCCAGTTATGAAAAGAGGCTGATAGTTCTATTCTGAAGATGAATTTCGGCTAACAGCTTTGAAGTTGCAAACTTTATGTACTGAATTCTTCACATTTCTGTAATGCCTTTCATTTGAGATCACACAGCTCTTTACAACCCTTAATTAGTGCTGTATATGCTGTTATACATTATTTACTGAATTAAAGAAGTATCTTGGATATACTCAAGGCAGGCTTCTTTTGTTAGGATTCAAGCATAGTACAAGCAATCATCTCATTTGTCATTCATAAGGGGAAAATTATTTTTACTGAAGTTAAATGTGTTATACGTATAAGTGCTTAAATTGCTTTCTACTCACAGACATGAAAAAAAAACAATATTTGTGAGAAACAATTCACAGGGTGCAAAGGAAGGGGGAAATAACAAGAAGGAATGTGGAAACTAAAGGGATTGTAGAATCATTGATTTAGAGCTGGGGAAGACCATTAAAAGCTAATTCCCTCATCTTTTAGATGAGGAAACTAAGCCATAGAGAGATAAGGCTGCCTGCTGCCAAAATTAGTATCTGATGCAGGATTTGAAATCAGGTCTTCCTAGGCAAGTAGGTAGTGCAGTGGATAGAGCATTGGGCCAGGAGTCAAGAAATTGTTATAGTTCTTTTTATCTGTATCAGTCATGACCAACTTTTTTTATGATCCCATTTGAGGTTTTCTTTGCAAAGAAACTGGAGTGGCCTGCCATTTCCTTCTCTAGCTCAATTACCTATGAGGAAACTGAGGCAAATAGGGGTAAATGACTTTGTCAGGATCATATAGCTAATAAGTGTCAGGTCAGATTTGAACTCAGGTATTCCTGACTCCAGATCCAGTGTTCTATCCACTATGCCACCTCGCTGCCCCTGGAATCAGCAAAACCTGAGAGCAAATCCAGCCTCAGACACTATCTTAATGACCTTAGACAGTCATGTAACCTCTGTTTGCCTCAGTTTCTCTAACTATAAAGTGGGGAGGATAACAATATCTACTTCACAAAGTTGTTGTGAGTCTCAAGTGAGAAAATATCTTTTAAAAGTGCTTAACACAATGTTTGCCATATAATAGGTGTTATATAAATGCTTATTTCCTTACCCCTTCCTGACTCCAGGTCCTATACTCTAAATACTGCAGCATCCAGCTAGATTAGTTGTTGGACTCTAGAACCAAACTGAAATACCATTTACCTGACTAAACTTATATTAGGAACCTCCATATATTAGAACATGTGGTAAGTGGCAAGTCAGTGATATAATGAATAAGGCTGGATCTGGAGTCAGGAAGAAGACCCATTATCAAATCTGACCTCAGATACTTAGTAGCTATTTGACCCTGGGTCAGTCAGTTAGCTGCTATCTGCCTCAGTTTCCTCATAGCACATAAAACTCAGGGATGTTGAGTGAATCAAATGAGATAATGTTTGTAAAGCACTCTATAAGCCTGAAAGCTTAACAAAAATACTAGCTATCATCATCATCATCATCATCATCACCATCATCATTATTATATTATTAGTAAAACTGGACTTTTCTTTATCATCCCCTGCCACACAGTGTCCTCCTTCCTGCATGGATCTGCTCATGCTGTTTCCTAGGACTAAAATGCCCATCCCTCACCATTATTGTCTGTTGAGTTCTTGCCCAATTTTTTGGAGCCCAAATTAAAAAATCATTTTCTTCATGAAGATTTCTCTGAATCTCTTAATCAATAATGACTCTTCAGCTGTCACTTCATGTGACAGTTTGTATGTAGTCATTTAGGGAACTTGTCACACGATTGTATTTATCTGCTTTTACGTTTCATGCTCCTTTTCAAGGGTTTTAGCCTTTATTTTTGCCCTGGATCAGTTTGGCAGACTGGTGAAGCCCAGAGACTCCTCCTCAAAGCATTAGTTTTGAATGTATGGGATCACAAATGGAATTAGTTATCAAAAGGGAAGTTATGCAAAGGGAAATACATATATATATATATATATATTTATATTTTATTTTATTTTCTCATCCAAGTTAAGGGACTGTTTATATCATGTCTGCTGTGTATCAGACATTCTGCTAAGCTCTGCTTTTCAAACAAATATCTCCCTTAATCCTTATAATAACCCTGGGATTTAGGTGCTATTTTTATCCCATTTTACAGATGAGGAAACTGAGACAAGCAGAGGCTAAGTGTCTTGATCAAGTTCACATGGTAAGTATCTGAGGCTCGATATGAACTGAGGTATTCCTGATTCAAGGTCCAGGGCTTTAACTACTGCCCCACCAACTACCTCTGAAAGCTGTCCATGGGTTCCTTGAGGTTTCATGGACCCCAGGTTTAGAACCCTTCATTTAACCCAACCTCCTCTTTTTTTTCCAAATGAAGAAACTGAATCCCAGGGAGGTTTTAACTTGCTCAGGCTCACTCAAAAATTAAAGAAATAATTTTCCAAGGCCTCTGATTCCAAAGCCAGTGCTCTTTCCATTATCTTTTTCAGTAGCCCTATATATGTGGTTCCTATACGATTTCAGGATTCATTATAGCAACACCTTTAAGTCTGATGCAATGTTCCTACCTAAAGTGAGCTGCCCTTTCTCTCTCTCTAAAATAGCTTCCTTTCTGATTCATGTAGGGGCACAAGACATAAAACACCACTTTGGAAAGCAGGAGACCTCATATCACCTTCCCTTATAACTCCTGCTGGGCTGTAAGCTGCAATGTAGATTTAAAGTATTAATAATATTATATTTGTATAGCAATATATTTTTCAAAAATATGTTCACATGCACTTTTTTTTCATTTGATCTTCACAAAAATGCTGAGGTGGGTAATGCAACCATTATGTTTGTTATTCTCATTTTAATGATGAGGAAACCAAGAATAAGGATTAAGCAGTTTGCCCAAGTTTGCATAACTAGTTAATATAGTAGGGATAGGGACTTGGGAATAAAAAGAGTTGGCAGTATTGCTAAGAGAAATTCTTTAAATGAAGGTTGTTTTTGTTGATCAATTGTATCTGACTCTTTGTGAGCCCCCCTTTTTTTAAGATGGGAGGGGTTTCGTGGCAAAGATACTGGAGTGTTTTGCCATTTCCTTCTCCAGCTCATTTTATTGATGAAACTGGGGCAAACAGGGTCAAGTGACTTGCCCAGGGTCACACAACTAGTAAATATCTGAGTACTCTTTCCACTATGTTTTTCAGTAACCATATAACTCAGGAATATGAATCTTCCTCATTCCAGGCCAGACACTCTATCCACTGTGCCACCTAGCTGCCCTTAAATGGAGGAGGTGATGGCAAATGTAAGGTAAATTCAAGACTAGTTTTTGACTAGTCTTATTTTGGATAACTTGCTAATATTTTTGTTTCTTTTGACCTATGATTTCTCCAACTTGTTGCTAAAGTATATTCTTAGAGGGGAGCCTGGGAGCACCGACAGGTCCAATGACTTGCTGAGGCACACCCAGTTAGCGGGTGACAGAGGTGAGACTTGAACTAGACTCTAAGACTTGTCCTGTCTGCCATAATGCTTCTTGTTTTTACATCGATGTAAGCACATAGTAGAAAAACTATAATGACTGAGTCCTCTCTTTGACTTCTGCGTCTTCTCTCTGCATCCAGAAAAATAAATAGGATTTCTTTTTTCCAACTCTTGGAAGAACATACTTTGTTTTTCCCTTTTAAGGGAATTTGTAGCCTCCTAATTGCTTTTTCCCTATAAATGTAAACTGTAAAAAATTACATGAGATTCCTCCAAGGCACCAAGAATCAGTCAACATACTTAAGATCATGATATTTTGGTTTATTTTTTGTGAATGGAAAAAAAACCCAACTTCTAAAACACCATCAAGACAGAAAGATTTCTTATGGTCCCAATCTTCCGTTACTGTTCAAGCAGAAACAACCCACAACTTATCAGTGAGAAAGGAGTTGCAGTGGTTGCCAATTTTTAAAAAGCAGACAAAACCTACTGAGTGAAGGATTAATTTAAAATCTGATCATCTGGATATATGAAAATGGGGCCCATTAATAATAAAAAGGGAACTATTAAATAAAATGATATACCTTCTCTGAGCAGACTCAATCCCCACCTCAATAAAAGCACAGACATACATAAATATAGAAGACCTAGGAAAATGTGTAATCTTTTCACAGCCCTAAGTTAAATATACTTTATGAATTTAATGTACACATGTACTCTATATAAAGTGCTTTAGTCTATAAAGCAGTGTATTCTCAGGTCAGTGGCTCTGATTCTTTTGCCTTAGTCTTATTGCTATTAAAATATTTTATTCCCTAATATCAAATAAAGATAGAAGAATTAAACTGTAAATTTAATAAATGGTTGCATTTAAGTAATATCAAGTAATGTATGTGTCTTTCAACATTCAGGCTATCAGGTATTTAATGTAAGCATTAGCATGTCAAGTTAAGCACACACACACACACACACACACACACACACACACACACTTCCTCACTTCCCTCCAATGTCTCAGATGATTGAATCGATTCTTCTAGTATAATTTGGTCAGCTCAGTACTCTGGAATTCCTATACATTGTTTTTTGCTGATTATTTTCTTTGTTCTAGTTTCTTTCTGCTCTAAGGATTCCAACTGTGGAAGGTTTATACCTGAAGCATTGCTATGAAATATTCAAAAGATGCTATATTTTATATTGCTGAATAAGCAGTCTGTTTGTACTCTCCTGGTCAGGATCTGGTGTCTCATTGTTTCTCGGAAAAGGCTTATGTAGGGTGATTTTAAAAGTCGAGTTTAACACACATGCTACTTTTACACTGTTCATCTAGGACTCAGGTATGCACTCAAGTTCAATCTCTATATCGTCACTATTCAACAGATGACTATGCTAACAACTTTAATGAAAAGATGAAGTCATCATGAAGGAACTATGCTATCTTTTATCTTCATCATCCTGAAATATTTCTTGGTATACCTATATCCTTTTTCTTCCTTCCTTTGTAAGGAGAAGTAATCCTGATTTTCAAAGTCAAGCAGTCAATAAACAAGTATTTATTAATAATAATAATTTATAAAATAAATAAATATAAATAATAATAGAAGTAAAAATAAAATAATTTGTAAAAAAAGTATTTATGAATTTATTTGCTAGGCACTACACTAAGTATTGGGGATATGAAGAAAGGCAAAAAGAAGGGAGACAACATGCAAGCAACTATGCAGAAACAAGATATATGTAGAATAAATTGGAGAAAATCAAAGAAGAGAGGGCATTAATATTAAGGGGGCTAGGGAAACACTTCTTGGAGAAGGTAATATTTTAGATGAGACTTGAAGGAACCTTGAGAAACCAGGCAAGAGGTGGAAATGAGGAGGGAGAGAACAGCAAAATGCTTCAACTTCTGACCTTGATCAAAGTAGAAAGAATCTTGGCTCTGGAATCAGAATCTTTATTCAAATATCACCTCTGACACTTACCTGTGGGAGACTGGGCATCTGTTTCCTCATTTGTAAAATGAGGAACAAATGACTTAGCTTCCAGTTCTGGACCTAGGAATCTGCATCTACACTGCTATACTCTGCCATATGAAACTGTATTTACCATTGCATGAGTAAGTCATGTAGGAAGCTACACAGTGAAAAGAAATAGGACAGTAACTTGAAAGGGCAGAGTTGAAGGGGAAGTTGGAGGAGAATCTGGCCAAGTTTAAAAACAGAAGAAAAAGAGACTCTTAGAAGATTCAGTGTGCTGACCTTCCAATAGCCCCTTTCAGGCTTCATTCTCATTGATCATACTAGCCATCATTATTAACTCCCTGCTTCTCGGTATTCTTTCCTTCCTTGGTTTCTATGACACCATACTTTCCTGGTTCTCATTCTCCTTCTTCTATAACTCCTACTAAGATTCCTTTACTGAGTCTTCCCACCTTTACCTAAATGTGGATGTTGCCCAAAGACTCAGTTCTTGGTCCTCCATTTTGCTCCCTTTATAATGACTCTCTCTTGGAGATGCTATTTACTCATGGCTTTAACTATCATATTTTCTCCAATTATTCACAAATACATACTTTGGTTCTAATTCTTTCTCAAACTATAGACCTACATTTCCAAATGCCCATGTTGATAGAATGCTTCTACTTGAATATCCTTCTGATATCTCAAATGGAAGAAGTAAAGACAAGGAAAACATAGCAAAAGTAGAAAGGTAATGTTGGCAGAGCTATGGATCAATATGGCCATTCTGGAAAGCAATTTGGAAATATACCCCTAGTGTCACTAAACTTTGTTTACCCTTTGACTCAATTATAACACTACTAGATCTAAAATGTACCTTTTTCATCACATATGGTCACCTCATGCTTTGACAATCTATTTTCTAAACACTTCCCTCCACTAAAACTGCGCTCTAAAACATCACCAATGATTCCTCAATCACCAAATTCACTGGCCTTTTCCAGTCCTCATTTTTATTTTGACCTTGCCTCAACATTCAGCTCTATTGGCCATCCCTTGTTTTTTATTCTGTTTCTTTCCCAGACGTTAAGGTGTCCTGATTCTTCTTTATGTTTTCTCTTTCTTTGGTTCCTTTATTGATTCCTTTTCTTCTTCTTTTCCTTTAAATGTGGCTATTCATCAAGACTCAGTCCATGGACCTATGTTTTGCCCTCTACCATCTCTCTTAGGGATTTAATCCATATATTGTTCCAACTATTACCTTTATTTTGAAAACTCCTAAATATACATCTTTAGCTCTTACCTTTATCCTATACCTTAGCACTAAATTTCCAAATATCTATTGGACAGTTTTACATGGAAACCCTGATGCATGTCACTTAACAAATTTAAACTATCCAAACACTGAATACATCATCTACACCCTCCTCGAACCGGCTCTCCTTTCCTGACGCTTCTTTGTTATTATTTTAGACCACCTAACTATAAATTTGAAAGACATATTTGATTTCTTTCTTGTTCTATTCTGATATTTAATAAATTACTAATGCATGATGGCATAATACAAGAGCATTAAAACAAGAATTAGGAGTGCCTGGGTTACAGTGCCAACTCTACTGATAACTAGGTGGGCACTTTGGGTACTCAGAAGTGGGCAATCTCTAGCACTCAGTTTCCTCACCCATAAAATAAGATGATTGAACTATATGTTTTCTAAGGTCCTCTCTCAGTTCTAAGATTCCAAGCTTAGCATTGTTGACTTGATTTGCTTCTATCATCTTTTCATTGGAATGTTGCTTGGCCCACCAAGAGGGAGGAAGCAGTTCTCCTGATAAGTAGTTATAAAATTCAAAGGATAATGGGTTCATATCTAGATCTTTGAGATTATATAATCAAAGCCTGCTATATTGCAGATGAGGAAACTGAGACCCAGAAAATGGCTTTCCAATGATTTGGCAGATAGTAAATAGCAGAAACAAGGAATTGAACTCAACCCTCCTCTGTCCCCAAGTATACCATGCTTTATGCTACACCTCTCTAATTGTGTGCTGTCTGTATAATTTGAGCATGTGATGGTGCTTCCCCCTAAGCCTTCTCATTTTGGCTAGGGAAACACAATTTTGAAATTTCTAAATCGATAGTAAAATTTCTTGATGGAGCACCTACCTACTTTCAATACTTATAGGTAGGTTGCTTTCTTCAGGAGCTCATTCTTACCGAAGTTCAACTTCCAGAAGCTGGAAAATTCTCAAATTCTAAAGTCTGTCAATTCTTTCTTTGAAATACCTCTTGCAGTTATCCCTTTCTTTCCATATAGATTACTGAGATAGTCTCTTAATTAGTGTTTCTGGCTGCAGTTGCTCCAATCCATCCTGCATAAATTAATTTCCTTCTCATAAAACTCTTTCCTATCACTTAAAACCTAATGTCCAAACTCATCATTCTAACATTCAAGGCTCTCCACTATCAGATTCTAACCTGGCACAGAGCAAGATCTTAATCAATATTTGTTGTTCATTTGATTGATTTAATACTTTAGCACCCTTTATGACCTTAGATCAGGGGTACTTAACCTGGAATCTGTGAACTTAAAAAAATATTTTGATAACTGTATTTCAGTATAATTAGTTTCTTTCCACTGCACTACTACTACTAATGTTCTTTCCACTGCACTACATTGTCTTAAATGTTCATTGACTTGAAATGTATGAATCCAATGCATCTGCCAAACTTTAGTATATTCACTGTTCTCCCAACACATGTTCATTGCCACTTTTGTATAAGTAAATGACTTGTCTTTGAATGAGTAACTAATCCTAAAAGTTATCCTGATATCTCACTTGTCCTAAACCCTATTCTCACATATTATTGTTCCCATCTCTTACAGTTGAGGAAAGTGAGGTATAGAGAGTTTAAGAGAATTGCCCCTGTCCATAGAGCTAGAAAGTCAAAAGGAAGAGATTGGAACAGGTCTTTTTGGACCTGTAAGTATAGTGTTCTTTCTCTATGTCTCCAGCTGTGTCAATGGAGTAGATAGTATTTAAACCTAGTTCTGGTGACTAATCCAGGATTCTTTTCACTGAGGTGACATTTTACCTTAAATTGAGATTTATTTTCCTTTGCATAAATCCCATTTCCCCTTTGAAATGATAAATTCCTTGACCACAGGGACTATGCTTTATATTTCCTTGTCTCCCTCATGGAACTAAGTAAAGGTTTATTAGTTCAATTTATTGAATGACATTCCATATCCCTCTTCCAATATTATGGTATTGGTCCAGTTCTAGAAGCACATCAGCCTCTGGGGATGTCAATGAGGAAAATAAAGGGCAATCGTGTAGTTTCTACTTGATTATTGTGGGACTTCAGATAGATACAATTACCAAGGTTCCTCATTTTCCTGTGTGTCTGTTTTCTGTTTTACTGTTGACCACTCCCCTCATCACCTAACACACATATAGAAGAAAAGAGGCACAATAACCAGAGAATTAATGTTGGAGTCAAAAAGATCTGGGTTCAAGTCTTGCCCTCGATCCGAGGCAAGTCATTTAATTTATCAGTGGCCCAGGTGACTCTCTGAGACTGTAAATTACGAAGGGATTGAATATCTGTGACAGTGCAGGGTGTTCCCATACTGGTTCTTCTCCTACACTTGGACTTCTTAATTTTTTTTTCTTTTTCCCTATGGACCCCTTTGGCAGTCTTGTGAAACTTAAGGAGCTCTTCTCAGAATAGTGTTTTTAAGTGTATAAAACACATAGGATTGTAAAATAAAGCAATTATGTTGAAATTTGAATATCTAGTTGGCACAGTAAATAGAGCAGTAGGCATGGAATCAGAAAGATCTGAGTTCAAATCCAAATTTGGATACTTACTAACTATATAACCCTGGGCAAGTCACTTGATCCCTGCCTTCCTCAGTTTCCTCATTTGTAATTTGGGGATACTAATTAATACTAATACCTGCACTCCAGGGTTCTTGTGAGGAAAAAATGCTATAATGTTTGTAAAGTGCTTCGCATACCCTAAAACACTATAAATGCTAGTGATTATACACAAATTAATTTTTAAAAAGTCCATGGATTCTCATGGCAAAGTTAACCCTTGCAACACTCTGATGAAATCACAAATCCAAATTTTGTCACCCCTGAGGACAAAAGTCTTTTACCACAGTTTACCTTTGCTTCATGTGAAATTATCTCCTAGAATTTAACTTATTCTGGAAGAAAAAAATATCATTATGTGTCTGAATTTGTTTTTCTGAAGTGCATTCTATTACTCTTGCCCTTCTCACAGGACAAATAATGACTTTTGTGGCTTGCAATTCTAATGAATGAGAATGCAATGTTAAAGCTTTCATTTTTTTCCTCCCATTGTATTTCACTTGATGCCTGCCTTTAGCTTCATACAAAATGCTTTCTAAATGCAGTTTCTTATCACGGGTTCCATCTAAAATAAAATATACACCACCCCTGGAGCACACAAGCTGCTTATGTACCAGGCCAATATATCTTGGGGAGAGGTCTGTGTGATGCATAGACTATGGCTTAAAAAATCCAATTCAGCAGCAAGTATTTAGAACTGCTCAGTGGGAGAAAAAGAAAGAAGGAAATAGGAAGGGAATTAATTAATTAGTTTTTTCTGCCCTCCCCAATTCCTTAAGGTTTTTTTTTTTTCCTGGCTTATGTCCTCATAGACAATGTGGCAGGTCATATACCTGTGCACTTGAAGTCAGGAGGACATTAGGGAGACATATTGAAATGGCTTATACACTCTGAAATAAAATCCTTATCTAAAGGCTTCAGTAACCAGTTCTTCTACAGAGAATGGTCTGTTCAATTCACTACTTTTCTTCAGGGTAGATGGAAGAGTTGCACAAATAACAGGAGGAATTTCTATTCCAAAGTGTCACAATGGATGGTGTGCCAGGCCTGGAGTCAGAAAGACCCAAGCTCAAATCAGGCCTCAGACACTTACTAGCAATGTGACCCTGGGCACATCACTTAACCTCTGTTTGCCTCAGTTTTCTCATCTGTAAAATGGGGATTAATAGAATCTACTCTCCATTGTTGTGAGGATCAAATGAAATAATGGAAAGTGCTTAGCACTGTGCCTGGTGCATAATAAGAGCCACATAAGCATTGTTGTTCAACTGTAACTCTTTGTGATCCCATTTGAGTTTCTCTTGGCAAAGATACTGGAGTGATTTGCCATTTCCTTCTGCAGCTCATTTTACAGATGAGGAAACTGAGGCAAACAGGGTTAAATGATTTGCTCAGCTAGTAAGTTTCTGAGGACATATTTGAGCTCAGGAAGATAAGTCTTCCTGATTCCCAGTCCAGTGTTCTATCCATCGTACCACCTAGCTTCCCAAAATAAAGGTTAGCTGTTATTATTATCATTACTATTATTATTATTATTATTGCAGGTAGGTGGTACAGTGGATAGAATGCCAGGTCTGGAGTCAGGAAGAATCATCTTCATGAGTTCAAATCCTCCCTCAGACACTGACTAGCTGTGTAACCTTAGGCAAGTCACAATCCTCATCTATCAAATGAGCTGGATAAGGAAATGGCAAATCACCCAGTATCTTTGCCAAGAAAAACCCAAATGGGGTCATGAGGATGTGTAAGCAACTAAAATGACTGAACAACAACAAAACCAAAGTTATTGCAGTTGTTGTCATTGTTGTTAAATAGGGTCTACTCTCTAGATGCATGCCAGTAATTCTTTCAGGTCACATTCTCAGGCAACAGCTCTAATAAATCCCTGGAGAGCTTTGATAAGATATTTAAAGTCATTGGGTCAGAAGGCAAACTTTTGAGGGCAGGAAATTTCCACTTGCATCATTCTATTTCTAGTGCTTAATACAGAAGCATAAAGTAAGTTTGATTGACTGGTGGTTGCAGACAACAGCTTCCTGGATTTGCTGTCATTCAATTTAATCCAGCAGACAGTGTTTATCAACTATCATATACAAAGACTGTGTTAGGTTCAAGGAATTAAAAGACCAAAATGAATCTGTCTCTGTCCTCAAGGAACTTAACTTCTACATTGTCTTAAGATGTTCGTCCCATTGGAACTGTGTTGCAGAAAACGTTTCTTCAGTGAAGCCTAGAGACTCTCAGACATGGAAGGGACTTGGGAAGCCTTTTAATCTGCCCCATGCTTGAGTAGGAAGCCTTTCTACTACTTCCCTAATAAGTAATATTCAATTTCTACTTAATAATAATTTGCTGTTCTGTTGTTTCAGTCATGTTTGACTCTTTATGACCCCATTTGTAGTTTTCTTGGCAAAGTTACTGGAGTGATCTGCCATTTCCTTCTCCCGCTCATCTGACAGATGAGGAAACTGAGGCAAACTGGGCTAAGTGACTTGCCCAGGATTACACAGTTAGTTAGTGTCTGAGGTCACATTTGAACTCAGATCCTCCTGACTCTAGGACTGGTGCTCTCTCACTGCGCCCCCTCAGAGTCCTGATTACAAATTGCAATCCTCCTATGACTTAAAAGACACTGATTAAGAACCCTGGCCAATAAATTCATCACCCTGCAGTGACCTTGAAAGGAGTCTTCCTTTTAGTTTAACTGATGTTCTACTATACTTCCACATAATGTGGTAGAAAGCCCATACCTGAAGCCTCTCTAGCTTTCAAAGACCCACTACAGCCTGTCCCTGGAACATGTCCCCACAATGAAGAAGTATTAGAACAAGATTTAGTGCAGAAATTCTAGAAACTATGTGTTAAGTCATCTTAACATCACATGAGCTTTTTTAAGTGCTGTGTTATACTACGGAACCATATTGAGCTGGCAGTCTTATAACAAATTTCTAGTGTTTTTTTTTTAAAGAACTATTGTCTAGTCATGACTTACCCTATCCTAAAGGTGTACCTTTTATTTTTTTTTCACCTGAGTGTAAAATGTTTACATTTGTTTCTATTATGTTTGTTCTTTTCAGTTATAGTCCATATTTCTAGGGTGTGATATATCCAAACACCTTGTCTATTTCCACTTTCTGTATCTGCAGTCTGAATGTAATGTACCTTGGTTATAATGTTGCTTCTGTTTGCCTCTTTTTGCCTTCATCCAAATTTTCTTCACTAAGATTCCTCTCTCTTGTTCTTAAATATCTCCATATAAATATATAATTAATTTTGTTTAGACAATTTGAGGCTGTTGTTGGTGGAGTTTGAACTGATCCAGTATTATGGAGAGCAATTTTAAACTATGCACAAAGCCCTATAAAACTGTGTATATCCTTTGATCCAACAATACCATTACTAAGTTTGTATCCCAAAGAGATTGTAAAAGAGGGAAAAAGGACCCACATGTACAAAAATATTTATAGCTGCTCTTTTTGTGGTGACAAAGATCTGGAAACTGAGGGGATGTCCATTAATTGTGGAATATATGACCAGGTTGTGGTATATTAATATAATGGTTGTTCTATAAGAAATGATAAGCAGACTGATTTCAGAATAACCTGGAAAGACTTACATGAACTGATTCTGAGTGAAGTGAGCAGAACCAGGAGAATGTAATGCACAGTAACAGCAACATTGTGCAGTGACCAAGTTTGATAGACTTATCTCTTCTCATCAATGCAATGATCTAAGACAACTCCAAAAGTCTCATGATGGAAAATGCTGCCCACATCCAGAGAAAGAACAATGGAGTCTGAATGCAAATTGAAGCATACTATTTTCTCCCTCTTTTATTTTTTCCCTTGGTTTTCCCCTTTTTCTCTGATTTTCTTTCACAACATGACTAATGTGGAAATATGTCTAATAGGATTGTACATGTATAGCCTATATATAGCATGACATGTTGGGGAGAGGGAAGGGTAGGGATGAGGAAAAATTTAGAATTCAATTTTTAAAAAATCAATGTTTAAAACTAAAAATTAACTAACTTTTTTGTGTTAAAGAAAATTTGAGGCTATAAGGGGGTTTGCTGAGACCAGCCTGAGCATTTCAAAGAACATAATCAAAAGAGCTAAAAGAATAGAGGGAAAACAGGCAGGTTAGGGAGGAGTGAGATAATAAGACTGGTAAAATAGCACAAGGAGTTTGGAAGGAAGGTAGAGTGACCATGTTTCAAGTACCTGCTGGTGAGATTGCATGAGGTGGTTTGGGCAACCATGATGGGAGAGGCAGCCAATTGGTGTGGTATACTTGGTTCTTGGAAACTGATCAATAGAGTATTTTCAGAATTAATCCTCTCTGGAGTTAAACACAGAATTTGTTTCCCTGTTATTTTAGTGTGTACCTCCAAGTTTCTCCCATGTATCATTCAATCTGCTAATTGAGGGAAGGGGAATTCTGGTCTCTGAGCTCTAGGTGAAGAGAGCTGATTGGATATTGGCCCTCAGCACAAGACTCATTTGGAGTGGACATTTCAATAGCTGATAGTTGATTATCTAGCCAAGCACTTCTGTTATTTGGATTTTGGTTAGTGAGAATCTCTTGGAGCCAACTCTCTCTTCATCCTCCCACCTCCACTTCATCTAATCTACGAGGGGAGGTGGTTCAGACCTTTGTCTTCATTTGTATAGAGAATTCCTGGGAGGAACCCCTTCTATCAATGCAGATCTGCAGCTTTAGAGAGTTGTTTGGGGCATTCAGAGGCTAAGGCACTTGCTCAGGGTCACACAAGCAGCATATATCTATCTCTCACTTATATCACTATCACCTTGATCTATCCTAGTTTCTTCATTTGTAAAATGAGGGGGTTAGACTTTACATCCTATAAAACCCCTTCCAATTCCAAAACTGTGATCCTATTATCTATATCTATATAATTTGTATCTATAGAACTTATAAAAGAGAATACACCCACAAAGGAATTATTTCAGAAGGGAGACAGAAGACCAGAAAGGAGGAGAACAATAGTCATACTTTTTCTTGGAATGGTGGGAAGGGGTTGTTGATGGGCTGATTATATGGATTTCAGCCTTGGGGTTTTTATTTTTATACAAGTTCCAGCAGTGTGGAGGAGCTGCAAAACCATAACTGAGTGGGTAAAAGGAGTGAGAAATGAATATAGGTGTTAATTAGACAGCACTAAATAAGCAGAGCAGTGAAATATGAAGAGTTGAACAGCAAGGACTGCCTGTACTCTCTTCAATGCTTCTCAATCCAAATTCCAGTATTGTAGGGACAGGCACAGTTGTAATTTCCTCAAAACAGCTTCAGGTTTGGGAGTTTTGTCAGATAAAGGAGAACATTGAATCAAGATTGAAATGACTCACTAAAAACTACACCCAATTCCTAGGCGTGTATTGACAAGGAACCTGGGTTTTAAAGCTGATCTACCAAATGTATTCGACTGTGTTGTACAGCCCTGAAATTCATAATGAGATTGATATTGACATTTTAATTAACTGCTTTCTCTCTCTCTTGCTCTTCTTTGTCACTCAAAGTTTCGTCAACTATTTGCAACCCAGCAGCACAATAATGCATTCTGATAGAGAATCTGATGGTGGCTCAGGCTGCTGCTGTATGACTAATTTGGTGATGTGTTCCTTATGTCCCACTGCTTCAATTGGAGCCAGCTGCCATTCATACTTGTTGCTCCCACATTTTCACTGGTTTGATAGACTATCCTCGATAGCAGGGCATCTATAATGAAGCAAAGCACACAAAAAAAGGATAAACAAACCAAAAAAAAAACCCCACAACACATATATCTTCTCTAAAGGAAGCCATTCACCCAGAAAATGTCCTGGAAAACTTGGAGAGTGTCTTGTGTAATAAACTGGACTCTTCAAATGTAAGGACCAACATTGTATATATAGGATGTCTATCTCTCAAAAATTAGAAACTTACTCAAAGGAGTGAATGTATGTCAAATGCTTTGCAAACTATGTGTTATACCCTATGTGTTGTCTATTTTTTTAAATAAGTTTCGCAGATGCCTTCTGCTTGTAAATCATGGTTGTTTCTGGACAAATTGCAATTCCCTAGAATTGCCACCAAAAGAGTATATAGCTCTAGGGCTAGAAGGAACCTCAGAGACCATCTGGTCCAACCTCCTCATTTTACTGATGAGACTGAGGCAGGAAAGATCATTGATTTGCCCAAGGAAACCCCAGTTTTAACAATGATAAACAGTGAAGAAAAACAATTGATACAAAAACTACATCTGACAACAGAGGCAATGTTCTCCCTTTATAAGCCCCCATCTCTCTGCCAAGATGAGAAGAGAGAAGTGTGTTTCATTGTCTATCCTCAGGGACCATTATTGTTTTTTGTTACTCATAGTTGAGCTTCCTTTCAGTGATTTGTTTTCACTTATAGTATCTCATTTTAGCCATTGTGTATCTTATGGTTCTACTCATTAACTATGCATTAGTTCATATAAATCTTCCCATTTCTCTCTGAATGCCTCATATACTCCATTCCTTATTGCACAATAATATCTCATGAGATTCTTATGTTCCAGTGACATGGGTCTTCTTGCTGTTCCCTGAACAAGACCCTCCGTTTCTTGGTGCCAGGCATTTTCTTTGACTTTCCCCTGCCTGGAATGCTTTCCTTTCTCATCTCTGGCTACTGGCTTTCCTGGCTTTCTTTAGGTCTCAACTAAAATCCCATTTTTATAGGAAACCTTTCCCAATGCCTTTTGATTCTAGTGGTTTAACTCTATCAAGGAGTTTCTATTTATTCTGTGTATAGCTTATTTGTAAATATATATATATATAGGTATGTTGCCTTCTCTTTTAGAGCTTGAGTCTGTCTTTTGTCTCTTTTTGTATCCCCAAAGCTTAGCATATTGCCTGGTACATAGTAGGCACTTACTAAATGTTTAATGATTGACTGATTGATATATGAAAGACAATATAATATAGTGGTTAGAGGACTGGCTAATTCAGCAAGACCTAGGTTAGAGTTTCATTTCTGACATATATTGGCTGTGTGAGTCTGAGAATTTAACCTATTAGCCACCTAAGCAACCCTTTAACAGCATATACATTGTAGGGAAGGTGTGATGAAATTAGTAATTAAATTAGTAGAGGATGCTTACTTACCTGGGATTTCCCTGTATCAATGAAATCACTGGCCCAAGTTCTATCACTGTCTATCCTATATTCATATATCACCATTTATTTAGACATTCCCCAGTTTATGGACACTGTTTTATATCCTTCTTCTCCTCCTCCTCCTCCTTCTCTTCCTCCTCCTCCTTCCCCTTCTCTTCCCCCTCCTTCTCCCCTTTTCTTTTTGCAAGGCAATTGGGGGTAAGTGACTTTGCCCAAAGTCACACAGCTAGTGGGTCAAGTGTCTGAGGCCGGATCCGAACTCGGGTACTCCTGAATCCAGGGCTGATGCTCTATTCACTGTGCCACCTAACTGCCCCTAATCCACTTCTTACCATAAACAAACTAGCTATTACTATTATTCATGTATTTCCAGAAGCCACTCATTTGTCAATGTTAAAAAGCAAATATCCATATTTTTTATACTTTTTTCCTTACAAGATGTGATTTATTAGTATAGGAAGCTAAGAGATTTGGGAGTTGTCTGGAACTCTGTGAAGTTTACTTGTCCAGGACCTCATAGCCAATATATATGAGAGACAGAATTTGAACCCAGGTCTTTCTCTGAGGATAGCTCTCTGTTACATTGCTTTTTATTACCATTGTTAATAACAATTCTTGTTTTTACCCACAAGGATGGCATTCTAGAGATAACCTTAAGCCAGTTTGCCAGGGGAAAAACCTGAGGAAAAATGGTTCTTAGGAATCGTCACAATATATGAAAGTACTTCAGATGTATGGGAAGATAAAAACTAGAGCTTTTTGTCATTTTTATATGGTATCTTTCTGATTTATGGATTTGGACTCTCAGCTCCCATATAGAACAACGTGTTTAAGAATCTATTATTGGAATCCTTCCATAGCACAAATTAGTTTGTTCCCAGAGATTAATTTATTTGCTGTGCTGTATGTTTTTTAGAAATGCCATTCTTATCCTCTGTTTTAGGGACATCCATTCTTGGTCCAGTGACATCACTGATCAGACCTGTCCCAAATTTTGCATTGAATCTAAGTATATTTCCTGATAAATGACAAATACAAATTTAGCTACAAAGGTTCCTATTTCTTGGACTGTAGGACAATTAATTATCATTTCAAATAAATTATAATTTCAATTTCCAATCTAGTGGAACAATGTTCCATTGTGCTGTAATGCATGCTTAGCATTCATATTAGCCAAATGAAAGCAAGAGGAAAATAAATGGGAGAAAACTTCATTTCTCTTTTTGAAAAGAAGAGAAATGAAGATAATATTGTTCTCCAAATGTTGCAGCTCAGCTGCTTATTTGGTTCATGTGTATTGAATCACCATTTCCAAACAACTGCATGAAAGCCTCCCTGTCATATTTTGTACTGAATCGTGGAAGACAAAATATAGCCTGACAGGAAGTGGGATGTAGTGGTGAGTGATGGACTTGGAGTCAGAAACATCTGGGTTCAACCCCTTATTATGTGACCATGCATGGGCAAAATGCACAATTTCTGTTGGTTGGTCAGTCAATAGCATTTATTAAGCACTATGTGCTAAGCACTGTGTTAAGCGCAGGGAATACAAACAAAAACCAAAAGAGTGACCCTGCCTTTAAGAAGCTTACAATCTAATGGGGCCAGACAATACGTGAAAAAGAAACTGAAAGGGGAAGTGAGGGAGGAAGTGGGGGAAGGGGGGCTGTGAATGGGAGGAAATGCTGGAGAAGTCCAGAAAAGTCGAGTCTGGTGGGAAATTAAGAGGCACAAATGGTTCTCTAAGACAGTAAGTTTTAGTTGGTTTGTGGTTGAGATAAAAAAAAAAATCAGAAATCCTTGGTGTAGTCCTGAAGATACCATAATTAGCAGTTTTAGTTTGTTTTTTTTTTTTAAAGCAATTGGGGTTAAGTAACTTGCTCAAAGTTACACGGCCAGTCATTATTTGTGTGTGGGTGCTCATTTTCTGAGGCCAGATTTGATCTTGGGTCATCCCAACTCCGAGGCCGGCACTCTTACTAACTGTGCCACCTAGCTACTCCTAGATTTAGGGTTTTTAAAAAATATTGTTCATTTTCTAATCTGTCCTATGTACTCAGAAGACCAATGTCCTGTAATATCATTCTGTAAGGATTACTTTCTTTGAAGCTTTCTTTACTGCATAGCATGTTTTATGGGCATTATTTGGTTTGAAGTTGGAATAAAATGAAGCACTCATAGACTATTTAACAATTAATAAAAGGAGATTTACATGAATTTGGCACTGAAAGGATATATTGCTGGTTTTATATAGATGCTTTTTCCTGACTCCCCATGTAGAAATGCATCTGATCACTGAGTTAGAGTATGGTGACTCACATGGCTGTAGGAAGCTACCAAATTTAAGGGAGCATGGGGGAGGGAATGAATCCTTGAGTGCTAGCCTCATAATATCATAGATTTAGAGCTGGGAGGGGCCATTGGGAGGTTATTATGTTCAAAACTCTCATTTTACAGATGAATTAACTGAGTTACAGAAAGGCCAATTGACTTCCAGCTTCCTCTGACCTTGCTCCATACTTCTTGTTCCATCCTTTCAGCAAACTCCTCCCACCACAGACTCCATGTGATTACAATTGGCCTATTAAGAGGCAGGGAAGATCTTCAAATTCCCATTACCATTACACCTGCTAGTCACAACAAAGTATAGCTGAACCAGATTGGGAAATTTAAAAAATAAATAAAATGTAATAGAACATAGAGAATGCTAATTTGAGATTTTCTAAGTCCATATGTAGCTGCAGGGATCCACTTCTATTTGAGTCTGACACCACTGGCCAAATGGTAAGTAAGGTAGATATTGCTTCTATTTTCTATTTTACTAAAAGGTAGCTAGGTATTATAGTAGATAGCGTTCTGGATATATATATGAGGTAACATCACTATTGTTATTCTAGAATGGCATACAGCACCACAATCAGCAAGGTCCACAAGAATTTTCCTTCCTTGAAATGGTTATGGCACCTTGGACATCAATTTGGACTTTATATATTGAAATTTTTATTGTAGCATCAATGTCCTTTTCTTGTGTTATTATTACATTGTACTATATTACATTATATTGCATTATGTTATATTAATTATATTATATTGTATTACATTACATTACATTGCATTGCATTACATTATATATTATATTATTATATTATATCATATCACATCCTATCCTATTAATTCAGCAAATTAATATTTGCTGAATTAAATTAAGTTCACAAGAAGTAGTCTAGAGGCAGCAAGATGCTGACCCTAACAGTAGAGGAAGAGGAACTGATGTGATTTTCATTGACATAGTCCACAACATCAAGTGTTGTCTTTAATGCTAAATGTAGAATGTTCAATCAAAATAGGGGACCTCAACAGCTATTTTATCCAATTCATACTCACTATAACATACCTGAGCAGTAGACTTCTACTCCTTGCTTGAGGACCTTCAAGGTAGGAGAATCCAGCACCTCTCTGGGCAGGCCATTCCACTTCCAAGTTCTAATTGCTTGGAAATCTTCCTCCCTCCCCCAACATTAAGCCTAAATTTGCTTTTTCTACAACTTCTACACATTACTAGTCATTCTTTTCACTAAGGTAACATGTGATAACTTTAATAACTCTACCACATGATTGCCCTTCATCAAATGTACCTTTCTGGTCCTCCTTGAATATTTTCTTTTACAAGCTAAACATACCTAGTTCCTTCAACCTATCTTTATATGAGATGTACGTAAGACCCTCCCTGTTATACTCTCCAGCTAATCACTATCATTTTAAACTCTGGCATCTATATCCTCCAGATGGGTCTGTGGGAGGCATGTTATATTGGGGCTATTATTACCTCCCTATTCCTGGAAGATTGTTGTTGTGTCATTCAGTTGTATCTGACTCTTTATGACCCTATATGGAATTTTCTTGGCAAAGATACTGCAGTGGTTTGCCATTTCATCCTCTACTGGATTAAGGCAAAGAGATGTTAAGTTACTTGCCCAGGCTCACATAGCCAGTGAGTATCTAAAGATGGATTTGAACTCAGGATCTTCCTGACTCCAGGCCCAGTGCTCTATACACTTAGCCATCCAGTTGCCTCAACATTGAGAGTACTGAGCATTACACAAACACTGTGTGATTCTTAGAATTCTCTCTACTTTTGCATCACTCATCTGCTTTGCTTGGTTTCAGTTCATGAATTCCATGCCTCCATGCTGGGTACCCTCTGAAACACCTCCACCCCCATTTCCATTTCCTTTTGTGTTTTTTTCCTCCCCCATTAAATTGTAAGTTTCTTGAAGGCAGGGTCTGTCTTTCTTTTTCTCATTTATATACTTAGAGCTTAGCACAGTTCACAGAAGATAGTTCATAAATGATTATTGACTATTGACTATTTCCTTTCTAAGTGTTCATGAATCATCTCTTTCATGATCTGTTCAAGAATTTCCCCAAGAATTAAAATTAAGCTCACTGACTTAAAGTACGTAGACTCCTTTCTCTTCCCTTGTTTGAAAATCAGTTCAACTTCTGCCCTTCTTCCATCTTGTGACAACTTGCTTGTTTTCCATCATCTTTCAAACATCATTGACAGTATTTCAGTAGTCACATTTTCCAGTTCTTTCAGGATCCAGTGGACGAGATCACTCAAATTCATCAAGGGCAACTAAGTGCTATCTTACAACCTCCATGTTTGCTACCCTGTGTATCAACACCCCATTAATTGTTTTTATTTAGTCATTTCCATGAAAACAAAAGGAAAATTAAAACGTTCTGTCTTTTTTCTTTTGTCAGGTATCATTGTCCCACCTGTGCCAAAGGAAAATCCGTATCCCTTTTAAAAATCTTTTTTGCTTTTGATATAGTTAAAAAAAACCAAAGTTAACCAACAAAAACCCTTTGGTTGTCCTTAGCTTCCCTGCCAGTCTCAGTTCCTTTTGAGTTTTAGCATATCCTCAAATCATTTTTTACAGAACTCCACCATGCTCTTATATTCATCCTCTGTTGCTTGACCTAGTTTCTATTTTCTTTACATTTCTTTAAAAAATATAAATAAATTGGTGAGTTTTTTGTGTATCTAAATCTGTTTTATTTTTTTCAAACAAATTTCATTTTCCTTCCTTATTGGAATTGTTTCCATTTGTGTCTAGAATTTCCTTCTTGAGAACCTTCCATACTGACCTTGTTTGACTTCCTGTGTAATACTCCCCATCTTTATTTGAATTCTCAAAGCTTCTTTCTCAAAATCTAGGGTACATATCAGACAAAGGCCATAGTTCCTCTCTCTTATCATAAACTCTTGGATAGAGTAGTCACTTCTCCACCCTCAAGGTTCCCATCATTTCTGTCTAGAAATCATATTGCCCCCTTAGTGATAATAAGATTCAGTTAAAATTGTGTTCTACTTAATCTTTTTGTTCAAGCTATTTATTCTGATCACAATATTCTCTATCCTATTTACAGGTATACTGGAGGAACTGAGATACTTCTGTTTTTTATTGATCAAGGTCAAGAAAATGAAAATATCTTAGCAAGTATGACTTACTATTCACAAATGGAGTTAACTACAAATGCACTGGGACATCAAAGTGGAGTGGTAGAGTGCAGGCCCCAGAGGCAGGAGGACTTGAACTCAAATCTGGCCTCAAACACTGATTAGCTATGCAATTTGGGCAACTCACTTAACTCTCTTAGCCTCAGTACCTCATCTGTAAAATAAGCTGGAGAAAGAAACATTTAGTATCTTAAAAAAACAAAAACAAAAACAAAAACCAAACAAAAAACTCCAAATGGGGTCACAAAAAGTCAGCCAAGACTAAAATGATGGAACAACAAATGTACCAGAATCAAACTGTCTATTTAATAAACTTACTTTTAAAGTACCATGAGGTACCTTAAAGGTGTGCAAAATAATTCAGAGAATCATACAACCTTAGATTCTTAGGATTGAAGCGATAGGCCTCAGAAGTCAATCTAGTCCAACTGAGGTGAACAAGAGTCCGCTTTCAGAATATTCAACAAGTGGTTATCGAGGCTCTGCTTGAAAAATTCCACTTGATTTTTTTTCTTCTTCTTTTTTTTTTGGAGGGCAGTTGGGGTTGACTTGCCCAAAATCACATGGCTTATAAGTGTATCTGAGTATCTAAGTCTAGATTTGAACCAGGTCCTCCTGAATCCAGGGCCAGTGCTCTATTCACTGTGCCACCTAGATGCCACTCCAGTTGATTTTTTAAGAGAGTAATTCTGACATAAACATTTATTTTGTTACTCAAAGTTCAATCTTCTTATTTGTGAATAAATTCCATTGAAAACTAATAAGAATTGAGACTTATCTGTCCAGTTGCTAAAGCCCTTTGGAAGTCAAATGGACTTAATATATTGTATTATAGAGAAAAGACTGCTGTTGTTTTTTTGTTTTTTTTTTAAATTAAGATCACTGGTTTTGAAGTCAGAGAAGTTGAATTTTAATCCTAACCTGGCTGTTAGCAAGTGTGTGGTGTGTGAGGTCTTGGGCAACTCACTTCACTTCTCAATGCATCAGATTCATCATCTGTAAAATGGATGTTACCTGCTCTTTACCAACGTGCTAGAGCTTTGCAGGAAACAATAGCAACAACAGCATTTATATAATGGTTTAAGGTTTACAAAGAGAACACATGCACCCACATGTGTATACACACACACACATAAAAATGATACATATATTACACATACATATATACAATCTCATTTAATCTTCACAACAATCCTGGTAGAGGTTGTTATTATTCCCGTTTTACAGATAAGGAAACTGAGCCTGGGAGTTTGACTTGCCCAGGACCCCACAAGTAATACATGTCTAAAATAGGATTCTCCCCACTGATTTTAGTTCTGTCCTTTGGAGCCACACAGAGTAAATACTACACAAGACAGTATCCTCTTAATCTTCTTTCCTCCACACTAAATATTTCCAGTTCTTTTACCTAATTTTTGTATGATATGATTTTGAATAAGTTGCAAACTATTTAATAAAAATTGGGGTCCATATACCCCCATGTATGAAATCCCTTAGGATTCATCATGAATGTATAGTATTTTATTTTATTATATTTAAACTGTAAGAATGTGTATTTTACTATAAAGTTTTAAACTTTAGTCATGGATTTGTGAAGTGAAAGTTTTCCAAAATTAAAATAACTTGATTAAACTCTTCTTATAGCCAAGGTGTGGGTGTCACACCTTTTTGGGCAATTGCTTATTTATGTAAAGATATTTATGCCTATGTAAAAAGACATTCTGAAATAGCAAAAAGGGGGCCAGCTTCAAAGTTTAGAACTCAGGTTCCAATCCCATCTCTGACACATCCTGACTGTGGGATTCTGGGCAAATCACTTAACCTCCCATTCCGTCAGGCAAGTCTGTAAGATTATAAGTTGTGAAGCAGGTGCTCATCTCTTCAGGCAGAATGAGTTTTCTTACCAAGAGTTCCCTTTAGCAATTAAATCATAGGTCATGTGTTTTTTGTTTTCTTGTTTAGTACCTTGTGGTAGAGCTATTTGGGGACATATCAGATTTCTCCTATTAGACTGAAGGATATACTGTGTTTTGATTTTATTCTTTATTGCCAGCACCTGACACAATGCACCACAGTTAGAATACGATTAGTATGTATTTCCAGAATTGCATTGAATTAACAGTTTTGATGGACCCAAGTAAGTATGTTTACGATGTAGTCCTATGGAACTCCTACAATCTATAGAGAAAAAAAAAATCCCTGTATACAAAGACCCCCACATTTATGGCATGTTTTTGATTTCCAAATATTATTTCACAAAGAAAAATAAAACAGATATTCAGAACAGTATTATAGGGATTTAGGTGATACAGTGCTGGGTCTGGAGTCAGGAACATCTGAGTTCAAATACAGGCACAGATATTTATTGACTGTGCCTCTGGTCAAGTCATTTAAACTCTGCCTTATCTATAAGATGCCATCCTCACAGGGTTACTGTAATGATCAAATATGGTAATAATTATGAAAGTGTTTAGCACAGTACCTAGTGCATAACAGGTACTTAATAAATACTTATTCCCATCCCTTTCTTTCCCATTGTGTATCCAGTAGTGTACTAGATATAGTTAGGAAAACCTGAGTTCAAATCCTGTCTCTGACACTTACTAGCTATGTGATCATGGGCAAGGCAGTTAACTTTGTTAAGCCTCAAATAACTCTACAAAGTTCCAGCTCTTAGCACAGTGCCTGGCATATAATAAGCACTCAATTAATGTTTACTAATTGATTGATTGAAGTTATAGAGATAGATTTTGATTTGTGTTATTGGAGGGATTTCCCACATAGATGAAATCACACATAATTTATATATTAATGTATATAAAGAAGATACATTTCAAAGAGAGATGATAAGTGCTATTATCATTTTAGTAACATGACAATCAGCCATTGGAACATGCTTTGCAAAATCTGTGATGCATGGTTGCCATCTGCTATAGTTTATCTAAAATTTTAGGAAGAATACATATGTTTGGATAGTCCTCACCAGACATAGAACTGCTGGACACAAAGTGATGAGGAAGAATAGCATTTAGGAAGATAACCTTGAGATTATCCAGAGGATGGTACTGGTATGGCTAAGGAAAGAATATGATGTTCATGCCATAGGAGGCTTCACTGGAAGAGCAGAGGAGGCTTAGCTTAGAGGGCAGGATAACTATTTTACAGTGTTTGAAGGGCCAGACATGGAAGGAATAGATCTATTCTATTTCTCTAGGAGCAATGAGAAGAAATTTCTTGGGTTTTTTTTTGGGGGGGGAAATTCTATTTTTTTTAATATTTTAGTTGACACCATTAATTTCCACAAGATTTAGAGTTAAAAAATTTCTCCCCATTTTCCCCTACCCACCACCAAACCAAACAGCAATCCCATTGAATATCCACTTCCCAAATTTGCTCTCTCCCATATCTTCCCCTATCGCCCCTCAAACTTTCCAGTAGGGCAATTTTATGCCCCAGTGCCTGTATATCTTATTTCCCAGTTACAAGTAAAATAATTATAATTATACTTATATATATTTTTAAACATTTGACTTTAAACCTTTGAAATTCAGATTCTGTCCCTACATCCCTCATCACCCACCCTTCCTGGGAAGATAAGCAATTCAATATAGGTTGTACATGTGTAGCTATGCAAAATATGTTCATAGTTGATATATTGTGAAAGACTGACTATATTTTCCTCCATCCTATCCCACCCCCCCACTTATACTATTCTATATTTTGTTTCTGTCCCTTTTCAAAAGTGGCTGCTCCCAAACTCCCCCCCCCAGCTTGCCCTCCCTTCCATCATCTCCCCTCTCATCCCCTTCCCCCCTACTCTCCTGCAGGGGGAGATACCCTATTTAGTTTGTATATCATTTCCTCCCTAAGCCACCTTCATTGACAATAAGGTTGACTCATTCCCCTTTGCCTTCCTGTTCTTCCCCTCTATCGTAACAGTTTTCCCTTGCCTCTACTATATAAGATAATTTACCCTATTCTGTTTCTCCCCATCTTCTCTCATTATATTCCTCTCTCGCCTCTCAATTTCACCTTTTAAGTATCATCATTTCCTATTAAAATGGTCCTGTGCCCTCTGTCTATTTGTACCTGTACACATATATACACATACTCACATATGTATTCATAAGCCCATATACCATCCTATATAGACATATATGTATACATACATATATACATACACATACATACATATATATATATATATATATATACAGACACACATTTCTATTTCCTTCAACTATTCTCATATTGAGAAAAGTTTCATAAGTTACAATTATCATTTTTCCATGTAGAAATGAAAGTAGTTCAACTTTGATAAATTCCTTATGATTTCTTTTCTCTGTTTACCTTCTCATGCTTCTTTTGCTTCTTGTATCTGAATGTCAAATTTTCTATTCAACTCTGCTTTTTTCATAAAAAATGCTTGAAAGTCCTCTATGCCATTGAATGACAATATTTTCCCCTGAAACATGACACTTACTTTTGCTGGGTAGGTGATCCTTGGTTTTAATCCCAGCTCATTTGACCTCCAGAATATCATATTCCAAGCCCCTCAATCCCTCAGTGTAGAAGCTGCCAGATCCTGTGTTATCCTGATTGTGTTTCCACAGTATTCAAATTGTTTCTCCCTGGCTGCTTGTAATATTTTCTCCTCGATCTGGGCACTCCAGAACCTGGCTATAATATTCCTAGGAGTTTTCAGTTTGGGATGTTTTTCAGGAGGTGATTGGTTGATTCTTTCGACCTCTATTTTGCCCTCTAGTTCTAAAACATAAGGGCAATTTTCCTTGAGAATTCCTTGAAGGATGATTTCTAGGTTCTTTTTTTGATTGTGACTTTCAGGTAGTCCAATAATTTTAAAATTATCTCTCCTGGATCTGTTTTCCAGGTCAGTGGTTTTTCCAATGAGATACTTCACATTGCCTTCTATTTTTTCATTTGTTTGGATCTGTTTAATAGTATCTTGATTTCTAATAAAGTCACTAGCTTTCATTTGCAACAGTATAATTCTGAAGGAAAGATTCTCTTCAGTGAGCTTTTGAGATTCTTTTACCATCTGGCAAATTTGGCGCTTTTTTTTTTTAAAGCAATTGGGGTTAAGCAACTTGCTCAAGGTTAAAAGGCCAGTCATTATTTATGTGTGGGTGCTCATTTTCTGAGGCCGGATCCGATCTCGGGTCATCCCAACTCCAAGGCCGGTGCTCTTACTCACTGCAGCACCTAGCCGCCCCTGCAAATTTGGCTTTTTAAGGCATTCTTCTCCTCATTGGCTTTTTGAGCCTCTTTTGCCATTTGAGTTAGTCTATTTTTAAGGTGTTATTTTCTTCAGTCAGGTTGTTGACTCCCATTTTATAATTTTCTTGCATCATTCTCATTTCTCTTCCCAATTTTTCCTCCACTTCTCTTATTTGGTTTTCAAAATCCTTCTTAAACACCTCTATGGCCTATAATTAGTTCATATTTTTCTTGAAAGCTTTTGTTGTAGAAGTTCTGACTTCATTGTCTTCCTCCTGTTCCATGGTTTGAGCCTTTTTGTTCCCAAAATAGGATTGTAAAGTTGGATTGCTGTGCTTGCTTTGCTTCCTTTGCTTGCTCATGTTGCCACTCAATTACTTGACTTTTGAACTTTTTGCCACAGAACTCTGCTACCAGAGTGGGGAGCTTTGTCATAATCACCGGGGTTTTCTCAGCTGCTGGAGCTGTTATTTGGTGGCCCTCTCAGAAGCCTCCACATGCTCTGACACACTGGCCACCCACCGCAGGACCTCCACCCTAGACAGTGATCCAGATCTAAGCAGGTTAAAACAAGAGCAATTACCCCTCAGATTGGTCACTTGGTCCCCCTACAATCTATAGGCCCAGAGCTCTAAAGCTGACACGTGGCAGTGGCTGCATGGCTTCTTGGGGGTAAAGGCTGGACTGTACTCCCAAGGTCCAAGGTCCCAAAGTCCACACTGCACTTACCACTCACTTTGTCCTTAGGATCTATGGGTTGATAATTCTGGAAAGTGCCCCAGTTGCTGGTGATCTGAAGTCCCTCCTGCCAGTGATTGGTTGTGGACCCTCTGAGGCTAAAACCTCAGGCTATTGGGGGTTGGGGGGACTGGGCTCAGCTCCCAACATGCTATGCTGGCCACTTCCTGCTTCAGTGGGAGGTTAGCTTCTCTGTGCTGTTTTGTGGGTTCTGTAGCTCCATAGTTTGTTTGGAGTCATTTTTTACATGAATTGGAGGAGGTGGGAGCTGGAACTGGAGCCTGGTGGAAGTCCTGTTTCTACTTTGCCCTGAGAATAAATTTCAAAGAAGAGAATTTATGATTGAAAAAAGGAAGTACTTCCTTGTGATTGTTGTTCTTTTTGTTCAATTGCTTCAGACTTCCTGTGAGGCCACTTGGGATTTTCTTGACAAAGAAAGTGGAGTGGTTTGCCATTTCCTTCTGCATCTCATTTTACAGATGAGGAAACTAAGGCAAACAGGGTTAAGTCGACTACTTGCCCAGGGTCACACAACTAGTAAGAGTCTGAGGTAGGACTTGAACTCAAGAAGATGAGTCATCCTATCTTCAGGCCCTGTTTTCTATTCCCTGTACCACCTAGTAATTAGAACTTTCCAAAAGGCAAATGTTTTCCTTTGCGAGGTAGTGGATTTTTCTTCACTAGAGGTCTTTGAAGAAATTCCAAATGGCCTTTTGCAGGGTATATTATAGAAGGGATTCTCAATTAGATAAAAGTTTAACTAATTGACCCCTGAAATCCCTTAAAACTTGCATTTTGGGATTCTGGAAGTAAGATCACCTCCAAAGGGCAGAGTACTAGCATTACCCATAGTTGGAATATGTAGGTTGCCCCAAAATGCTTGATGTAATTTTAAGCTGTTTTGGGATATATTGTACAGCAATGTTAAGGTGCACAAAACCAGGACCAGCCACAAGAAACATGAAATGGTTTACCTTTCCCATTGCTGCTTCCTAGTTCCATGCACTTCTCTACTCCCTCTTCCTTATATCCTTAGTTCTCTAATCCCCTGTTCTCTCTTTCCTTTCTCCAATTCAAGCCTGTCTCTTATCCTTCAATTATAATAAGGTGTAATGACTAGTAATAGCTTCAAAGTTTTTCCTTTCCATGAACAGACTTGGATTTGAGTCCCAGCTACACTACTCATTGCTTTCTACTTGAGTGATCTTAGACAGATTGTCTAACCTCTCTTTGCTTCAATATAACCTTCTGGGTGTCTGACATTTGGGAAGGGCAAAGTGACAAATCAAAGGGGGAAGGGCAGAGTGGAGCTGGGTCCAACAAGGAGTCAAGGATGACATGGAAGTATCTACCCTAGGTGACTGATAGTGATAGGGTGATGGGACCTGGACCCCTACAGACCAAGAATTTTCCCATACATTCCAGCAGCCCAAATCATTGGCCGCCCCCTACTACTTGATCAACTAATTAGCTTAGTTAAAATTCCTTTCACTGCAGAGCCAAGATTGCAGAGTAGAAACAGCTCATCCAAGCCACTCTGCCCTCAGATACCCCCCAAACTATGTAAAAGGGGACTCTGAACAACTTCTGGAGCCCCAGTACCCACAGAATGACACAGAGAAGCTAACCTCCCGCTGAGGACAGCCCAGCAGCCCTGCAGGAAGGACCAGCGCAGTGCTCTGGGAGCCGGCAGCGCGCAACGCGCAGAGCACAGCAAGCAGAGCCGAGCAGAGCCCGGGTCCCCGTGAGCCAAGGTTTTAGCCCCAGGGTGGCAGGGCCAGCAGCTGGCTGGAGGAACCCCAGAACACCAGCAGCTGTGGCTACTCCAGAATTATCAACATAGACATGCCTAGGACAAAGTAAGAGGTTAGTGTCCTATGGACTTTGGGGCTTGTATTTGGGGGAATGCGTCGGCTCCCTCCCCTGGGGGCTAGAAGCCACTGAGGAGACACGCCATTTTGTAGTTTTCAGAGGCAGCTCCAGCTCCTGGCCTCCAATTAATTGTAGGGAGATCCAGCAATCAGTCTTGGCGGGGGGTAATCGCGCTTGCTTTAACCTCCCTGGATCTGGATTGTGATCTGGGGTGGAAGTGGTGGGTGGGTTTACAGCTTGCCAGAAACGGAAGTTGCCCCCACACGTTCGGGACGAAAATTCCTCTATGTGGCCTTAAAGCCATAGTGTGGCAACAAGCCCAAAAGTCAGGTAATCAAGTGGCAACATGCCAAGGCAAAGGAAACAGAAAAATGCAACCCTAGACTCCTATTTTGGGGGCATAGAGAGGGAAAAGGACTGTGAGGTCAGAAGTCCTGCTCCAAAAGCCCCAGGGGAAAACATGAGCGGGTTGCAGGCCATAGAGGACCTTAAGAAGGACTTTAAAAATCAAATAAGAGAAGTGGAGGAAAAATTAGAAAGAGAAATGAGAAGGATGCAGGAAAAGTATGAAATGAGGGTCAACAACCTGACTGAGGAAAACAACACCTTAAAAAATAGACTGGGGGCGGCTAGGTGACACAGTGAGTAGAGCGCCGGCCCTGGAGTCAGAAGGACCTGAGTTCGGATCCGGCCTCAGACACTTAACCCACACAAACAAAAACCTAGCCGTGTGACCTTGTGCAAGTTACTTAACCCCAATTGCCCTAAAAGGGGCGGCTAGGTGGCACAGTGAGTAAGAGCACCAGCCTTCGGAGTTGGGATGACCCGAGATCAAATCCGGCCTCAGAAAATGAGCACCCACACATAAATAATGACTAGCTGTGTAACCTTGAGCAAGTTACTCAACCCCAATTGCTTAAAAAAAAAATAGACTGACTCAAATGGCAAAGGAGGCCCAAAAGGGCAATGAGGAGAAGAATGCCTTAAGAAGTTGAATTTGCCAGATGGAAAAAGAATCTCAAAAGTTCACTGAGGAGATTCATTCCTTCAGAGTTAGACTGGAACAAATGGAAGCTAAGGACTTTATGAGAAATCAAGATGCTGTTAAGCAGATCCAAACAAATGAAAGATTAGAAGGCAATGTAAAATATCTCATGGGAAAAACCACTGACCTGGAGAATAGATCCAGGAGAGACAATTTAAAAATTATTGGACTACCTGAAAGCCATGATCAAGGAAAGAACCTAGAAATCACCCTTCAAGAAATTCTCAAGGAAAACTGCCCTGATGTTTTAGATCCAGAGGGCAAAATAGAGGTTGAAAGAATCCACCGATCACCTCCTGAAAAAGATCCCAAAAAGAAAACTCCCAGGAATATTATAGCCAGGTTCCAGAATCCCCAGATCAAGGAGAAAATACTACAAGCAGCTAGGAAGAAACAATTTCAATATTGTGGAAACACAATCAGAATAGCACAGGACCTGGCAGCTTCTACACTGAGGGATTGAAGGGCATGGAATATGATATTCCAGAGGGCAAAAGAGCTGGGAATGAACCCAAGGGTCACCTACCCAGCAAAACTGAGTATTTTGTTTCAGGGGAAAATATGGTCATTCAGTGGAACAGAGGACTTTCAAGCATTCTTGAGGAAAAAACCAGAGTTGAATAGAAAATTTGACATCCAGACACAAGAAGCAAGAGATGCCTGAGAAGGTAATCAGGGAAAAGAAATCAAAAGGAACTTATCAAAGTTGAACTATTTACATTCCTATATGGAAAAAAAATAACTGTGAGTGATGATATCTTTCTCACTATGAAAATAATGGAAGAAGGGTGTGTGGTCATATGAATACATATGTGAATGTGTGTGTATATGGATAGAGGGCATAGGTTGAATTTGTTGGGAAGGGAGAATACTCAAGGGGTGAAATTATAAGGTGAGAGAGGAAAGTGCCAAGAGGAGATGGGGAGAAACAGGGTAGGGTAAACTATCTCATGTAGAAGAAGCAAGGGGAAGGGGTTGCAAGGGAGGGAGAGAATAGGAAGGGAAAAAAAAGGCAAATCCACATTCTCATTGAATTTGGTTCAGGGAGAGAATGACATACATACTAAATGGGACATCTCAACCTGCAGCAGAATAGGGGGAAGGGGGATGAGAGGAGGGATGATGGATGGGAGGGCATCCTTGGGGGGAGGGGAGGTTGGAAGTACCCACTATAGAAGAGGGACAGGATCATGTAGGGAATGGACTAGGTGGGGGGTGGGATGAGTGGGAGGGAATTATAAGCAGCCTTGTACAATATATCTACTATGATAATGTTTTGCATAGCTAGACATGTACAACATATACTGAATTACTTATCTCCCCAGAGGGAATGGGTGACAAGGGAGGAAGGAAATGGATCTGAAATTTGAGGTCTTAAGATTAAATGTTTCAAATATATATAAATACTGTTATTAATACTCTTTTGCTTGTAATAGGGAGATAAGATGTGCAGGCATTGGGACACAAAGACTCACCTTCCTCTAATGGAAAAGTCGATGGGGGTATGGGAGAAGGTATGGGAGAGAGCAGATTGGAGGAAGCGATATCTTGTGGGACTGCTATTCTGAGAGGTTGGGTAGGGGAATAATGGGGGGAAAATGATTGTAACTCAAAATCTGGTGGAAATGAATGATGTAAAACAGAAGTTAATAAAGCATTTGTTTAAAAAATATATATAACCTTCTGGAAAAGAAGCTAATTAGGCTAAATGAGCTGAGGGCCCTTCCAACTTTAATAAATGATCCAATGAATACAGGCCTTTTGACCTGAGATAAAGGTCTTATGCTAAGGAAGGAACTTCAAGTGGAAAGTGAAAGAAGATGGGGGAGAGCACTGAGTTCTACCCAAGTGTCATGAAACCAGATCTTATATTGTTCTACATGGAACAATGATAGGCAACTTCTTACATGTCTAGGATCATAAACTTAGACCTGGGAGGATTCTAATAAGGCATCTAGTCCTATTCTATCATTTAACAGATGAAGAATTGAGGCTCACATAGATTAGGTCTCTTCCCCAAGGCCACACATGGGTCAACTACACATCATATACTACAAAGAAGATGTTGTTGTTATCAAGAATGACGTGTGTGCTATGTTAGCAGAAGAATAACTTATTTTGCACCAAATGTAATGGGACTAATATCTACCAGCATTCCACCACAATGTTAGACTCAAGCCACTTCTTTCTCTCATGGTAGAGCTTCCCTGATGCATCTTCTTGGCCTATTAAGGGTATAAAATTCTGATTCAGGTAGGTTCCAGCCTCTCAGACTTCATGGGTACTTAAGACCATGCAAGTTACTTTTCTCTGCTATGATGAACTGTTAACCAGAGGTGTTTCTGTGCCTGTCAAAAATGAAGCTAAATTGGGGTGGCTAAGTGACACAGTGAATAGAGCACTGACCCTGGAATCAGGAGAACCCCCTTCACTTGTGGCACCAAGAAGGTAAATGATAATTAAACATTTCCTGGGATGGGATCCTCTTGAAGATTCATCTGTTACTGGACACTGCCTTTCAAACAGCATTCAGAGAAAGGAATGTCTTTCAAAGTGAGTCACATCAGGGTGGGTAGCTAACTTACTAAATCGGTCACCCTCTTGTGAGATTAACAGTAAATGTGAGAAAATTGTATGTATGTGAACCCATAATGATCATCATCAATTTAGGTAAAAAATCTAGGGCCTGAGCAGTGATTCACAACATTTTTGGAGCTATTGTCTTGCTGCTTCATAAGACTCTTGATTGATACAAGACCACAGTGATATTGGGGTATTTGGCAGGGTATCGCCCCATTTGGTGATGCTGAGACCACAGCCAGATGTGTCCCTATCCCAGTGATCATGGAACATATAACTTTCTGAAGCTCCATTATTAGGATAGGATTCCTGTATGTGCCTCTGCTTTGATTCCATGGATGATGCCATTCTACATTCCAAACTATCACCTCTTAACTGTGCATGTTTTGTATTTCCCCTTGCATATATACAAACTCCACTTAAATAGTTGTCTGTTAATTTATACTCAGAGTATAATGTAAGCTGAATATAAGCTCCTTGAGGAAAGAGACTATGATTTTTTAATTTGTATTCTCAGTGTTTAACGTAGTACCTAACACACAAAAGTACTCAATAAATACTTATTGATGATAAGGAGTATGTTATTGTCTCCAGGGAACCTTCAAATTGACAAAATTCTGTTCTATATTTATTTTGTATCTAATTAATTATGAGAATTTAGTGAACTATTTGGGAAGACACAAGATGTCTGTCTCTGTCTCTGTGTCTCTGTCTCCATCTATCTGTCTCCTTCTCTCTCTCACACACACACACATGAATATACACATACACACAAACATATACAGTTAGGAATTATTGCTCTATGGTGGAAATATTGTTTTATACATGTTATTTCATTGGTATGTGGAATTCCTGGTGAAGAAAAATTCTACTAATCCAGTTCAGCATCTATTCTGCAACTTATAGTCTTTGAAAGTTGCCTGGGGGTACCAGGAGTGAAGTGATTTGTCCATATAGCCAGTATGTATCAGAGGCAGAAATAGAGCTCAGTTCTTCCTGATGCCAAGGCTGGATCTCTAAGAACTATTCCACATGTAATATTAATGGAATATGAAGATCTTCCACACCCTTTTGTATTGGCAAATAAGCAGGTACTTAGCACCTTGTTTCAAGTTAGTACCTTAAGCTATTTAATTAACACAGAAGTAGTTAACACCTGGGGACAAAGTTGCTGATGTAACAGGAAGGGCCAGAACAGGGAGCAGCTATACTATGTATAAGGAAGAACACAAGGTGGACAGACAGAATTTGCTGGGGTAAGCACTGTGGAGGCAGGGTAACTGCTGCCAGAGAAAGAGGGAATTTCTCTCAGCAAGTATCTGGAGGCTGGGCTGCTACTACTGAAGGGAAAATGAACTGAGAATTGAGAAGTGAGAACTAACACAGAACTTGGACTTGTGGTGGCAAGAATTTCAAGGGCCAGCTGGAGCTGCCAAAGACTGAAGAAGCATGACTGTGGTTGCCAGTATTTTGTACAAATGTTGTTGTGGCTTTGTTAATGTGTATGGATGTTCTTGTGGCTTTGTTAAGCTTTGTCTTCCCAGGAATAGAGACTGTGAATGATTTGAGATGGACTGGACAATGTGAGCTCCAATGTGGAGCAGGAACTGCACAGAGAGCTGAACAAGGAGCTAGGAGCAGTTTGCCTTTAAACTCAGGTGTCAGTTGGTTATATTTGGGCAGGAGCTGGGACCATGGAAGAGGAACCATGGAAGCTGAAAGCCTGCCCTAAGTCAAGATGAAAAGACCTCTCCATGGATACTGAGTAATGACTAATGAAATTGTCTGAGTAGTGACTGATGAAATTGATTGAGTAGTGACTGATGAAATAGAATACTGAGTAGTGACTGATGAAATTATAATTTACTTGTGACCTAGGGGTGGATGGCTTTTGTACTTTCCACTACCCCTTAAGAGGGTACTGAGTAGTAACTATTAAAGTTGTAACTTAATTACACCCCATGGGTGGATAACTTTGACTTTTGTACTTTGTGACCCTTAAGGAGGCAACCCTCCTTAAGGATGATTGAATGATTGAGTTACTAAATGATTGTACTTTGTTGAAAACTATATGACTACTTTGGTGAAAACTATGTGGGCATTTTAGTGATAAGTTGTTGAGTTGTGGCATGGTGAATGCCATATTTTGATTTTCTGTAATTGTTTTGCTCTGATTTGTTATTGAATAAATAGAGAATTTGTTATATTATGTAATCAGAATCTTGAAATCTGTTTCACAGTTGCAGTCCACTGGAAAGCTACTTGTGCATGGCTTTACACCATACCACCTCTTTCCCTAGAAAATTTTTTGAAAGAGTAGAAATCCAGACTTCTCACTTTGGGAAAAACTGGGAAAATGGAACAAAATAATGCAAAATGTGCTGCATAATTTGACTAACTCTGTCAACAATTATTCAGAAGAAACAGTGAAAAGAGATCTTATCTCCTCTTGTCTCCTTGTTATGGACCAAGACAAATGTCCTATCTGCCCAAGCTACATTTTTAGTAGTAGCCTTATTATATCTAAGCAGCAAGTATGGAGATAGAAGAATATGGCAGAAAAGCCATACCTAAGACTTTCACTTTGTCAGGGAAGGAACCATTGGGAGGAGGAAAGGAACTGAGTGCTTGCAAGGTTTGTGAAGCCTCTCTCACTCCCTGCTAATCAACAAGCACTACTAG
This sequence comes from Gymnobelideus leadbeateri, assembly GCA_011680675.1. Lineage (NCBI taxonomy): Eukaryota > Metazoa > Chordata > Mammalia > Diprotodontia > Petauridae > Gymnobelideus > Gymnobelideus leadbeateri. The sequence goes on from WOXC01002288.1 coordinate 66,924, forward strand.
CCCCTTTCCTGGTTTCTGCCATTAAAGCTAATCTTGTCTTATGGATCTCCAGTATTGTAGAAGTCCAAAGTACTAAAGAAGTACTAAAGAGGGTCCAGAGAGTCAATGTTCCTCCTTGAGTAATCAACTTGCTTCCAGAGAATGACCTGCCTATCAAGAGTAGATACCCAAGTGTGGGTCATGTAGAACTCCAAGGATGAATTATAGAGTTTGAATTTATATTGATCAATAAAGGGAGAATTCTTTGTATGCTCAGAAATCTGGGAAAAGAAGAGGAATTTGTCCATTAGGAAATGAATGGGAAATAAAACCAAGGGTTAAAACAGAGCCCTTGACTTTTATTCCATTGCACGCTCTTGAACCTCTTGCTAATAATGACAATTTCCAACTTTCCACAACTCTTTCCTCTTTTTTCTTCCCTCTTCATTTTTACTTCCTTATTGCTTTTTTCCCCTTTTCCTCCTCTGTTCCCCTTATTTCATTACCTGTCTGGTCTTCCGGTGATACTCAATAGCATGCTTAGGCTGTAGACATTCCATAATTACATAGTGAACTGCCATAACTTAGAGATCCAGTGGAGACACAAAGAAATTTTCAAATATTATTTCAAGAGATATGGCATGATGATAAAATCATTTCTAGCTTGTTCCATTGCAATGTGGTACTAAGGTCCCAGAGAGACTGCTAGGACATTCTGAAGAGTGAATCACAAAGACTAAACCATAAAGGTTGATTCACTTTGTTAATACCACTCATTAACACTTGACAACAGGCTGCTCCCCTTTTCCTTCCATCAAACTCACAAACTACCTGAAAGTATATAAAATCAGTCACATTAGTATTTAATTATTTGTACAGTGACTTATGTATAGTGACTTAATATAGTCTGTTGTATATGTATGTATAGTGACTTAATGTAGTACGTTGTTATTTTTTAGATTTTTCTTAAAATTATGGATTTGATATGTTTTGGATATTCAATTATTTTGAAATGGTAAAAATAATTATGCTACAATCTTTGGAGTGATACCTTCAGATACTGTGTCAGTCAAAAAATATTTATTTATTTATCTTTCAGAAACAGTAATTTTATAAAAGGCTTTCTTTTTATACCCATAAAATGATACAATTTGCAAGTATAGAAATGTGTCATAAATTATATGGAATGTTCCTTAATTACAGCTCAATGCAACTTAGTACTTCCCCCCTCCCTAAAAAACAAGAGAGAGAACCAAAAATAATATATAACTGTGTGTGTGTGCGTGTGTGTGTATATACACACACGCACACACACACACACACATATATACACACATATATGTATATATATTAGACAAACCAAACATGGAAAAAAAATCATTTCCTCTTTGATATAAAAATCTGACTCTCTTAAGGGCATGGAATATGATATTCCAGAGGGCAAAAGAGCTGGGACTAAACCCAAGGGTCACCTACCCAGCAAAACTGAGTATTTTGTTTCAGGGGAAAATATGGTCATTCAGTGGAATAGAGGACTTTCAAGCATGCTTGAGGAAAAAGCCAGAGTTGAATAGAAAATTTGACATCCAGACACAAGAAGGAAGAGATGCCTGAGAAGGTAATCAGGGAAAAGAAATCAAAAGGAACTTATCAGAGTTGACCTATTTACATTCCTATGTGGAAAAACAATAATTGTGGCTGATGAAACCTTTCTCAGTATGAAAATAATGGAAGAAGGGTTTATGGTCATATGAATACATATGTGAATGTGTGGATATATGTTTACAGTTATACATGGATAGAGGGCATAGGTTGAATTTGTTGGGAAGGGAGGATACTCAAGGGGTGAAATTATAAGGTGAGAGAGGAAAGTGGCAAGAGGAGATGGGGAGAAACAGGGTAGGGTAAACTATCTCACGTAAAAGAAGCAAGGGGAAGTGGCTGCAAGGGAGGAGAAGAATAGGAAGGCAAAAAGGCAAAACCACGTTCATATTGAATTTGGTTCAGGGAGAGAATAACATACATACTAAATGGGATATCTCAACCTGCAGCAGAATAGGGGGAAGGGGGATCAGAGGAGGGATGATGGATGGGAGGGCATTCTTGGGGGGGAGGGGAGATTGGAAGTACCCACTATAGAAGAGGGATAGGATCAAGTAGGGAATGGACCAGGTGGGGGGTGGGATTGGTGGGAGGGAATTATAAGCAGCCTTGTACAATATATCTGCTATGGTAATGTTTTGCATAGCTAGACATGTACAACATATACTGAATTACTTATCTTTCCAGGGGGAATGGGTGACAAGGGAGGAAGGGAATGGATCTGAAATTTGATGTCTTAAAATTAAATGTTTCAAATATATATAAATACTATTATTAATACTCTTTTGCTTGTAATTGGGAGATAAGATGTGCAGGCATTGGGGCACATAGTTTCACCTTGCTCTAATGGAAAAGTTGAAGGGAGTATGGGAGAAGATATGGGAGAGAGCAGATTGGAGGAAGTGATATCTTGTGGGACTGCTATTCTGGGAAGGTGGGTAGGGGAAAAACGGTGGAAAAAGAATAAAAATTGTAACTCAAAATCTGGCGGATATGAATGATGTAAAACAGAAGTTTATAAAGCATTTGTTTAATATAAAAAGAGAACGTTCATTAAATAGGTGGAGAACATGGAAATTAATTTTGTATTTAGTCTGTCCTAAAAGTTCTAGTGTAGGATATACAAGATATATATATATAGTATTTGGCAAGTAAGGAAGGCTAAGCTTTATGAGTGACGAAGAAGAACATTCAAGACATGGGGGTACTGCTAGAGCAAAATTTTGATCAGATTTCATTAATTATATCTCAGTAATTAATTAGAATTTCTCTGTATGAGATTTTTTTAACTTCAGATACAGTCAACATACTGAATTCTTTCTATTAACATCTTTTTTTCTGATGTTTTCTCCTCTCATGAGCATACAGCACTTGGTTAATAGCATCATAGATTTATAGTTGGAAGGAACCTTAAAAGTCTTCAAATCTAACCCTTTTATTTTACAGATGAAGAAACTGAGGATCAGAGAGATGGAGTGATTTGTCCACGGTCAGACATGGCAGGTCCTACTAGACTGAGTTTTCAAATGAAGGTCAAACAACAATGTACATGACTGTCATTCAAGAATCAATTTTGCTAGATTTGGAGTGGCCATAACCAAAGGGTTGCCATCAGATGATTTTATTTTCTGTCTTTAGCAAGTCATTAAACCACCTAATAAGGCATAGAAAGGTTCCTATATGCATCATTGGAGAGAATTACTCACATGGATGAAATCAGGACTGATTGAACTGTTAGAATAACATCCTGAATTATAAGCATGCACATTCTATAATCATTAATTGCTTTCATGAAAACATAATGCTAGGTAAAACAATGCTACTGGGGGACGTTAGTCTCATAAGCACTAAGCTAAACAAAGGAGAACCAGAGTTCTTTGGGCAAGGACTGTTGGGCTAGCAGGGGAGTACTTGTGATCAGAAATCAAGGTGAAGGAATGGGAGTTAGTTGGAACAGACTCTGGGCATCAATCACCCAAGGATGTCACAATGAGGTTTAGAAACATTCAGAATATTATGGTAGGGAGTGGTGAACAGGGTCCTAATGAGGTTACTGGTTGGAACAATACTATGTAGGGCATTCTTATATTGACTTTCTGGTAGCACTTTGAGGAAGATAGATAGATAGATAGATAGATAGATAGATAGATAGATAGATAGATAGACAGATAGATAGATAGATAGCCAGCCAGCCAGATGGACTGGCAGACAGATAAGTAGGCAGCTGGAAGGAAGGAAGGAGGGAAGGAAGGAAGGAAGGAAGGAAGGAAGGAAGGAAGGAAGGAAGGAAAGAAGGAAAGAAAGAAGGGAGGGAGGGAGAGAGAGAGAGAGAGAGAGAGAGAGAGAGAGAGAGAGAGAGAGAGATGGATAGAAAATGGATTTATTAAGTACTTACCTTGTGCCAGGCACTGTGGTATATAATTAGGGAATTTCTAAAGAGATTACAATAATCATAAATCAGAAAGAGCCTATTCCTGTGTATGAGTAACTTGGGTCACCCTTATAGAGGCAATATGCTACCAAAGCTTGAAATACCTAAGACTCCAACGATCATAAAATTACAATCTCACAGGTATTGCAATAGCTGTGTGCTGAGAAGCCAAAAGGTTAAACAAACTTCTTACTTTATGGACCCTAACATTGTAAGTAATGCCCTGTGTTGCACATTATTAGAACAGCCATGAAATGAAGTATGTAACATTTTTTTCTAATTCTCCATACTGCTTAAGTAAGAAGTGGAAAGCCTGGTATCCTCCAAGGAGCCACAATAACATAAAAGCATCTACTACACATGGAAGTCAGAGCAGATGCATTAAGAATATCCATCACTTTGGAAAAGTGGGCACATACAACCCCAAACACACAGAAGGGCAATCCTTTCTGAAAGGATTCAATATTGGCTCCATGACAGAATATACCCTAAAAGAATTAGAAAAAAATCTTTATTAGGGAAGAATGGGGTGAAACAACAAGGGCTGCAAGGTGAGACTTTATTATTTGTTTAAATTGTGCACGTAAAAGCATATGACAATCATTTGTCCCTCGCCACTTTAATCATATCTGGCTGGACTTGACATTCCTCATGGCAGTGGCTTTCAAAATGTCATCTGAGGAACTCTGGGGATCCCCGATATCCTTTCAGTGGGTCTGTGAGGTCAAAACTATTTTCATAATAATATCAAGATATTATAATTTCTAATAGGTAAATTTCATTACCTCCACCCCACACATATCATGTAAGCTCCTTGGACTCTCAATAATTTTTAAGAGTACATTTTTAAGAATCCTGAGACCAACAAGTTTGAGAACTGCTGACCTACGATTTAGCTTAAAATGAAAATCTCAGATTTCCATTTCGCATCAACTGCTTCAAACCTTATTTTGTGAATTACTTGATGACCTCCAGGTTTGATTTTTGTTGCTGTTTGGAACATTAATCTCTTTTTAAAAAATTATAACCCTAAGCTATGCAAAAATATTTTTATGTACTCACCACTAATGCTATGGATGAAATAATTCACTTTTCTCAACTAAAGGAAGTAGAATTTAGCATCAAAGACTAGGGAGCTCAGCACGTGCAGGCATTATTATGCTTGTTGGATCCCGTGTGTACAAAGTAATGCTGCTTGAAATTCAAGCTTTTAAAGTAATTCTCCTAGCTTGGAAGACAGGGTGACATCATGAACGAATGGTGGTCAGCCTTGAGGTCAGCCTCTGACACATACTGACCCTGGTTAAGTCACTAAAACTTCCAGTGTCCTAGCCCACTCCCAGAGAATCTTAGGTTACAGATAGGTTCCTGATAATGCTAATAGCTAGAATTTCTATAGCACTTTAAGACTTGCAAAGCACTTTACATCTGTTACCTCATTTGATTCTCACAATGACCTTCAGAGGTAGCTGATGTTATTATCCCCACTCTACAAATGAGGAAACTGAGGCACAGAGTTTAGTGACTTGTCCATTTTCACACAATTAGGGAATGTTGGATGCAGGATTCAAACTCTGATCTTCCTGACTCTAAGTCTTGGGCTTTCTCCATTATGTCACTTAGCTGCTTTGAGAACAACCCAGCTTCCATGCTGATTATCACCCCCATACCTCCCAGCATTCCTGAAAGGAATTCCTCTGGTAATAAGTGATATAATCTTAGGTACAGAATGACTCCACCTTGTCTGTCCTTCTATCCTCTTCACCCTCAAAAGCAATTTAATAAGCTCTTTGATTTAGAGGTGGAAGGGACTTCAGATACTATCTAATTTGCTCCCTTATGTTTACAGACTGAGGCTCAGGCAGGTTCTGACTTTCCTAAAGTCAACAAGTTGTAAGTATCAGAATTGGGTTCTGAACCCAGTCTCTGCCTCTAGAGCTAGGACTCTTTCTAGTACACCAGGATATTATAAACATGAAAGCACTATTTACATGTTTGCTACGGTGATTTTCTTTTTAGACCAGAGCTATGATTAGTTATTGTTCAGTCGTTTTGGTCAGGTCCAACTCTTCATGACTCCATGTGGGGTTTTCTTGGTAAAGATACTAGAGTGGTTTGCCATTTCTTTCTCCAGCTCATTTTACAAATAAATCTGAGATAAACAGGGTTAAGTGACTTGCCCAGATCACAAACCTAGTACGTTTCTGATGCTAAATTTGAACTCAAATCTTCCTGACTGCAGGCCTGGCCTTCTTTCCACTGTACCATCTAGCTGCCCTAAGGTATGACACCATTGAGGAATCTCATCAGCTCTGATTGGTGAGGAAATTCCCTCTACCAATGCAGATTAGATTAGAGAGAGTGGCCTGGGATACTTAAGAGATTAAGTGGCTAACCCAAGGTAACATGGCCATTTTATTTTTGAAGTGGGAGTTGTACCCAGATTTTTCAGACTTTGAGGCCAGTTTTCTATTCATTCTGCCATGAATTCCTACTTTACCAATTATCATCATCATCACCATCATCATTATCATCATCATCATTGTCGTCAGTGTCATCATCACCATCATAGTCAACATCATCATTGATACATCATCATCACCATCGTCACAATCATTGTCATCATCATCATTGTCATCAGTGTCATCATCACCATCATCATCAACATCATCATCATTATCATCACCATCATCATCATCATCATCATTGTTGGTGTCATCATCACCATCATTGTCATCATCACCACCACCATCATCATCATCCTTTACAATGCACAAAGCATTTTCATCAAAAAAAATTTTATATGGTAAGGAAAAGAAGTGAAGCCTGGATTAAAGGTTTGCTCAATATCATAAGGTGAAACAGGTTTATAGGGAGAACTCTAACCCAGGTCTTCTAACTCTTAGATCCAGTTCTCTCCCCACTAAACTACATGATTACTTTAAGAATAACGGGGGAGATACACTTTCATACCTAAATCTGAAAGAAAATGCACATTGTCATCACCTCCATAGAACAAAGTAGTGCAAATATTATCTGGAAACACATATGCCTTGCTTTCTTGAATAGGGAGGCCTTTCTAAATGGAAAAAGGGAAAGGCCTTAGAGCTCCTTGGAGATTCCCTGACTTGGTCAAATTTTATTAGACATAAAAAATAGCAAACATCTTCCATTCGATTTGTTTAAATTCCTCTCCATTTATGTAAGCAGAAAAAGTCAGTGACATTATTATTGCTTTAGTCTGAAGGATTTGTACCTTAAGTTCTAAAGTATTTCTGACACAATTTCAGTTTCTCTATATAGAGTACCTGACTGGGAGTTAGATGGCAGTTCTAGCACCACTGATTGAATATTCCACTAAACAAGGCTATGACCTTGGACAAATCACTTTAAACCTCTGGGCTTCAATTTCCTCATCAGTAAAATGAGGGGGCTGAGATCAAAGGATTGTTGGATTATGGACTGAAATCTGGAATAGATTTTAGAGGTCACCTAGTCTAATTGCCTCATTTTACAAATGAGAAGTCCAGTGACTTATCCAAGGTCATCCAGGTAGTGAATGGCAAACTGGGATTAGAACCCAGGTTCTCTGACTTCAAATCTACTGTACTATATATGTATATATACATATACATATACATATATATATATATATACATATACATATACATATGTACCTTTAAATTCAAGAGGGGCCCTATGCAAGTTCAGAGAATCATCTAAAGATATTCAAAGATAACTGAAGTATCAACACACTTTGAAAGAGTATTGGGTAAAATTTACTATATTTTAATAACATGATTTTTTAGGTCTTTTTTGAGGTTGGAAGGCAAAACAATCGGGGTTAAGTGACTTGTTTGAGGTCACAAAGCTAGTAAGTGTCAAGAGTCTGAGGCTAGATTTGAACTCCTGAGTCCTCCTGTGTGTCCTCCTGAGTCCAGGGCCAGTGTTGTCACTGTGCCACCTAGCTTCCCCTATAACATCATTTTTAAGTATTTGAGAGTTTTGCTCTTCTCTCAATGCAACTGAGTCAAGCTATGTCCAGGGTGGGCAGCTAGGGTGACTCTGTGGATAGAGTAGAGGGCCGGAAGTCAGAAAGATTCTTCTTCCTGAGTTCAAATCTAGACTCAGGCACTTAGTAGCCATGTGACCCTGGGCTAGTCACTTAACCCTGTTTACTTCAGTCTCTTTAAATGTAAAATTATCTGGAGAAGGAGATGGCCAACCATTCTAGTATCTTTGCCAAGAAAACCCCAAAAGGTGTCACAAAGAGTTGGAAACAACAATATGACCAGGTTGTAATTACTGTAAGTGACAGTTTCCTTATCACATGTACAGATCTATGCTTTTTTGAAAAATGTACATTGTAACATAATTTTTAATTCATTAGTTATAAAATATAACTATCAACTCGCTATAAAATATCACTGACAACTAAATTTTGTAAACTTTAAACAATAAAAACAGATTGCCTTAGGGTAGACATTTTAAAGAAACAAACACAGGTACAAGTCTCTAGTTTCCCCACTAATCCTCAATAATTCTCAATTATACTTTGATCAAACCCTGGTCTTATCCTGAGACTTTGATTAGCTACTCATTTAATATTCAATATGAATCACATCTTGAACTCACACCTGTCCTGCTTTAGAGCTTGGCTTTAGAACTTCAGGGAATTTTGGTGTTAAAAATACCAATGAAAAAATCTTTCTTACCTTGCAGAAGCCTTTATCTGTTTTGGTAATAAGAAATTATCTCCCCTGCTCAGGTTCATTGATAGGCTACCGTTCATTTGCCATTCTGGTACTACTGTTTATCCAAGAAATCTGTGCCATTCCCACAGTACAAGCCCAAAATTCAAGAACGAGATAGGTTACCTGTCTTCCAGTTGAAAGCCATAAAACCCTGATGAATATTTTTCCCATTTTGGAGGGTATATCTTTCTACTTTCTATTTTGATTACTTCTTCAGTAATGTTGAATAAGGCTAGAAAGTTAGGTTAAAGCCAGGTTATGGAAGTCTTTAAATGCCAAACGGAGGCATTTGTATTTAGTCTGGGAGATAGTATAGAGTTATTGGAATTAATGGAACAGGAGAGTGACATAATAAGATCTGTGGTTCAAGAAAATCATTTTGGCAGTGTGTGGAAAATGGAAGGGAGGAAGGAAAGGCTTGAGGAAGAGAGGCCACTTGAAGAATTATTTTAATTATCTAAGCTAGAGGTGATGATGGCTTGAGTGAGGTAAGTGTCTGTGAGTGGAGAAAAGAGGATTGATGTTAAGAGATATGGAGCTAAGATTAAAAAAAAAAAGATTTGGTTTTTCCCCAATTAGATGGCAAAATTATATATATATATATATATATATATATATATATATATATATATATATATATATATATATATATATATATATATATATATATATATATATATATATATTTTTTTTTTTAAGCAATTGGGGTTAAGTAACTTGCTCAAGGTTACATGGCTAGGTTTTTGTTTGTGTGGATTAAGTGTCTGAGGCTGGCTCCAAACTCAGGTCCTTCTGACTCCAAGGCCAGCACTCTATTCACTGCGCCACCTAGCCGCCCCCAAAATTATTTTTAACATTAAAAAAGTTTTAAGTTCCAAATTCTGTTCTTTCCTCCCGCCTCCCTGAGACAGTAAGCAATCTGATATAGGTTATACATGTGCAGTCATGTAAAACATTTCCATAGTAATCATTTTCTATGAGAATACTTAGAAAGGAAGGAAGAAAGAAAAAGAAAGAAAGAGAGATGCTATGGTTCAGTCTATATTCAGACAATACCAGTTCTTTCTCTGGAGGTGGATAGGATAAGAACTCATCAGGAGTCCTTTGGGATTATCTTGAATCGTTGTATTGCAAGTAAGAGCCAAGTCATTCACAATTCTTCATTGTACAAAGTTGCTATTACTGTGTACAATGTTTTCCTGGTTCTGTTCACTTCACTTTGCATCAGCTCATGTAAATCTTTGATATGGAACTAAGATTGATGAGGTCTGTCTTGGTGTAAGAAGTTTCCACACTGGTAGTTCCTCACATTAATGAAATCACAGACCAGATATCCCCTCTCCCACCCTCTGCAGAAAATCAAATCATCCTTAGTGGCAAGTACTCTTGGTTTTATGTTGTTTTTGGTGTTCCTGATCTTGGCTTGAAAACCTGACCTTGATCTTCTGTATTTAAAGCTTCTTTTTTATTAGCTACATTTGATTCAGTCCAGATCCTGATTTCCAACCAAAGCTTGCTAACTTGCCTTTGGCTTTTTATCCCCACTATAGTGGCTATAATAATTTGATCCAATTAATTGATATAACAAAGAGATCAAAAAAGCACAGGAAATACCTTGGGCAGAATACATGTGATTCACTTTCCAAATGGAGAGTGATGACTGCGAAAGAAAACATCATGGTAGGATATAAACTTATATGTGAAATCTTATAAGAAGGATGATTATGAGCAATATCATCTTGTAGAGAGATGCAATAGGGGCGGGTAAAGGAAAGCTTGGTGAGATACCAGTGAGGTCACATCATTTCAAGGACATTCAAAGATAAAAATGGAAAGAAGACTTCAAACAGGAGTAAAAAATGGATGAGATTTGCAAAAGTAAATTATATATAATATATAAAATATATTACAGCAAACCCTTTCATGCATTGAGAATAATGGAACTACCAAATTTATAATTTAACATCATAATACCTGGGGTGCTTACAATGTAGAAATGACATCAAAGAGAATGAAAATGGAAAAGGCAGCCTGATTGATTAAGTATGTATATATACATATATTCAATATATATATACATATATATGTATATATATCGAGAGAGAGAGAGAGAGAGAGAGAGAGAGAGAGAGAGAGATTGGAGATCATACAATTATCAGGGAACTGAGAAACCAATTTATTTTTTTAAGCAATTGGGGTTAAGTAACTTGCCCAAGGTTACACAGCTAGTTATTTTTGTGTGGGTGTTAAGTATCTGAGGCCAGAACCGATCCCAGGTCCTCTCGACTCCGACTCCGGGGCCGGTGCTCTTACTCACTGCGCCACCTAGCCATCCTGAGAAACTAATTTGTAAGGAATCTAATGGATGGGAAGAAGCCAAAGGCTTGGGAAAAATTCCATACCTTATTAATACCAAAAACAAGGACTTAAAGACCATCAATAACTACCAAGCAGTAATATGCCTGCTCAAAATCTTCATGAGGATCATCTATATAAGACTTAAGAATATCCTTGATGAGGATATTAAGGGAAGAAAGGAGGCTTTTATAAATAATATGCAGCACTGGGGTACATCTTTACCATCTCACCTAAATGATGTAGAGAATAATGTGCTTACTATTTGTTGTTTATTTTTTTTAAATGCATTCAACTTAGCAGAAAAAAAATGCTATCTAAATGTCTCTCATACATATAGAAAATCATTTAAATTCCTTAGGAGAGATAGCAACAAAAATGACACTATTCAATGACCCTCTGATGATAAACAGCAGGCAAGGCATAAAACAGAGAGTATGCTCTCCAAAAGTATTCACCCACCTATGAAGAAAGAGATTTCCTGCAGAGTTCAGCTTAAGAAAAACTTCCTTTTGGATGCTGAGATCCTCTAAAACAGAGGTGTCAAAGTCATGGTTCATGCAACCCACAAAATTCCAGGTTAAAATGTATTTGGGAAATATCTAACAAATAAAAATACAAAACAAGATAGGTCATTAATCTGTAGTTAATTTGTAGTTTCCTAATTCAATATGCCATCTGTAGGGATCTATTTTGACTTGATTTTGACATCACTGCTCTTGACATCACTGCATTGTGATGACTACATTATGTCCTAGGGCATTGCAGAGACTTCTGCAAAAGATCGGTGATACCTCAAAAGAGTTTGTCTTGCTTATCCGCACAGAAAAGACGAAATATATCAGGAGTATATATTGCCCAGAATTCAGCATGTACCTAAATGGACTCTTAGAGAAATGGTCCAACAGTATGCATATCTTGAGACAGACATTTTAAATAACCTATGAGCTGGTCCATGAGTTGAAAAGAAAAGGAAAACAGACTTGACTGCTTTCAGAAATTCAAAAAGCACTTTTAATGACCCCAAAATTCATATAACAATATTTCCCATCCTTTCAATACCTTTTCCTGGCATTGTTATATGGCAGAGAGACTTAGAATGTCTCCAAAGAAATAAAGATATATAACACAGAGAAGGGAATAGAAACATTCACCTTAAGTATGAGCATGCTGTAAACATAGAACCAACAAAACTCATTGAAGAACACAGATAAAGAATGTAATCAAGCAATTTTATGAGAGGAAGAGAAGAAGTTGGTTTCCTGGTGAAAGTGAGGAATGAAAGGGCATGTGGATGGCCAGAGTGCTCCACTGGTATCCATGTGATGTTAGGAGAAACTGAAGAAGTACTAAAACATATTGGATGGATTGCCACCTGTACCCCCATTTTAAATCTTTGGGAGGATATGGATGAGAGCAATACAGAGATGGCAGGCATGGATGGGTTGTGATATGCATCACTGGAAGGAATTCCTCAAATGGATAATATCAGAAAATCCATTTGGGCACTTGAATACAGTACACTAATAACTACCCATGGATATGTTTCTAGCCAATAAATCCAAAATTTATCCAGAAACATGAAAATCCATGAATACAGTAAGGAACAGACCAGACTTCTTTTCCTCTTTTCACTAGAGTTGATCCGATTTCTTTGAAACATTTCAGCCAGTGCTTATATTTAATTCCCAAGTAACAAAAATCTAAGAAGAGATAAGGAGAATTTTCAACATGTAGCTTCCAGCTTGTAGAAACAATTGACTTGGTTCTTTATCCAGGACTAATCTTCTCTAGGCATGAAGAATCTAAGGAGCCCTAAGCCAGTAGTGAATTAAGCCTTAAGCTAATTTTGCTGACCTTCTATTTCAATTTCACTAACTAAGCTGTGGCCTTGATCCCTACAACCAAAACTTACTAATGAAACTTAATTTCAATAACTGTTCTTCTTCCCCCCCCCAACCCTTGCCAAGTTCTGATCAGTCTTCCTAATGAAGAACTGAACCCAGGCCCCATGGTGGAGTCTTTTCTCCCTCCTGATGTTTCCTGCCTTCTGTTAGACCACTGAAAGCACAAACTTCATATGTTAGAATAGATTCTATTGGTGAAGGGAGAATCTATTTCAGACATGGGGAGGGGATAGATGAAGGTCTTGGAAACAGAAGAAGATGGCACGTTTGGGGAATGAAGAGTAGCTCAATGTGTCTGAAATGCAGTGTAAAAGAGAAAGGTGGAAAAATGGACATTGAAAGTGCTTGTAGGGGTGGCTAGGTGGTGCAGTGAATAGAGCACCAGCCCTGGAATCAGGAGGATCTGAGTTCAAATCTGGCCTGAGACACCTAACACAATAACTAGCCATGTGACCTTGGGCAAGTCACTTAACCCCAATTGCCCTCCAAAAAGCAAAAAAAAGGAAAAATGATTGTAGACGACCTTGAATGCCAGGCTAAGAGTGTGTACTTTATTCAATAGTCATTACTGGGAAATTAGTGAAGGTTTTTGAATGAAAATAATATAATCATTTCTAGAAAAGCAAATACCTGCTTGTACCTCCTGAGTTTGCTCATCTAGTGGAAAATAAATATATGTCAAGAGTATAAATAAATGATAAGTGCAAAAGTTCTTAAACTGAGGTCCAAGTCCCCATTGATAGATTGCAGAATACCCATGAACTTGGATGGAAAAATAAGATTACATCTTCATTTTTATTAACATTTAACTGAAATTTAAAATTTTCTCTAATTATGAATGTGGGTGATGACTATTATCTAAAAGGGGCCCGTAAACTTCACCAGATTATCGGGAGGGTCCATTTTACATAAAACAGGGAAAGAACCCTGGAATTAGAGCAAGGAGATCAAGTTAATAAATTTGGGGTTGTGATTTAGAGCTCAGTTGAGAGCTGCTGAGCCCAACCTCTCATTTTGCTGATGAGGAAACAAATGAATCCTAGAAAGATTAAATGACTTGTCCAAGGTCACAAAGATGCAGAGTTAGGATTTGAATGTCAGACTCCAAATCCTGTACTCTTTCCCTCATCTCATGCTGTCTCTAGTTAGGAGGCTTTTGCCATAGTCTGGAAAAGAAGTGACAAGACCTTGAACTAGAATAAAATAACAGAAGAAAGGAAGGAAGGAAAGAAGGAAGGAAGAAAGGGAGGGGGGGAACAAAGAAGATAAAAGGGAAGAAAGAAGGAAAGAAGAAAGGGAAGGAAGGACGGAAGGAAGGAAACAAGTATTTATGTGTGCCTACTATGTGGCACTGTGAAGAGCTTTATAAATATTATTTCATTTCATCTTCACAGCAATCCTGGTAATCAGGTACTATTATCACCCCCCAATTTACAGTTGAGGAAATGAAGTCAAATAGAGGTGACGTGACTTACTCTAATTCATACAAAAAATAAGTGTTTAAAACTGGCTTTGAACTCAGATCTTTCTGACTCCACATCCAGCACTCTTTCCAATGGATCACTTAGCTCCCTTGGTAGCACCAAGGAAGGATAGATTGAAGAGACATGTAAATGTCACATGGTATTTCTATGAACTATTTCAAAAACTATATTAATATGTATATTTAAAACATGAGGCAATTTTAAAAAAGAGATTGCTCATATGTCATGCCACAGGTAAATCCCTAGAAGTTTTGTTTAGTCTTCTGTCTCTCAATGGACACAATGACAACGCTTCCATGACTTCACAGCATGGTGGTAACAGACCTAGGAAGTGTCCGAGAATGCTTATGTTTTTAATACAATGGGGTCAATGTGATGGGAAGAAAAAATGGATGGAAATATACTTACTGTGGATAGTATTTGGCAGGAATGAAGTACAATCAATATTGCACATCTAGTTTAATACTTACTGCTACATATAAAAATACCATACCAAATTTTTTTAGCAGCAAAGAAAGATATTAAAATCAATATCAAGCACAAGCATGTGCTGTTCCAAAGAAAATGTCAGATGAGAATTCACTGGAGATCGATATTGGGGACAAAAACCCCCCACAAAACATATGTGTTGTCTGGTGTTGCTTTAACTGCTGTTACTGACTGAGGACGTCAGCACTAGGGAAACAGAAAACCCACTCGAAATATCTACTTGTTAAGAAAAAAAAATCCTAGGATATAAAATTACACAATGATACAGGTATATCTCAGTTTCCCCTTCTAGTCCTTGAATATTTTTATACATTTGGGCTTCTGGGTATTATTACTTTAGAATAGATTGAGTCGTGATACTTTGGTGTGTCACAAATAAGTCAAATTTCCTCATCTCCTGGGTTTTCTGAAGTATGGTAAGAAAGTTGACCTCAGAATCAGGTGGGTTCGAGTGCTCTGACACATGCTTGTTGTATCCCCCCAAATATATCATTTAACCTCTCTGTTGCCCAAACAACTCTATAAGATTAAAAATTGCAAAGCAGGCAGTAATCTCTGTCATGAGATTTATTCATGAAATCACAAGTCTGGTATTACAGGAAAAAAGATACCTGACATTTATATATTTCTTTAACTTACCTTATCACTTTAGGACCCCCTCAAAGTGATGTGAAATAGACATGACAGGTATTACCACTCCCATTCTAGAGATGAGGAAATTGAATCTCTGAGAGGCTTACTCCTGGTCAGTCACATAGTGAAGTATGTGTTGGAGGTGGGATCTAAATCTAGATCTCGTTGGTCTCCAGATTCAAAGCCCTTTTCATCATATGATAGCGTCCCTTATCTTACTTATTCCCTTTTGTCAGCTTCTGAGCAGGAGACTAGAGGGTGAAGGAAAATATTTGGAGATGGTTAAAACTGTGGTGAAAAGACAAGAGAGGGCAAGTGTGTGTGTGTGTGTGTGTGTGTGTGTGTGTGTGTGTGTGTGCACGCGCGCACGCACATATGCACGCTAGGGAGCTTCCTGGTATATCATTGATCAGGGAAAATCTGTTCCACTATATTTAGGTTTTTAACCAAATATACTTTCCCTTCCTAAGCAATATTTAGATGCATCATCTATTATCAAGAATGACTTCCTCATTAGTGAAGGGAAGCTATTATTTCCTATCTGTTCAGTTGTGTCTGATTCTTTGAGTCCCTGTGGCTTTATATCACATCAACACTGTCCATAGGGTTTTCTTGGCAAAGATACTGGATCAGTTTACTATTTCCTTCTTCAGTGACTTAAGGCAAACAGAGGTTAAGTGACTTGCCCAGGGAGACAGCCATTAAGTGTCTGAGGCTGGATTTGTACTCAGATCTCCCTGACTCCAGGTCCAGTGCTCTATCCACTGAGCAACCTAGCTGCCTCCATCCTCTATCTCCTATCTAGAGATAGTCAAATGTGACATTAACCAAAACTGTTATATAATCAACCCAATTTAATTATTTGAGGAAGTCTGCCTTGAGGCTGCATTGTAGAATGTGGACTATGGTGCTAAGATATCTCATTCCTAGATATCCAGGGTTGACAAATCAGCACAGTTGCCAAAGCTATTTCTAAGCAGTCAGGTTTTTGACTCTGTGTGCGTTCTTGAAGAACAGATGCTCAGTAAGACACACAACCACCCATGTTGAGTTCACAGGGCATTTTTTTCAGTCAGTAGTTCTCTGGGTGACAATAACCATCCCTATATTGCTACCAGTTATTAAAGGAAGAAAAAAGCTGAATGTATCAGTGCAGCATATTAGAACGAGCACTGGACCATGAGGACCAGTCTTGCCTCAGCTACCAAGTAGTTGTGACCCTGAGAAACCTGTCTGAACTTCAATTTCCTCATGTACAAACTTTGGATAAAAATACAATTGTTAGGACCAAATGACTGAGGTGGAAAGTCAGGACAATACAGTGGAGAGAGTAGTGTAACTGATGTCAGAAGACCCTCATTTAAATCCCCTTTGTTGACTGTGTGACTTTGGGCAAGGTATTTAATCTCTGTGAGACTCAGTTGTCTTATCTGTAAAATGAGAGGGCTGAACTTGGCTTCTGAAGCCCCTTCTATCTTTTGATTTATGTTTCTATGATATAACATATGGTTTCATGTGTTGTAACACAGATTGGGGGATTGAAACCAAGAGATCTGAGTTTGAATCTCTGCTTGGATGTATGTATTTATACATTTATATATATTTATACATACACACACACACACACACACACACACACACACATATATATGTTGCCATTGTTCAGTCAAATTAGTTGTGTCTGATATTTCATGACCCCATTTGGGATTTTCTTGGCAAAGATACTGGAATGGTTTGCCATTTCTTTCTCCAGTTCATTTTACAGATGAGGAAACTGAGGCAAAAAGGGTTAAGTGACTTGCTCAAGGTAGTATAATTAATATGTATCTGAGGCTGGATTTGAACTCAGGTCTTCCTGACTCCAGGTCCAGTGTGCTTTGGACTAATTAATTAATTCCTCTAGACCTTCATTTCTTCTCTTCTAAAATAAGATTTTACCATAGGATACGAATTTCCAATTTGGAGTCTTAATCTAAACATTTTGTAATGTATTATATACATGGGAAATGTTTGTAAAAGCAATAATGGGGGCGGAGCCAAGATGGCGGAGTAGAAACAGCTCGTCCAAGCCTCTCTGCCCCCAGATTCTCCACAAACTATGTAAAAAAGGACTCTGAAAAACTTCTGGAGCCCCAGCACCCACAGAACGACACAGAGAAGCTAACCTCCCGCTGAGGACAGCCCAGCACCCTGCAGGAAGGACCAGCGCAGTGGTCTGGGAGCCGGCAGCGCGCAGAGCGCAGGAGCCGAGCCCAGCCCAGGTCCACTTGAGCGGAGGTTTTAGCCCCAGGGCGGCAGGGCCAGCAGCCGGCTGGAGGAACCCCAGAACACCAGGAACTGTGGAAACTCCAGAATTATCAACATAGACATGCCTAGGACAAAGTAAGAGGTTAGTGTCCTATGGACTTTGGGACCTGTATTTGGGAATGCGTCAGCTCCCTCCCCTGGGGGCTAGAAGCCACTGAGGAGACACGCCATTTTGTAGTTTTCAGAGGCATTTCCGGCTCCCAGCCTACAAATCGTGGGGAGATCCAGCGATCAGTCTTGGGGGGTAATCGCTCTTGCTTTAACCTCCCTGGATCTGGATTGTGATCTAGGGTGGAAGTGGTGGGTGGGTTTACAGCTTGCCAGAAACGGAAGTTAGCCCCCACACGTTCGGGACGAAAATTCCTCTATCTGGCCTTAAAGCCATAGTGTGGCAACAAGCCCAAAAGTCAAGCAATTAAGTGGCAACATGCCAAGGCAAAGGAAACAGAAAAATGCAACCCTAGACTCCTATTTTGGGGGCATAGAGCGGGAAAAGGACTGTGAGGTCAGAAGTCCTGCTCCAAAAGCCCCAGGGGAAACATGAGTGGGTTGCAGGCCATAGAGGACCTTAAGAAGGACTTTAAAAATCAAATGAGAGAAGTGGAGGAAAAATTGGAAAGAGAAATGAGAAGGATGCAGGAAAAGTATGAAATGAGGGTCAACAGCCTGACTGAGGAAAACAACACCTTAAAAAATAGACTAACTCAAATGGCAAAGGAGGCCCAAAAGGGCAATGAGGAGAAGAATGCCTTAAAAAGTCGAATTTGCCAGATGGAAAAAGAATCTCAAAAGTTCACTGAGGAGATTCATTCCTTCAGAGTTAGACTGGAGCAAATGGAAGCTAATGACTTTATGAGAAATCAAGATGCTGTTAAGCAGATCCAAACAAATGAAAGATTAGAAGGCAATGTGAAATATCTCATGGGAAAACCACTGACCTGGAAAATAGATCCAGGAGAGACAATTTAAAAATTATTGGACTACCTGAAAGCCATGATCAAAGAAAGAACCTAGAAATCACCCTTCAAGAAATTCTCAAGGAAAACTGCCCTGATGTTTTAGATCCAGAGGGCAAAATAGAGGTTGAAAGAATCCACAGATCACCTCCTGAAAAGATCCCCAAAAGAAAACTCCCAGGAATATTATAGCCAGGTTCCAGAATCCCCAGATCAAGGAGAAAATACTACAAGCAGCCAGGAAGAAACAATTTCAATATTGTGGAAACACAATCAGAATAGCCCAGGACCTGGCAGCTTCTACACTGAGGGATCGAAGGGCATGGAATATGATATTCCAGAGGGCAAAAGAACTGGGAATGAACCCAAGGGTCACCTACCCAGCAAAACTGAGTATTTTGTTTCAGGGGAAAATATGGTCATTCAGTGGAATAGAGGACTTTCAAGCATTCTTGAGGAAAAAAACAGAATTGAATAGAAAATTTGACATCCAGACAGAAGAAGCAAGAGATGCCTGAGAAGGTAATCAGGGAAAAGAAATCAAAAGGAACTTATCAAAGTTGAACTATTTACATTCCTATATGGAAAAGCAATAACTGTGACTGATGATATCTTTCTCATTATGAAAATAATGGAAGAAGGGGGTGTGGTCATATGAATACATATGTGAATGTGTGTGTATATGGTTACAGTTATATATGGATAGAGGGCATAGGTTGAATTTGTTGGGAAGGGAGAATACTCAAGGGATGAAATTATGAGGTGAGAGAGGAAAGTGGCAAGAGGAGATGGGGAGAGACAGGGTAGGGTAAACTATCCCATGTAGAAGAAGCAAGGGGAAGTGGTTGCAAAGGAGGGGGAGAATAAGGAAGGTTAAAAAGGCAAAACCACATTCACATTGAATTTGGTTCAGGGAGAAAATGACATACATACTAAATGGGATATCTCAACCTGCAGCAGGATAGGGGGAAGGGGGATGAGAGGAGGGATGATGGATGGGAGGGCATCCTTGGGGTGAGGGGAGGTTGGAAGTACCCACTATAGAAGAGGGACAGGATCATGTAGGGAATGGACCAGGTGGGGGGTGGGATGAGTGGGAGGGAATTATAAGCAGCCTTGTACAATATATCTACTAGGATAATGTTTTGCATAGCTAGACATGTACAACATATACTGAATTACTTATATCCCAAGAAGGAATGGGTGACAAGGGAGGAAGGAAATGGATCTGAAATTAAAGGTTGTAACATTAAATGTTTCAAATATATATATAAATACTATTATTAATACTCTTTTGCCTATAATTGGGAGATAAGATGTGCAGGCATTGGGACACAAAGATTCATCTTCCTCTAATGGAAAAGTCGATGGGGGTATGGGAGAAGGTATGGGAGAGAGCAGATTGGAGGAAGCGATATCTTGTGGGACTGCTATTCTGGGAGGTTGGGTAGGGGAATAATGGGGGGAAAATGATTGTAACTCAAAATCTGGCGGAAATGAATGATGTAAAACAGAAGTTAATAAAGTATTTGTTTAAAAAAAAACCTATCCATTGAAATTCCTAAAAAAAAAAAAAAAGCAATAATGATGACATATTGATTGTCACACTCCCACTTTGGCATTACTGTCATCTCTGGCATGGAGAGGTATGTATTTGGTGAAAAGATCCAGGCCATATCATAGGCATATAAGTGTTTAATAAAATCTAATGTCCGCTAAGGTCAAGCCAACTTTGTATCAATGCCACAGTCACCTTATATTCTTGTTATTTCCTATCAGAATTTTCCCTCCTGGGCATGAGAACTGTCCTTGTTACTGAAGTGCTAGAGTGCATCTCCCTGGCCTTTTGTCTATCAGACATTTTTGATGAACTAACCCAGAATTACCACTTCTAATCTACCAAGAGATGAATGTGATAGAATTTAAATATGCAATATTAAAAAAATTCCTTGTTAAATGCATTTTAAAATCTTGTTGAAAGAGATTCATAATTTGACAAGGATGTGTGAATCTAGGTTCTGATGTTCAGAAGTATAAATAAAGTAATTTGCAGCCCACATTGTGAAAGCTGGAGCTTCACATTCCCCATTAGAAAACTGTCCTTTGTCTTTTCCCATCACCATAATTAACTAGTTCCTATTCATTAAACAATGAAACAGACAATTAAATAGTAATAATAGTGCTTTAATTATGAATGTATTGTTATCTGCATAGAGTGTAGAAAGGGAGATCACTTTAGCTGTATTGCTAAAACATTTGGATGTCTGCTTTTAAAATATGCAATACAGTATTCACAATGTCAGAGCCACTAACAAGGAAAAAAAATAAGGATTGAATCTGTACTGTGAGATGGCCACTTCTGATCAAAAGGATTCTCATATTATTAACAGTATAAGCATTGATTAAGGCATATGATTTCTTCAGAAGCATCTTTAGTATTTTTTTCTTTCAAGAGGCATCTCCAACATTTCTAAGAACCATCAGCAAGTATTTTTAGATATAAAGATGAATGATTAAGGTCAAATCTTGGATAAAACTGTGTTTTTGATGCACAGTACTAGGGGGTTAAATTGCACTTATATTGTATTCTCTCTCTCTCTCTCTCTCTCTCTCTCATTTTTTCCTACTATACTGATGTTTTTAGAAGCAATATTATCTTTTTTCATAGGAATAGGGACTGAACCTCTGATTTCATTAGTAAGCTATCAAATAACTCTTTAAATAATAATAATTATCCAAATCCCCTAAATTGCTTTCAACTCTGATATTTTAGCTTCTCGTGTCTTTAGATTTTCTTTCTCAGGAAAGGACTTGAGAAGTGAAGGGTTGATCTCATTCTTCCTAGGTGAAAAAGCTCAGTTATCACTCAAGGACATAGTAAGGTTTGGTGATCATACATAAATTGCTTTCTCTTTCCTCTGTGGCTAATATTTTCTATTTTTGTGGTTATGAATCACATTTCTCATCAGTCAATGATTTTGATTTCCTAGGTCCCTTGAAATAGCGGTCCATTGCATTCCACAATTCTGGGAGCAGGATCCTATATAGTTTCTTGTATTTGGATACAACTTGCCTCTTCATACTTTGGAGCTTGTCAGTGACAGAAAGAAGGTGGGGGGGGGGGAAGAGGGAGAGAGAGAGAAACAGAGGGGGGGGAGAGAGAGAGAGGGAGAGAAAGACAGACAGAGAGACAGAGAGAGATGGTGAGATGAAGAGAGACAGAGACAGAGAAAGAATGATGACCCGAGTGGATGGAATGGTCAAATGAAAATTTGTTAAAGATGGGGAAGACTTGGTCATGCTTGTATAAGAAGTAGAAAATGAGACAGTATATAGGGAGAGAGTGAAGATGACTAAGGGACAAACTCTGGGAGGAGATCAAAGGGAAATGGGGTCAACAGCACAAGTGGAATATTTGACTTTGGAGAAGGGTCACTGCCTTTTGTAAAAGATGGAGAGTGGTTTTGTGGTGTGGAGTGGGGAAAATGAAGGAGCTTATGACACACAACTGTAATTTTCCCAGTAAAATTGGAAGCAAGATCATCTTCTGAGAGGGAAAGATTGGATGCTATTTTGAGGGCTTGAAAAGAGAGAATTTGGAATAGTTATGGTAGGGAGTGAAAAAAAGGGGAATTTGTGATCTCCTAAGGTAGGGGTTCTTAAACCTGGTGTCCATAGCCCACTCATGTACAGATTTCAGGATGTCCATGAACTTGGATGTGCAAAATGTGCCTCTTTATTTCAATATAATTGGTTTCCTCAGCAATTCTATAGTTTGTTTTATAGATTTAAAAACATCATTTTGAGAGGGATGACTTTGCCAAAATGCCAAAGAAGTCTAATACACACACACACACACACACACACACACACACACACACAGGTTAAGAACCTTTGTCCTAAAGGAATTTGGAATTGCATTATTCTTTGAGATACTTTAAGCCTAGAGTGTCTTTCCCATTCCATACTGGTATGATGAAACATCTTTGAATTTAGAAAAGGAGAGTAAGTGTTTTTAATGGAAAGAGCTCTGCATGAGGGATTGATTGGGGGGCCTCCTGCTTTGTGACCTTTTTTTCCTTCAAGGCTGGGCTCAGGTACCATCTCCACAATGAAGCTTTCTCTGATTCCCCTGCCCTCATTGTTTTTGTTCTCTTCAAATTACCTAATAATTATTTACTTGGGTACATATTTTATCCTCCCAATAGAATTCCTTCCTTGAGGGCAGAAGCTGTTTTTATTTTTGTATTTATATCCCCTTTATCTAGGACAGTGCCTGGCTCATAGTAGGTGGGTAAAGGAAGAGGCAATACATATTTATTAAGCACCTACCATGTGTCAGGCACTGTGGTAAGCATTTCATGAATATTATTACATTCTATTCTGTGACTGTGAAGCGGGTGCTATTATTATCCTCATTTTGGAATTGAGGAGACTGATGTAAGGCAGAAGTTATATGACTTGTCCAGGGTCAGACAACTAAAAAGTGTCTGAGGTTAGGATTGGAATTTAGGTGTTACTGACTCCAGATCCAGCATTCTATCTATTCCTTCTGTCCCCTAGCTGCTTCCAATAAACGTTGTTTAATATATAGTGAATAGTTGAATTTTCCCTCATCGTAGAATAGAGTGCTTTCTTCCTGTATTCAAATTCTTCTACAGGCTATCCTCATTCATTCTTCATAGTTGCTCTGCCTACTTATAAATTCCTCTCCTCTGTCCTTTAGATCTCAAAATATTAAAGCTAATGTTAAATTATAACAAGAATATGATCATAATAGCAATGTTTAATAAGAGTAAAAATGTTAATACAGTAGTAGTAGTGTAGTAGTAATAGTAGTAGTAGTTGTAGTAGTAGTGGTAATAGTAGGAGTAGTAGGAGTAGTAGTAGTAATAGTAACTTGCCTTTCACAAAGGTACATAAATATAGTGTCTTTTGATCCTTCCAATGTGCCTTGATGCAGCTAGGGCAAGTATAATTTTCTCCATTTTATAGAGGAGCAAATTGGCTTAGAGAGGTTAACTGATATTCTCAGTGTCACCTTACTGCTAAATACCAGCTGGAGTTTTCATATAGGTCTTCTTAAAACAAGTCCACTGTGCGTGTCTATCAGCTAGAGAAGATACTGAATGTTTGATAAAAGACAAAGTAGTGGAAAACATGACTGTGAGGCATGAAGAGCATAATTTTCAAACATTCACTTCTAGAAAGATACAATCATGCAACTGAATGTGTAATCATGATTCAAGATTTCTCCCCATACTTTGTTTGCATATGTTGTGCATTAAATAGCTTCTTTGGCTCCTTAGAATTAGC
This sequence comes from Gymnobelideus leadbeateri, assembly GCA_011680675.1. NCBI lineage: Eukaryota > Metazoa > Chordata > Mammalia > Diprotodontia > Petauridae > Gymnobelideus > Gymnobelideus leadbeateri. The sequence goes on from WOXC01002288.1 coordinate 91,137, forward strand.
TGTATAATTCTCTATCCTTTTACTTATTAAAAAAAAAAAACCCAACAGCCACAGTCCTTTAATAATTTTTCTTTGTGATCTAATTTCAATTTCTCTCTACCTCTCTCCTCTCACTCTCTCCTTCAAGGAGTCCCTCCACTAAAACCCTACCATGATGCTTCAGCATAGCATAGAAATAAAGTCCTCAAAGGTTATCTCGACTTTATTGCAAGCTCCAGTGCATCCTGTGATGTTGGAAAATGTATTTTAAACACAGATCCAGTGATGGACCAAGTCTCTGTCACATGAGGATCAGCTCAATTATTTTAGAGAGGTTCAGTGCCAGTTTGGCCACAAATTGATATACTTTTTAGTTACAGGAACTCTTAGGAAAAACATACATACATATACACATATATACACACATATAGATATGAATGTAGTATGTATATATGTAAATGCACATATCACATGATATTGAAGTATATATGTATTGTGCATATACATATAAATATACACATATACGTGTGTATGCATATTGTTAATCATAGACAAGTTGCATTCTGCATTGAAATCACAGATTCTCAAATTCTCTAAGTAAAATACAAATGTTCCTGTCCTGAGAGCATGCCCTTGGTTTTGTTACCAAGCTAATGAGATACATGTGGGAGGCCAGGACACATGTCCTCTCTTCTCTCAGTAAAGTTGCAGGTAAATTTGCCTGCCAAGATGTTTTGCTTTTTTGCTTTGGTTTTGTGATAAGGTGCTCCTATGTAGAAAGGGCTCTAATTGCGTTCTCATTTGGAGCAAAAGGTCATCTGGATATCCAAAGGTGTGACACAGCCCCTGAAAACTCAGCCGCTGTTCACTCGTGCAAGCTGTGTCCTATTGCCTTCTTCCACTGAAGAATATTTTGCTCAGTTTAATAATCAAAATCTTACCAAGGTCATTATGGTATAACTTCCCCCCTTTTAGAGTACATTTCATTAATATGCATCCTATTCCCTCCTCTGGCTCATTAGTGAAGATGTTAAATAAGAATGAATTAGTATGCTCACCTTACTTCTAACCACATTTCTGGGCAATTATCATTTTCGAGCATTTCTACCTGAGTCAGTTTTGTCAATGTCCATATAGTGATAATATCTATATAGTGACAAGGACTTGAATCATCTGTGATTAACATTTTTTTATTATTTAGATCAAATTTCAAGCCTTTCCAATTCTAGACCTCTATTTTTAAGCTGAATATTTATTTATTATGTGTGACATGATCTTTGAATGCTTCCTCTTTGTTCATTCTGTGAACCTTTACTCCCTATTCAAATACTCCAGTGGTTTAATTTCATTGGCATTCCCTCCATTGGTGGATATTGGAGCCTATGCATGCTTGGCCATTCTGTGTGGCTCTTGTCCATGTCCTCCCATAAAATATCCATGGAGCACATAGACTTTGCATTAGTTTTGCCTAGTTTTCAAAGAGAGACCAACACATCTCCGTTTTTGCTCATCTATTTCCTTGATGGCATCTTTTGCAATTCCTTGTTTGTAATAAGTTGTCACCCATTCATCATGGGCCTCTTCCTTGCTCCTTTGATTAGACTTGATTTCAGTCCTCTAACAATATAAGAAGAATATTAAAATTAAAAATGCAGGTCTCTGTTTCTGTGAGCCTTTAATACTAAATAAACTTAGCCTACCATTTTGATTCTTTCTGCACGCTCAAGAGTTTTTCTTTTGGATAAGAAGAATGTCCTCAGGTATATTTAATTTCATTAGTTCTATTTTCTTACTTCATTAAGCACTTTTTCCTATTTTCCTCTATAGCTGGGTAGATAGCTGCAACCCCAGAATCAGATCTGTTTTCTGGGTCTATCTACTATAGCATTAATTTGATTTTTTAACCTCAGGATAACCATACCTACTGTCCAACTTCATTGTCAGTAAAAAGCATAAGAATTTTTAATTGATGCTTACATAGCACTTTAGGGTTTACATATGTTATTTTATTCCCACAACCCTGTGAGGTAAATGCTATGAGTATTATAGTCTACAGCTAAAGAAACTGAGGTCAGAAAGGTTAATCAATCAATCAATAAACATTTATTACATGCTTACTATGTACCAGAAACTGTGCTAATGTTTAATGACTTGCCCACTGCTCTCCAGCACTGTATCTACTTTTCCACATTTCTTTTCAATAAATGAATGAATGCCTGATACATATATATATATACACACACACACATATATAGATATACTCACTTTTTCATTTAAATTATTTTTATATTCATCTTCTTGTTTTGAAAATAATGATGTAGATAGTAATATTATTTTTATCATTCAGTCAATTAGTGTTTTTTTTATGCCAGATGCTGTGATAAGTGCCAGGGATATAAAGAGACAGAAGACAAGGAGGTTTTTCCTCAAGGAGCTCACAATCTAATGGATATCCACATGTTATGATTGCTTCCTGTTAATCTCCTTATACAAATCATATTGGCTATTTGGTGTATATGCCAATTCCTTGAACCTAAGTTTTTGTTTTATCTTCTTTCAAACCAAGCATCAAAAATCTCTATTTTTAAAACTATGTCATTCCCCCTTTCTTCTGATTATTTTCTCCATGGTTTTAAAATTATTTTACATTTCTTAAGAATGCTATTGAAATTAACTTGACTAAGTCTTTAGACCAACATTTTTCAAGAATGATGCAAAACAGAAAACAAAACAAAACAAATTTAAGAAAAAAAACTGTAATTTTCCCAGAGACCCATAGGATTATATAGGAATAGGGTGGGGAAAGGAAGAAATTGATATCTACTTATAGCAGGATGTCTAAGGAAAAGCCTAGATAATTTGCATTTTCTCTCTTTTCTCAGTTTCTGGACTAGAGTAAGGTTTTGTACCTCCTCTATTCCTTTCCATTTACCCCCATCTCTCTCCTCCATAGCTCTTATTTCTTTTATAAAATCTTTTAAAACTCTTGCAGCATTTCTTTGAAGAATTCTAATTGTTTTTGAGGAAAGCTGTTTCTTACCTTTGAAGTTTTAATTGTTACTGACTTGTGCTCCTCTCCTGGATTTTTGACTTGGTCAAACCTTGAATCATACAAGTCTTTTTCTTGTTGTTGTTGTTACTCCTTTTGACTGATAAGGCCTCAGGAATTGAGTTCAAGGTCAGTGGATCAGATTAAACTGAAGACCTTTCCTTTCCTAGGGAGGGTAAAGGGGAGGTGTCTTTCTTTAGGCCAAAAAACTGTAATCAGGTGCCTTGGGTTCTATATTCTCCTAATATCATAAGCTCTTGACAAAGTCACTGAACCTTCTGTGGTCTGTTTTTTCATCTCAAAAATAAAAGGGAATGAATCAATGAAAGGGGAGGTGGGCGGAAGAAGATCGACCCAGATAATGAGTCTTCTCTGATTCTATGTGGAAGTTTCCTGGTCCATCTCTAATAGGTCACAGCCTTCCTTGATCCCTTCAAATTCTCCTAACACAAATAGACCTCTTCTTTATAGTCTTTCTTGTTTCATTGTTATCTATTCACAAGCTCTTTTCCCCTATGTTATTGTAAGATCCTTAGGAACAGTATATATTATCTTTTGCTTTGAATTCCCAATTACCAAAACAGTGTCTTACATCATCATCACCACCTACATTTATATAACGCTTACAGATATTATCTCATTTGACCCCCATAACCACTCTGAGAAGTGCTATTATTATCCCCATATTATAGATGAGGGAACTGAGGCAAAGAGAAGTTAAATGTCTTGCCCAGGGTTACACTACCAGGGTATGCTGAGTTGGGATTTGAACTCAAGGCTTCCTTACTCCAGGTTCAGTGCTCTGTGTACCATAGTGCCACCTTGTCGCCTCCTTATATGTAGTAGCAGTCTATGTTAACTAAATCCATTTGGAATTCATGACAACTGGAAAACTCATAAAGAATTCCCAAGAGCTCTAAGAATAATGATAAAGTACAGAAAGTTTGTATGTGGTGCCCTTTCTCACTTGCTAGGGTCCTAATGCTCCTGGAACATCTCTCCTGTGACCCATCTCTAGCAGTGAAATAGGGCTTTGATCTCAGCCAGCTGCCTGCTATGGTTGGAAATCAATCTACTAAACAAGCCTAGCTCACTTAGCTTAAAACTCAAGGTCATTACCTTTTTTTTTTCCTTTCTCCCCCAGGGGCATTTGTATTTGAATAGAGAATTTTTTGAAAAGTTTTTAAGACCCAAAGGAATGCAGCTCTAATGGTAAAATTTCTTTGTGATATGCTGATGGCAGAGGCTTTTGGACAGTGTTGGGTTGGGGGTCCTCCCTCCTGTGGCTCTTAAATCACCACAGGTGACTGCTCAAGGGGGTCTCAGAGAATGAAACTCTAGAAATAAACAGCAGACAATAGGTGTCCAAACCAGTCACTGTCAGCAAAATCTCCTTCTCTGGTGTTTTCCCTCCTTGCCAATGGTTGACTAACAACATTTACTGTATTAGCCTCCCAGCCTGCTTCTTGCGTAATTATCACCTTCCTTGCTAGGTCCTCTTTCTCACTCTCCCTTTGTCAGCAGCATGCAAACAGTACAGTGTGAGGAGAGAAGGGATAGTGTATGTCTATGAGCCTGTGTAGGGCTGATAAGGGGCATGTAAAGGTCACTGGAGCCCTAAGGGCTGCTGCTAGTTAAAAATGTTTGAGAGTCAATGTTTTATATAAAGAGCCATTCACAATGTCCCTTCTTACTACATATTGAGTCTTACACTATGGCTTCTAGGTCAGGGATACAAATCTTTAGGGAACCATGTGGGGAAGAGAAAGTATATTTCCCCTATTGCCTAAATGCAGCATCAAGTTCAGGGGAGCTGTTCAAGTAACACCCACTTAAAATGGAACACCCTATTGAGAGCTGGGTAGGGGAGAAGTTGGAGCCTGGAGTAGGACCAGGGCCAGGGTCACCTGTACATTCAACAAATACATGTTCATTTTGGTCATTAATGACAACAGATATTTTCATGAGATAAAAAAGGATTCTCTTCCTCAGTAAAAGCACACAACAATTCCTAGTGACTTGAAAGAGTTAATGTGAAGCTATCTGTCTAAGTACTTATCTTACTATAGGGGACTTAGGCATGAGGGGAATAGATCCCATCATTTAATGGAATGTAAGATGACATGTTGTGCTAAATTATCAAAGTGGAATTCTTACATGCATAATTTATCTCTGTAATTAAAAAGACTAATTTTAAAAATAATACAGATGCAACACATAATGGTGTGATTTCTTGTCACAAAAACAAATTATTATCTTGATAATGCAATACTATAATTTACATTGCTACAAAGTACAGTACTTTCAAGGACTGCATGATAAATGTTGTCTAATTATTTTCACTCCTGATTCTTTCCTTATTCATTTGCATTGCTTGTTAGGGCAAAAGGAGCAATTGTCTCTGGTGGTTAGAGATTCTTCTCCAAGGAACCCCTGAGCTTGAAGTAGGATTGTGGAAGCTACATAGCATTGACCTCTGAGTCAGAAAACCTGGCTTCATTCCCAGGTTCTGACACTTTTACTAGCTGTGTGACCCTAGGCAAGTAGTTTTACTTCTTTGAGACTCAATTCCAGGTCTGAAAGTGGGAATGGTAATGTCTGCATTACTTACCTCATTGGGTTGTTTGGAGGAAAGTATTTGTAACCTCTGAAGTTCTATAAAATGAGATGTATTGTTATTACCCTGATTTTGGTCCTATTCACTATATGATGTAAATCTGGTCCTGTGCTTTTTTTTTTTTTGAGGGGGGGCATTAGTGGGGGTGCTATCGAATGCTTCCTGGAGGGCTTTGTTTTTTGTATTTCATGTCAAGTTCCTAAAGTATTCTGCAGGCATGAACTGAAGGCCTAATGTTATGGGGATACTTTCACCATAAATGACCATTATATTTCTGAGTAGCCCCTTCAATTCCCCACACTTCTCTTGTGGTTATAACACCATATTTCTCTGCCAGGAAGGTAGTGTAACTAGCTATCCCACAGCTGATGCCACTTAGCCAGCTGCAAATTGATGCGGATAGCTCCTTTGCTTTAGAGACTATACATTTCACCTTCACAGCACACACAGCCTTCATTGGCCTGGGGCTTAGGAACCTGAGATAAATCCTTAACTAGAGTAATACACTTTGCAATGCAACATATTCTAGCTCAACTAGTGGTCTGAAATTCCAAATATCCCAGAAGCATATACCTTGTCACTCTCAGAGGGCAGCTGTTCCAAGGGATTCTGCCTTCTCCTCCCAACTTTGCATGCTAAAGCTAAAAACCAAGAGTCATTTTCAACTGGAGCAAAAGTGACGAAGGTCAAAAGAGTCAACTTTGCTGCCAAGCTTTGAGCAGGGGTTTCCCATTATTATGCTAATCATATGCATGGTATTTCTGCACTTACACATCCATTTTCACGGACAAAAAAATACATCTGTGTTTAAGCAATGCTAATATTGTAACAAAACAATGACAAATGACGGAAAATTCAAAGTTAAGACTGACACTGTGGCCTTAGCTTGTGACATTTAGAAGAAAGTCACAAAGATGGGGCCAAAAGTGTGGTTTAACAATTCTGTTATTCTTTTGTATATTTGGTGGCTTTCATTTGCAATGTTATGACCTTCTAAACTCCTTGACTTACTTTATTTATTTATTTATTTTGCTATGAATTTTCTCATTTTTAAGTTTGCAAAGAAATTTTAAGATAGATATGTCTCTTGGGGATGACAGTGTATTTGTTTTTCAGTAGCAGTCTGGCTTTATGAGTTTCCAAGCCAGTCATATTTCCTATTGTTCCATCTTCTTTGGGGAATCAAAAGCAGTCTTGAAATATCCTACTAATAATTACATTTTAAGTACATGAATCTGTTAAGCTAAGCCTGTTGTTGCCTAAAATTCCAGAGGTGTTAGAACTTCCAGAATGAAAAACATGGCAAATGCACAGAAGACCTGAGTTCGAGTCCCAGTTTAACTTTTATTAGCTCTGACAAAGTCAGCAAGAACTGAGCTCCAATTCAGTCTCAAACACTTTTTATCTCTGTAGTCCTGAGCAAGTCTACTTTAGTTTCCTCAACTGTAAAAATGTGAATAATAATAGCATCTAACCTCACAGGGCTGTTGTGAGGATCAAAAGAGGTAATACTTATAAAGTATTTTATAAACCATAAAGCACTATATAAATCTCTTCATCATCATCACCATCATCATCATCATCACCATGTTCTTTTCTTTCTTCCCTTACTTCTTTTCCTCCTTCCTTCCCTCCCTTCCTCCCTCCTTTCCTTCCTTCCTTCCTTCCTTCTTTCCTTCCTTCCTCCCTCCCTTCCTCCCTCCCTTTCTCCCTCCCTTCCTCCCTCCCTCCCTTCCTTCCTTCCTTCCTCTCTCCCTCCCTTTCTTTCTTCCTTCCTCCCTTCCTTCCTTCTTCCCTCCCTCCTTTCCTTCCTTCTTTCTTCCTTCTTTCTTTCCTTCCTTTCTTCTTTCCTTCCTTCTTTCCTTCCTTCCTTCCTTCTTTTTTTCCTCTTCATCACTTTACCTCCCAGAATTTATCCATAAAAGGGAGATGATAATAAACACGTGCCACCTACCTCACAAAGTTGTTAGGAGGATCAGTCAAGTCAAGTCAACCAACATTAAGTACCAATTATTTGACTGGCATCATAATGAGTACTGGAATTCAAAGAAAGGCAAAAACAAACAAAACCAAATAGTCCCTACTGTTAAGAAGCTCTCTCAATCTAGTGGGATAGACAACATGAAAACATCTTTGTACAAACAAGCTATCTATAGGATAAATGGGATATCAACAAGAGGGAAGGCCCATTAAGGTGGCCTGAGCAAAGCTTACTGAAGAAGATGGAACTTTAGCTGAGACTTGAAGGAAGCCAAAGGATAGAGCTGAAGAGGAAGCCCCATCTACAAAAGCCCCAGTAAGAGAGCAGCAGTGGTAAAAGGCAGTGTGGTATGGTGCAGATGACAGAGCTCTGAATCTCATGTTGTTAAACACCTTTACTTAAATCCCATCTTGACTGCTTATTAGCTGTGGACATCAGACAAATCACTTCACATCTCTGAGGCTCAGTTTCCTACTCTATAGAATAGGGATGATAATAACACCTACCTCAGAGAACTCTTTTGAGGATCAAATGAGACAATTTATGTAAAACACTGCAAATCTGAAAGTACTATATAAATATGAAAATTATTATTACTATTGTCTTTAGGAGGACCTTGACACTTTCTGATAGGATATATGGAACCCAAATATCCTTCGTGATGTTTTTTGTTTTTTACTCATTGAAATTCAGAAATAGAAGTATTTCTGCCTTCTGAGAGACTAAGCAAGAGTGATTTATATTTATATTTGAAGTTTGCAAAATATTTTAGATGCATTATTTCATTTAATACTTTCAATGAGTATTATCCATGAGGTAGGCACTATAGGTATTATAATCCCCATTATTCTTTCTTATGACAATCATTCAAACAATTGAAGGCAATTATAACATCCCCCTGTCTTCACTTCTCCAATTTAAACATCTTCAATTCCTTCAGCTGATCATACATGGTCTTGAGGCCCCTAATGATCTTGACTATCCTCATTTGTATGCTTGCCATGGAGTTGTATCTAGGAGGACCGTCACTTCCAGTAGTCTGGATGTTATGCTCATCTTCATGAAGCCCAAGAATCTTTTGGCTTCTATTCCACACTGTTGACTCATATTGAGATTACAATCCTCTAAACACCTCCCACCCTGATATTTTTTCACTACCTATTGTCTAGCTATGCCTCCTCCCTCTTGTGCTTATGAAATTGATTTTTTGAATTCAAGGAAGAATTTACATTTATCTATTGAATTCTTATCTTATTAAATTTGGCTTCTTTTCAGCTTAACTGAGATCTTCTTATGACCTGAATTGCCTCCCCTTAGGGTTTTACAAAATGTATTATTAATACTAACCTTCCAAGGACAGAAAAGATGAGAAGTTTATCAAGATATCCTTCAGCATTCTTGTTTCTACATAAAAATATAGTAACCACTTTAACTTTTCTAATAGTTTCTATTTTTCAACCCATAAATAACTGTCTTTTTTCTCTAGTTTCTCTTTGCAAATAATTTGAAATCTGAAACTTTAAACTTATTAGCATTATTGTTCTTGATATCTATTGTAATATCATTTTTTATAGTATGAACTCTGGCATTTTATCACATCCTGCCTCTCTCATATTGTCATTTGATTCATTTGTATGTTTTCAGTTCAATTCAACAGGTATATATGAAGTACCAAGCACTAGTTTAGGTGTAGAGGATACGAAATCAGTAATGAGATAGTCCCTGAACTCAAGGAGCTTTTAGTCTAATATTATGCACATGGAAAAGAAAATACAAAATAATTTCCAGGAAGGTAGGACACAAACAACTGGAGATATCAACTTGTAGAAGGTGACACAAATTGAGCTTTGGAGGAAACTAGACTGAAAGCTCCTTGAGGGCAACAACAATCATGATTTATTTTCCTTCTGTATCCCCCCTGCAGTACATAGCACAATTCTGAATAAACTTATTTCTTTTTTCTTCCTTTCTTCCCCTCCTCCTCCTCCTCTCTTTCTTCTTCCTTTTCTACTTCTTGTTCTTCTTGTTCTTCTCTTCTTCTTCTTCTTCTTCTTCTTCTTCTTCTTCTTCTTCTTCTTCTTCTTCTTCTTCTTCTTCTTCTCCTTCTTCTTCTCCTCCTTCTCTCTCTCTCCCTTCCCTTCCCTTCCCTCCCCTTCCCTTCCTCCCCTTCCCTCCTGTCCTCTTCCTTCCCTTCCCTTCCCTTCCCTTCCCTTCCCTTCCCTTCCTTCTTTGGAGAAAATTGGTATTAAGTGACTTGCCCAGAGTCACGCAACTAGTAAGTGTTGGAAGCCATATTTGAACTCACACTGTCCTGAAGCTAGGGCTGGTCCTCTGTAAATACTAATTATCTTGAATGAACTTTTCCAAATATCTAACCACATCAACCAGTGAGTTATTGAAGTTCAACCTCAATAATTCAATCACAATAATTAGCCCTTATATGGCACTTTTAAATTTGCCAAGTATTTCATGCACATTATCTCTTTTGATATGCACATGTACCCTATGAGTTAAATATTGGTATGCTTTCATGCCCACTTTAGAGATGAAGAGAATGAGGCTAAAAGAGATTAAGTGACTTGCCAGTATTGTATAATAAGTAAATATTTCTGGGAAGATTCAAATTCAGGTCTTCCTAATTCCAGGTCTAGCACTCAGTCACTGCTGTACATGAAAGCTTGCCTGCCCCAACCAATGTTGTTTTTGAAGAATCTCTTGAGATACCTTTCTGTACCAGGTCTCTTTTCTCACACATCACAATTCTTTCCTAGCACCTGGAATTTCCAATTTTAAAGTGATTCCTTTAGGTGAAGCCATTTTCTCCTCAGAAAGTCATAGCTAAAATGGATAGCAGACCAATTTATCTAAAACTAATTTGTCTAGCTTAATTCACTCAATAATCAATTCACCTAACACTATTAAGTATTTTTGTATAATTTTGGAGGTGGTTCTTCCTTCTCCCATTTCTTTTAACCTGATTTCCAGCAATTTAAGGATTTTTAGCCAACCCATCTAAGGGCACCTTCTTCTAAATCCCACACTTATAAGAAAAATGTTCTTTTCAATATAACAAAATGAAAATGAAATAGCAAAAAGGACAGCATTTCAGGGAAGATAGTAGAACTTTAGTTCCACTTTCACTCTCTGTTTTCGGGGTTTTCTTTTTAAACACTTTTTAAAATTTGTTGATTTTTTTTGAAAAGATACCTATAGTAATTCAAATAATAGTAAAGTTGAAGTAATATATCTGGGTTTTGTAAATAGTGAAATATGTTATACATATTATTATCATTATTAACAAACTATTATGCTATTCTCTTAATAGTGAGGGATAATAGCAAGAATAAGCCAATTGGTATGCACCAAAAATTCATTTCTGTGAAGGATAAGTCCCTTTGTACAGACAGTAGAGTAAAATAAATACAGTGGGTACATTGGAAGCATATTGAATACAGGTCTATGTTTTAAATGACTTTGAAGTCCTAAAATAGTACAAGATTGCCAAATATTAGTCCATAAACTTACAGCTGGAATCATAACCTAGCATTATTATTTACTTGTAACATTGTTATTATTTTATACACAGAGAAATTCACTCAGAGAAGCAGTGACTTATCCAAGCTCATAAAAATCAATCAACAAGCATTTATTAAGCCTTATTTATATGCTAGGCACTGTGCTAAGTGTTAGAAATACTAAGAAAAGACAAACAACACTTCTACTATCAAGGAGCTTGCATCCTAATGGAGAAAAGAAGATGGGCAAATAAAGGTACTGAATGGATGGAAGGTAGCCTTAGAGAGGAAAGATGTGTGGTCATTTAATGGCACTGGAATTGAACCCACCACCTTTGATTCCAAAATCAGTAATGAGAATGAATATTAGTACTCGATCCTATGGGCAGGTATATCCATGAAGTCGTAAACATTTCCTTCAGGACTTAGTGACAACCATTTTTTCATTCTCTGCATAATCTAGACATTTCCTTTGAGCTGGGGAGGGAGGACTGCCCACAAATGCCTTCTTATATATGTCACATGCCTTTTTCCGTCTTCTTAATCTTGCTCAGACTTTCTTTTTTCTTGAGGTTGTGATAACCAAAGGCTTGGCAAAGATACCAGTTGTTGGTATTTTTCACTTCTATTTCACCTTTGTACACTGGATGTTGGTTTTTTTTGTTTTGTTTTGTTTTGTACAAGAAACACACAATCATAACAGTTCTGTCTGAATGTTTGCTTTTGGGGAGGGATTTTGAGAGAGTAAAATGGTAGGAAGAGGCAATGAAGCTGATGGTCTCAAAGTCAAATCCATATGCCCTTGAATACAGAGCACAACTCTTTTGCTGAAGTGTTGCTCCCCAGAGAATACTGAAAGAAATAACCAGTCCTATAACTGGATTGGATACCTGAGAAGAAAACAGAGGAAACTTCTTCTTCTTCTTCTTCTTCTTCTTCTTCTTCTTTCTTCTTCTTCTTTCTTCTTCTTCTTCTTCTTCTTTCTTCTTCTTCTTCTTCCTCTTTTTCTTCTTCTTCTTGCTTTTTTTTTGGAGGGGGGAAGGTAGGGCAATTGGCGTTGTAGGTACCATGGCATCTTGGTAGATAATTCAGATTCAGAAGCTCACATGGTAATAATAGAAGATATGGACAGTTCACTTTAGAATTGGTCAATAGGTAGTTTTGTTTTTTGTAGTTTGGGGTTCTTTTGTGAATTGGTTTTAGTTGAGCTGTCCTCAACTAAAGAGCCATTAAATTGCACTTATTACCAAGTATGGAGGGGGAAGAGAAGTATTGTGGGGCCCATGATAGCCACCTTCAAGCATCTGAAGGGCTTTTATATAGAAAAGGGATTTCTCTTTGGCACCAGAGAATAGGCCAGAAGCAATGAGTAGAAGCTGCAGAGAACCAAATGTCGGCCCCATATACGGACGGAAATACTTTCTGATGACTACAGCTGTCTCAAAGTAAAGTGGCCTGCCTGTGCTGGGAATGGACTTCCTTTCACTATACATGTTCAGACAGCAGCTAAATGACCACTTTGGAAGTATGCTATAGAGGGGATTTTTATTTAGGTTACTTATTAGTTGGACAAGTTGACCTCAGAAGTCTCTTCCAATAAGACCCTAGTATTCTCCTCCTATTAACAGGATGGATTTTTAATCAAATCAGCTAGCTAACTATGACCAAAGAATAAAGGACCAAGGGTCTGAGGAAATGAGTCCAGGAGAGGTTAGTTTTAATGAAGATGTGAGTCAGAAAAGTCCTATCACTTGTCCCATTGCATCCAGAAAGCTACGAGTATTTTGGGATGGGATATAGTGAAGCAAGGATTGGAGTGATTGATTTATATGTATAGACTACTTTGAAGTTTGCAAAATGTTTTACATGTATGATCTCATTTAATACTTGCAATTACTCTGTAAGGTAGGCACTATGGTTGTTATTATCTCCATTAACAGATGAAGTCAAATGACTCACCTGTAATTACAAAGTTAGGAAGTTAGAAGTAGGATTTGAACCTTGGTCTTCATGGTGTTAAATTCATCACTGTCTCCACTATGGCAAGTGAAAGTAAACTTTGCACCCTTAACTATTTTACTTTGGATGGATTCTGCTTAAAGTTTTAAAAAATCCTTTCCCTATCTCTAGTACTAGCACCCAAACTAGTACTTTTTTTTCTGAAAGTTTACTCCTAAAGATTGATAAAAATAACAAAGCATACCAAGGCCCAAAATGGACCCTTTCAGCTATTACTAATTCATCTAGAATCACTGACAGTTATTTGATAAGTAACCATGCTCTCCAGTTCCCCCAAATCAATTGTACATAACTAGCAGGCCTGATCAGCCTTCTTATAACTTCTCCTGTTTGGATTTCAGTATCTTCACCTGCAAAACAAAGGGGTTGGACTATAAGATTTCTAATTTCTCCTCTTGCTCCAATATGCTATAAGTCTGTAATTATTGCTTTTCTTCAACTTATAAAACTTATGACTTTGTCATGGGATTAATTCTGCAATCATTCAATGAAATCCAACAAATATTTATTTCAGTTGTTTTTCAGTCTTGTTTGACTCTTCATGACCCCATTTGAGGTTTTCTTGGCAAAGATACTGGTGTGATTTGTCATTTCATTCTCCAGATCATTTTACAGATGATGAAACTGAGGCAAGCAGGGTTAAATGATTTGTCCAGAGTCCCACATCTAGTAAAAATGTCTGAGGCCAGAATTGGACACGTAAAGATGAGTCTTCTTGATTCCAAGCCTTGCACTCTAGCCACTGTGACACCTAGCTGCCTTTTGTTCTTGAAGGCTACTATGTGGCATGTAGTGTGCTGGATGTTGGGAGCTATAAAGACAAAAATGAAACAGTTAAGCCTCAATGAAATTAGTTAGCTTGGTATAATGGAAAGAGCACTGGCTTTGGAGTCAGAAGACTAAGGTTCAAATCTCACATCAGACATTTATCAGGTATGTTACTATGGGAAAGTTCAGTATTTGACACATAGTAGGCACTTAATAAATGTTTACTGACTAACAGCCTATGACACAGTTGTTTTATCCATAAAATGAGGGGCTTAGAGTAAATCAGGGGTTCTTAACCTGGGATTCTGTGAGATTATTAAAAATTGATAATTATATTTCCAATATAATTGATTTATTTTATAATCCTATTTATTTTATTTTATGTAGTGAAAAACATTATTCTAAGAAGGAGTCTATAGGCTTCACCAGACTTCCAAAGGAATCTATAACACACAAAAAACAATCCTAGACCAGATGGTTTCTAGGGTTCCTTCCAGCCCTAAATCTATGATCCTATGTCTTTTCTTTCTCATGATTCTTCTGTAGATAGAGAATTGGATTATGTCCAATAAATCCCAAAACAGAAATTACTTAGGAAAGAACTAGATATATAGACAACTTTTAAAAAATGACCAAAAGCCATTCCCCAGTAAGTGGTGAGATGCTATAAAAAAAGTCTTCACATCAAACGAATGGCAAACTCTTTAACAATCATGTGAATGAATATTGTAAATAGCTAGTAATAAGAGAAACTCAAACCAAAACAACCCTGAAATTTTACCTCCAAGATCAAATTGGCACAGATGTCAAAAAATGGGAACAGTCAATGTTGGAGGGTTTGTGGAAAGATGTACTGTTGGGAGGCCTGTGAATTATTATGTACTGGAAAGCAACTTGGAATTATACAAATAAAATGAACCAGAGATTCTGCTGCTAAGCATATACCCCAAGGAATTCATTGTCCAAAAGAAAAGCTTCACATATACAAAAATATTTATAGTAGCCCTTTTATGTGGCAAAGGACTGGAAACAAAGTAAATTCCCATCAACTGGGAAATGGTTAGACAAACTCTGGTACACAAATATAGTGGCCTATTACTGTGCTATGAAAAATGATAAATGTGATGAATACAGAAAAGAATAGACTCATTTGAACTGATACAAACTGAAGGAAGCAGAGCCAGGAAAAATAATAGACACATTGACAACGACAATATAAGTAAAAAGAACAATGGCCACAAAACAATTGAAAATGGATGCTGCAAAAAATGTTTCAGAACAAACTTGTCCCCAGAGAAGAGTTCCAAGAATGTCCCTCTAATCCTTTGCAAGTTCATCTAAATTATGGTGCCCATTCCACTTTTTCCCTTTGTCTCAAATCATACATTTCTCATCTGTTTCATCTTTTTTCTTTCTTCACATTAGTTTAAATGATACTAAATTCTGGGATACTGCAATATTTTAATTATGCTTTCATTATTAAGGCAGCAGGTGGCTTTTAATGAGATCATCTTAGAAGAGAAATGTTTCCTTTAGATTTGATCAAAATCTCAACTTACAGCATTAATAGAAAAATTGTAATTCCTTCCTATATTTTCTTTTTTTTATCAATTCTTGAGAGCTATGATCTCGGGAAGAAAAAGGGAATCTGTATATTTGTGGGGAGCAATTAGTGATGGGGTATGTTAATCTATGGATAGTTTAATTATATAATAATTAAAGATTAAAGACATACAAGATATTCTACCCATGGCATCTGTTCTGTAGGTATCTCTGGATCAAGGGTATCTGAGTGGCTTTTGATGTGTGTGTGTGTGTGTGTGTGTGTGTGTGTGTGTGTGTGTGTGTGTGTGTGTGTGTGTGTGTGTGAGAGAGAGAGAGAGAGAGAGAGAGAGAGAGAGAGAGAGAGAGAAGGGGGGGAAGAGGGATATTGCACTGTTATTAAACTACAAATGACAAAGTCCAAATGAACAAAATATGAGTGCAACCAAGACTACAGAGAGTATTTTGTGACCTGGATGTGCCATTTTGGGGGCTGCAAAGAAGAAAGCAGGAGTCAGATGTGGGGGTATAGAACTGAGTCACCACCTATTATAGAATTCCTAGACTCAGCTGGTGCTATCCAGAAAGACCTCATTACTCACCCAGCTATACTACTCTGAGATTTCTTTGACTTTTCCACCTTGACCTACAAAGCTTATTATTGGGAAAACCTCATCAACTTTCAAGATCCCTTCAACCTTGTCATGCCACCTTATTATTTTTTGCCTCTCTGACTGCGTGATGGGCAATGAACTCTAAGAAATCCATTTGAAGAAGTTCAGCTCAGACAACTCCTTATTTCTCACCTGGCTATACTACATTGAGAATTCTTTGACTTCTCCTCAATGTTGCCTCTCCATTTTATAGCTCTCCTTTGGGTGTTGTCTTCCCCTATTAGATTGTAAACTCCTTGAGGACAGAGACTGTCTTTTTTTTTTATATCACTGGTTCTTAGCATAATGCTTTGCACATAGTAGGTGCTTAATATTTAACATTTAACATGTGCTTAACATTTGTTCTTTGACTTATTGACTACATAGACAATAGTTCTTGAGTTCAACTTTAAACCAATTAAGTATGCATTCAACAAAGTATGAAGTGAAATAAAGAAGAGGAGGGGGTGAGATCTAAGTATTCTAAAAGTCCACAGAGAGCAACCTTATATATGAATCATGAATTTAGACCTAGAAGGGACCTTATAGGTCATCTATTCCAATCCTTTGATTTGATACATAAGAAAACTGAGGCCCAAAAACTTGCTCAAGTTTACACAGGTGGTTAAGTGGTAGAGCCAAAATTCTAACTCAAATTATCTGGCTTCAAATCCAGCACTCTTTCCAGATATCTGATTTTCTTTCTTCTTCATCCCTCACCTTCTTCCCCCTTCCTATAACGATGCATTCATTTCCCCCATGCCCTTTCCTTTGTATTCCTCTCATTTCCCTTCCCTCTTTCATTCCTCTCTTCCTTTCCTGCCCACCAGTGTCACCACCCTCCCCACCTCAGCCCCTAAAGCTGATGGAGGCAGATGATAAGTACCCTTTCCTATGAAACTCTCAGGGTCTTTGCCTCCCAGATTTATTCTTTTTATGAAGGCAAACTAGGTCATCTTTCACCTCAATTCTTACCAAACCTTTAATAACTGAATGGGCAGTGTCTCATAGAAACAGAGACCTGGGAAAGACCTTACATTAAAAAGTCCAACATTTGCCACTGCATCTTGGACCACTGCCAGTCATCTTGACCTATGTCTTGCCACTGGACTCTGATAACTTTGGAGGAGAGAGTGGTACTGATGGTTTTGCATGGCTCTGCCTCACTTAAATCCAATTTATTTGCAATTCAAGACATCACTCTCCTGATGTCATTGGTCTTCTTTGAGAATGAAGGACAAAGAAGAGGAAGAAGAAGAGAAGGAGTAGGAGGGGATACAACCAGACTCAGGATTCTGATAGATTGAGGTGAGGTAGGAATGAATTCTAGACACAGGGTACAGTTCCATGGAGAGGAATATAGTGCATGTGAAATAGCACGAAGGCCAATTTGGTTGCAATGTAGAGTGCATGAAATTGAGAAATATGATAAAGCTACAAAGCTGAATTAGAGTCAAGCTAAGGGCTATATATCAAATAGAGAAGCCATTGTTTGATTCTAGAGGTAATAGGGAGCCACTGGAGTTTAATGAGCAGATAATTCATGTTATCAGACACATTTTAGGAATATCACTTTGGCAGCTTTGTGGAAGAAGAATTGGTAAGGGAAGAAACTTGAGGCAGGGAGATTGAACAAGAGGATACAGGGCCTTAGCAACTAGCTCTGTGAGAAGACAAAAGGGGATGAATGAGATGCCAAGATTGAATTGACAAGGCTTGGCAACTGAATAGATATGTGGAGTAAGGGAGACTGAGAGTCTGGGAAGATGATGAAGTTGTGAACCTGGGAAACCACAAGAATGATGCTGCCATTGTCAGCAATAAGGAAGTTCAGAAGTGGAAGGCATTTGGGGAGAAAGATAAAACATTATAGTTTGGAAATATTTAATTTAAAATACCTACAGGACATCCAGTTTGAAATATAAGATAGACAGTTATTCATATTAGAGTTCAGGAGAGTCTAAGGCAGGATGGGATGATCTGGGGGCATAAAGGTAAAAATGAAAGCCTTGCTACCGTCACTGTATCTCATTGTGGATGAAGGATTGGAGAAGGCTTAAGTAAATTGAGAATAGGACTAGGAGCTGGAGCTGGAGGCGTCCTGATGACAGTGAGCATTTTGTGGGTAGGTGGGGGAGTGACAGGGAAAGAGAATTGTTGGCTATCCCTATAGATTTAAAGAATTAGTTAATACTCTCTTCCTCCTATGAGATAAGAGGGAAATGGAACACTAGGTTTCAGTTTTCCAGTTTAGGTTTTCAGTTTCCCCCTTTAAGGCAGTAAGAAAATGGAACAGTAGAACCCAATTCTGGCATAGCGTTTGGTAAGCCTTAGATCGTCATCATATTTAAAAAACAAAAACAAAATTATGTCCTTATGTATCTATACCAAATTTAGGATGTCTAGCTAAAATAATTTTTGCTTTAAAATGACCAGAAAGTAATATTTTCTCTTTCTTTTATGGAAGAAGGAGGAGGAAGACAAGAGATTTTCTTTTTGGTCTTATACAATGTTTTAATTATTTTATTTTCATTTAACAAGCATTTACTGTCTTTCTGTCCTACCTCCTCCCACTATTGAAAAGAAAAGAAAAAATAACCTTGCGACTGATGGTAAAGACAAAGAATAGCACGTACTTTGTATAATTTTTAAAGTCCAACCAAATTAGCCAAAGCAATGTGTGCAATAAATCCTGAAGTACAAATAATACACTATATATGCATTACATATATATATTCATATATATGTATATGTATGTATGCAAGTATATATACATATACATACATATACACATGTATATGTATGTATCCATGAAATTAAACACAGGTATTTTTTCAGCACAAAAGAAAATTCAAGCATGAAATGGTTTAAATCCACTAAACAAGAGGCCACCATGATTACCTAAAGGGATTTGAGCATCACTGAATCCAATCCAGGTTAGTACTACTTTCCATTCTAGCAGATGGCAGTGAAGAAACTTCAGTAAAGGCTCACAATCACTGGTTTGGGAAAACTTGGTTGCTGTTAAGTCAATAGCACCCACCACCACAAGGGAAATACTTGTTTGCATTTTAAACTACTGTTTTTCTTGAAGTTAATCATCAAGACCCCTAACATTTATCTTGGAAAGGAACAGATGGGTCCTCATCACAAATACCAACAATAATCCTTGTCCTTTTTTTAGGGGGTAGGGAGGAGGTGGTGATTGGGGTCCAGACCCATGATTTCATCCTTGTAGGGAACTGCTAGCATTGACATTCCCTCCAGCTCGTTGTGCATTCCTTCTCAGATTGCCTTCCATCTACTCTGTGTGTCTTTTAACATCTAAAGTTTTTTGTATGGTGTCTTCTTCACTCTGAGCAAGAACAATGTCAGCTCCTTGAAGGCAGGTCTTATCTATTTGCCTTTCTTTGCATCTCCAGTTGATTAGTGCAGTGCCTAACCCATAGGATGGGTTTAATAAATAGGTGTTTCCTGACTGATTCATCTGTAATTTATAGTCATGGAAAGTTGCCTGAAGCATTATGAGATTAAATGACCTCTGTGCTTATATACTTCATATGTATTGGGGCAGAGCTTAAACCCATTTCTCCCTGGATCCAAGAACAGTTCTCTAACCACTGTGCTACATGGCTTCTTAGTCCTTTTACTATTAGAAATAATTCTGTATTTTTGCTGATTGGGCCACTGGCATATTGGCTCTTGACTTAAGACATTTATTTTTTTTCTATCAGTATACCTTTTTAGTCTAGGTCTCCCTATCTCACCCTGACTGGATGATTAGCTTGATCCCCCTGGTGATCCTCATGGAAATTTGAACTGGCTCTGTTTCCCACCTGGGCCAGTTTTCCTCTCCATAAGCAGTCCAGTGTCCCCTTGTAATCATAATGGGGATTTGAAGATCTTCCCTGCCCTTGTATTGGCAATCAAACAGAAGTAGTTAACTTGTTTTGGCTATTTAACTATTTAGCACCTTGCTTCAGTCCATGATTCAGAACTTGTAAATCCCACAGTGGAAGAAAGTTGCTGATGTAACAAGAAGGGGTGGAACAGGGAGGAGCTAATACCATATATAAGGAAAAGCTGAAGCTAGAGAGCCAGAATTGCTGAGAGAGAGAGAACTGCTAGGATCCTGAGAACTTCTGAGAATTTCTTAGAGAGAGAGTGAGAATTGCTGGGATCCTGGGGCTTCTGAGAACTGCTGTTCTCAGAAGAACTGACAAGAGAATTGAGAAGAACTGAGAAATGAGAAGAGAGGAAAACCGGGAGGAAGCATGGCTATGGTGCTGGTACTTTGGCGGTTTTGATGTTATTTTGTCAGATTTGTCTGCTGATAGAGGACACTGCTGTTCTTACAGTAGCCCTGTGATCTTTCTGCTGGTTCAGAAGCCCTGAAAGAGGATTTTCTTGTTCTATGTTTACAGAAATCCTGGAGGAAGGTCTTACTGATGTTTTCAGAGTCCTGGGACTATATGATTTGTGTTGATTCCTCAGACCTTGTTGTTATGTCTATATTGATTTCACAGGCAGAAAGTGAATTGATGAGGATGCCAGCAATGTATATGAATGTTATTGTGGCTCTGTTAAGTTTTGTCTTCCCAGAAACAGAAACAATGAAGGACTTGAGGTGTACGAGACACTGTGAGCTTCAATATGGAACAGGAACTGGACGAGGAACTGGACAAAGAGTTGGGAGCTGCCTGCCTTTGAACCCAGGTGACAGTTGGGTGGATTCAGGTAGGAGCTGGATCCATGGAAGAGGAACCATGGAATCTGAGAGCCAGCCTCATGTCAAGATGAAAAGACCTCTCCTTGGGTACTTAATGCAAACTGAGAAGATCATGATTTACTGTGGCCTAGGGGTGGGAGGACTTTGTATTCTATATTCTGTACCTCTTCAGGATGATTGAATTAAGGATGATTGGAAACTAATCTCCAACTAAGAAGAAAGAAGATTTTTTTGTCTGAAAGATTAAGACAGTGTGACCTAGGGGTGGAGAACTTTGACCTTTGTACTTTGAGTCCATTAAGGAGGCAAGCCTCCTTAAGGATGATTGAGTTAAGTTCTTATTGAATGATTTTACTTTGTTTAAAACTATGTGTCCACTTTGGTGAAAACTATGTGGCCACTTTAGTGATATCTTGTTATGCTATAACATTGTAAATCATGTACTTTGATTTCTGTGACTGTTTTGCTTTAATTTATTGCTGAATAAATAGAGAGTTCTCTATACTATGTAATCAGAGCCATGGAGCTGTTCGCAGCAGCAGTCCTCTGAAAGCTGCTTATGCTTGGTTTTACACCACTCTGCTTCATGAGGCTTACCATATTGTTTCTGGGTTTGGTCAGGATACTCCATCAGCTTTAGCCCCACTGTAGCTCAGAACTCCTGAGCTCAAGTTATCCACCTGCATTAGCCTTCTTGGTAGCCAGGATTAAAGGCCTACATCACCAAACACAGCTTAAACATCTTCTTTTCTTTTTTTTTAGTTGGTGTTGTGATGTTTTTATTTACTTTTAGTTTATCTATTACAAATTTAACAACCAACAACCACAAACTTGTATTGTTTGCTGGGGGTTTTTTAAGTGCATATTAACTTTTCTTTTGTATTTATTTTTAGCTTTCAACATTCATTTCCACAAGATTTTGAGTTACAAATTTTCTCCCCATCTCACCTACCCTGACCCCAGGATGGCAAGCATACTGAATACCCCTTTCTCCAATCTGCTTCTCTTATATCTCACCCATCCCCCCTTACATTTTTGTAGGACAAAATGAATTTCTATACACTATTGTCTGTATATCGTATTTCCCAGTTGCATGTAAAAACCAATTTTTTTAACATTTGTTTTTAAAACTTTGAGTTCTAGATTCTCTTTCTTCTTCCCTCTTTACCCACCCCCATTGGGAAGACAAGCAATTCAATATAGGTTCTATATGTGTAGTTATGCAAAGCATTTCCATAGTAATCATGTTGTGTAAGACTAACTATATTTCCCCCCATCCTATCCTTCCCCATTTATTCTAATTTCTCCTTTGACCCTGTCCCTTTTCAAAAGTGTTTTCAGCTTAAACATTTTCAAAAATAAGGAAAAACAATTCTGATTTAGAAGTAAAATAGAACCATTTATAAGATTATAAACTACCAAAGGGCAAGAGTTATATCTTTTATCTCTTATCCTATGTGGTATCCAGCACACTGCCTTGTACAGAGTGTAAGCTCAATAAATGTTGCTTGATTTATTCAACA
Source organism: Gymnobelideus leadbeateri (assembly GCA_011680675.1). NCBI lineage: Eukaryota > Metazoa > Chordata > Mammalia > Diprotodontia > Petauridae > Gymnobelideus > Gymnobelideus leadbeateri. The sequence continues at coordinate 113,512 of WOXC01002288.1, forward strand.
TATTTACAAAACATCACAGGCAGAATGCCTGTTGGTTCCTCCAACAATTTTTGATTAGTCCCACAGAAGGCAAAGAAGTTCTGAGGTCACATATTGCAAGTCTTGGATTTTCTAGATTTTTAGTAAGTTTAAAACAAAGTTTCAAATGAAAGGGGACTTAACCAAAGACAATCCCCCCAAAATTGTCTGACTTGTATACATCCTGCCAGCTCAGAAAAATGAATCAAGAGTTAGACAGGACTTTAATAGATCACAGAGTCCTAGTCCAATACTTCCATCTTGCAGATGAAAAAACTAAGACCCATAGAGTGAGGCAATTTGCCAAAGGTCACAATGCAACTAAATAGCAAAACAAGAATTCAAACCCAGCTCCTCTGTCTCAAAAACCATTGTTCTTTTCATTACTTTATGCCTCCTGCTCTGGTAGCTTCTACAGTTGACTGTGTCCACATATAACTCTAAGAGTGGAATTTCCCAAATTAATTTGGTCATGGAACACATTTGGGCTTTAACTAGATTAACAGAACCCATAAATGCTGGCCTGTGAAATTGGGGTTGTGATGGTAACAAATGTAATAAGGATAGTTTGGGAAAATTTAGAGCCAAATAGAGGAAATTAAATCCATTTTCAAATAAAATGCTGTGCATAATAAGCATTTTTATATGCACAGAATTTCATGTTTAATATTTTAGAGAGAAATTAGGACTAGCATAACATTTTCCTGCTGGAACCCTATCCATGTCACACAGAGTCTTAGGGTCCCATGAAGCGCAGTATAGTTAGTGCCATATTTCTTATTTGTAGCGGCTGCTTCCAAAGCTAGAGTAAAAGGAACCTTTAACACTAGTGAAAATGTTGGTAAATGAACAGCTCTGATGATTTTAGGAAAACATCTCCAAAACTTTATCTAGTCTTATATTTACTAACTGAATCTTAGGTCCATTTTCATCTTTGTATTCTAAAGATCATACAGCATCATCTGTACTTTAAAATTATTTTATTTGTCATTGTACAAAAGCATAAAACTTCTTTCCCTCTGGCAAAATCAAGCTTGCACCATTTTTTGTCTAATTTTTTGGCATTATTATCCTTTTGTTCTCTGTATTTTTGTCTCCTACTTCATATATTTTTCCTCTCTTACCTATCCCACCCTGGTAAGGAAGGAGCTGGTTTTCTTGGGTGGGGACCCAGTAGACCTGGCAAATATAACCACCACCAACAATCAAGACTATTGTCAGCCTGGACACCATGAAATTGGAGGCACTTTGAGTTAACTTTGCACCAGGTGAATTGACTTAAAGCCAAGCTGTAGGTCATGGTGTGTACAGGGACCTTTCTACAACTGCAGCAGGGAGAATATGAGACTTCCATGGAGTTCTGCATGAACTTGCTTTACACCTTTGCAGTTTGATTTTACCTTTTTTGGCTATTTTTACCTCCTTATAAGCTGTTAGAAGTTTTATCTGAGTTTTATCAACTAGAATTTTATTAAAGTAGTTGTTTTCTCCAAACTTTCATTATCCAAATCGTCCATTGAAGCAGAAGAGGGAACCTCTCTCTTGCAGGGCCAGGGAGGAGGTGGAGAGTTGTCCTCCAGGGCTACAAGGGGACTGATGGGTTTCAGTGCCCAAGAAGGTGGTCTTGGCTCAGCATAGGAGATAAGAAATTGTTTGAGAAGTGAAGGCTGAATTTCCATGTCACCAAACTCTAGTGTAAGAGCCAGATATCAACCAAAATGTCCAAGGGCTGGTGCAACAGATTTGTCTGAAAATGTGGGAATAAACCTAGGGCCAAATCATCAAAAAATCTTGTCGAGGCCATTAGAAACAAAGGGTGAATCTAAATATAGTCAAAAACAGATCAAGATATCAGATCAGCAAACTATGGCCATGTAGAAGTTAGCAGGGTTCCAGTTAGTGAACAACATTAATCTTACTCCTTTTTTACCACTCTTGGGCCTATCTACAGGAACATCTTGTGTCATAGAAATTCACTTAGCAGTATTATAGACCTGAGAAATTTAGATTCACTCTCTTAGATTTTCACCTTTAACTATTATAAATTTGTGGTACAATATAATTGACCAGTCCCCTAAAAAGGGCACACACACACACACACACAAACATATAAATGCATCCCCCTCATACATATCAAGGCTTTGTCAGCCAAGTCACCTAAATAGAGAGGATAGTTTACTTGTCATGGTTAAGGAAATATGCAATGTAATAAGGTTTCTTATAGATGACGTTTAAAATATTACTAATTACTCAAAGCAAATATTTAAAATATTAGCTATGAACTTTAAAATTATAATGTAATATAATTAGTATTATAACAGTACTTATAATGAAATAATAATAATAAAGTTTTATAAACATAATTTTATAGTGAAACCATTTTGATGATATTAAGTTATAGCTTTTCTTTAAAATATGCATTTGTATTGTTATTAACAAAGACAGTTATATTATATTTATATATTGTTTCACAGTTTATACTGGAATTTCTTCTTTTTTTTTCTTCTCTCTTTTTTTTTTTAAATTAATTTATTAGTTTAGTTTCAGTTGACAAGATTCAATTCCATAGTTCCTTGATTTTCAAATTTCCTTTACTTCCCTCCCCCCTCCCCTCATGACATCATATAGTACAGTATAGGGTCTGCAAATGCATTCATATTAAACATTATTCCAATTACAAAGGCATATTGTACTAGGAGGGATGAAAGATGGTAAGGAAGAAGTACAACCAAACAATGAGAAGAACAAGATCATTTAGTTTGCTTCCATCAGGATTCAGGCTCAGTTCTTTCTAGTTATATCTCTGGATGGCACATTTCTCACTTTCTTGAGTCATTCGGGATTAACTTATATCACTGCATTGCTGGAAAGAGTCCAGTCTGTCATAGTTGGTCGTCACAGATATGGTATGTCTGTGATTGTATACAAATTTCTTCTGATTCTACTCTTCTCGCTCAGCATCAGTTTGTATAAGTCTCTCCAGGTAATTATGAAATCTGCCACCTCCTCGTTTCTTATAGCACAATAAAATTCCATTACATTCATATACCACAACTTGTTTAGCCATTCCCCAATTGATGGGCACTCCTTTAGTTTCCAATTCTTTGCAACCACAAAAAGGGCTGCTAAAAAAATTTTTGTACATATGGTTCTTCCTCCCACTACTATGATCTCTTTGGGATATAACCCTAGGAGTGGTATGGCTGGGTCAAAGGGTATGAAATTATTTATAATCCTTTGGGCATAATTCCAGATTGCTCTCCAGAATGGTTGGATAAGTTCACCACGCCACCAGCAATGTATTAGCGTTCCAATTTGCCCACATCCTCTCCAGCATTTGTCACTGTCTTGTTTTGTCATCTTAGCCAATCTGACTGGAGAGACGTGGTATCTCAGAGTTGTTTTGATTTGCATTTCTCTAATTAATAGTGATTTAGAGCATTTCTTCATATGCTTATAGATATCTTTAATTTCTTTCTCTGAAAACTTCCTATTCATATCCTTTGATCATTTCTCAATTGGGGAATGACTTGTATTCATATAGATTTGGCTCAATTCTCTATAAATTTTAGAAATGAGTCCTTTATCAGAGACACAGGTTGTAAAAATTCTTCCCCAATTTCCCACCTCCCTCTTGATCTTGGTTACATTGGCTTTGTTTGTGCAGAAGCTTTTCAATTTAATGTAATCAAAATTATCCATTTTGCATTTTATAATGCTCTCTAATTCTTGTTTGGTCCTAAAGTCTTCCCCTCTCCACAGATCTGTCAGGTAAACCATTCCTTGCTTTCCCAAATTGCTTACAGTATCATCCTTTACACCTAGATCATGCACCCATTTAGACTTGATTTTGGCATATGGTGTTAGATAGTGATCTATGCCCAGTTTCTGCCATACTGTATTCCAGTTTTCCCAGCAGGTTTTGTCAAATAGTGCATTCTTATCCCCAAAACTGGAGTCTTTGGGTTTATCGAACAATAGATTGCTATATTCATTAACTGCTGGGTCTCCTGCACCTAATCTATTCCATTGATCCACTACTCTACACCTTTGCCAGTACCAAGCAGTTTTGATGACTGCTGCTGTATAATACAGATGAAGATCTGGCATAGCTAGTCCACCTTCCCTAGCATTTCTTTTCATTAATTCCCTTGATATTCTAGACCTTTTGTTTTTCCAAATAAATTTTGTTATTATTTTGTCTAACTCTAGAAAGTAGTTTTTGGTAAATTGATTGGTATGGCACTAAATATATAGTTTAGTTTGGGTAAAATTGTCATTTTTATTATATTAGCTCGACCCAGCCATGAGCAATTGATATTTTTCCAACTATTTAGATCTGATTTTATTTCTGTGAGAAGTGTTTTGTAGTTGTGATCATATAGATTCTGGGTTTGTTTTGGCAAGTAGATTCCCAAATATTTTATAATGTCCACAGTGACTTTAAATGGGATTTCTCTTTCTATCTCTTGCTGTTGAGTTTTATTAGAGATGTACAGGAATGCTGAGGATTTATGTGGGTTTATTTTATATCCTGCAACTTTGCCAAATTTATTTATTGTCTCAAGTAATTTTTTACTTGATTCTCTAGGATTCTCTAAGTATATCATCATATCATCTGCAAAGAGTGACAGCTTGCTCACTTCTTTGCCTAATTTGATTCCTTTGATTTCTTTTTCTTCTCTAATTGCTACTGCTAACGTTTCAAGTACCAGATTGAATAAGAGGGGTGATAGTGGACACCCTTGTTTCACTCCTGATCTTATTGGAAAGGCTTCTAGTTTATCCTCATTGCATATAATACTTGCTGATGGTTTTAGATAGATGCTAGCAACTATTTTAAGGAAGGCTCCATTTATTCCTATACTTTCTAGTGTTTTTAATAGGAATGGATGTTGTACTTTGTCAAAAGCCTTTTCTGCATCTATTGAGATGACCATGTGGTTTTTGCTAGTTTTGTTGTTGATATGCTCAATTATATTGATGGTTTTCCTAATATTAAACCATCCTTGCATTCCTGGAATGAATCCTACCTGATAAGGGTGTATTATTTTGTGATAAGTTGTTGGAGTCTTTTGGCTAATATTTTATTTAGAATTTTTGCGTCTAAATTCATGAGGGAGATTGGTCTATAATTTTCTTTCTCTGTTTTATCTCTTCCTGATTTAGGAATCAGTACCATATTTGTGTCATAGGAAGAGTTTGGTAGGACTCCTTCTTCACTAATTTTCCCAAATAGTTTGTAGAGTATTGGAATCAATTGTTCTTTAAATGTTTGATAGAATTCACTAGTGAACCCATCTAGCCCTGGAGATTTTTTCCTAGGGAGTTCATTGATGGCTTGTTTGATTTCTTTTTTCTGAGATGGGGTTATTTAGGTAATTCACTTCCTCTTCAGTTAATCTGGGCAACTTGTGATTTTGTAAATATTCATCCATTTCACTAAGATTGTCATATTTATGTGCATACAATTGGGAAAAATAATTCCTCATTATTTTTTTGATTTCCTCTTCATTGGAGGTAGATTCACCCTTTTTATTTTTGATACTTATAATTTGGTTTTCTTCTTTCTTTTTTTTTATCATATTGACTAAGGGTCTATCAATTTTGTTGATTTTTTCATAAAACCAGCTCTGGGTTTTATTTATTAATTCAATGGTTTTCTTAATTTCAATTTTATTAATCTCACCTTTGGTTTTCAGTATTTCTAATTTAGTACTAAATTGGGGATTTTCTATTTGTTCTTTTTCTAGCTTTTTCAATTGCATGTCCAATTCACTGACCTCCCTTCTCTCTGCTTTAATTAAGTATGCACTCAGGGATATAAAACTTCCCCTGAGAACTGCTTTTAGTGCATCCCACAAATTTTGGTATGTTGTTTCATTATTATCATTCTCTTGAATGAAATTATTGATTGTTTCTATAATTTCTTGTTTGACCCACCAATTTTTTTAGGATTAAATTGTTTAATTTCCAATTAGTTTTTAGTCTATCTTTCCCTGGCCCTTTATTGCATATAATTTTTATTGCATCATGATCTGAGAATGATGCGCTTACTATTTCTGCCTTTCTGCACTGGATTGTGAGGTTTTTATGCCCTAGTACATACTTACTAACTCTATGTGGCATTTAGAGTAAGTATTAGTCTACAGATTTTACTGATAAGGAAAACTAGGGGTCAGCATGGTTAATTAGCTTTCCAAGGAACCCACAGCTCATAAAAAGAGTTGTTTCATTTTAAAAATCTGATTTTAGTATATCCATGATCCAATACATCTTTTAGGTAAGCCTATCACCAATTTTATAATGTGAAAACCCCAAATGCGGTCATGAAGAATCAGACACAGTGGAAATGTTGGGAAAGAAATGGGGCAGGGGAGGACATGAGTGAAACATTTTTTAAAGCTTTGATTCATTCTTAAGTATAGCAGTTCTCATTGTTTTAACTTAAGAGAAAAAGTGGGAGAAAGATAACTTAGAATTTTTTTAAACAGAACAATTTAAAGACTTTAAAAATATATATATTATTTTCTTTTTCTTTATTTTTTAATCTAATTATTTTTAGTTTTCAACATTCATTTCCACAAGATTTTGAGTTGCAAATTTTCTCCTCGTCTTTCCCCCACCCCAACCCAAGATATTGAGCCTACTGAATACACCTTCCCCCAATCTGCTCTCTCTTATATCCTCCCCCATGCGCCCCTAACTTTCTAGTAGGACAGGATGGATTTCTATACCCCATTGCCTGTATACCTTATTTCCTAGTCACATGTAAAAAAAAAAAACACAATTTTTTTAACATTTGTTTTTGAAACTTTGATTTTTAGATTCTTTCCCTTTTATTGTATTTTATTCCCACCAGACAGAATGTGAGATCCTTGAGGGCAAAGAAGGTCTTGCTAGCTTTTGTCTTGATATCTAGAATGTCTAACAAAGCATCTGGAACATAATAGACATTTAATAAATGTTTACTGAATGATCAAGGCAATTTTGTTGATAGAAATAAACAGATACAAATAACTTTGTGATTTTCACAGTATAGCCAGTATTTACTGTCTGGTGCAACTTCAAAATAGTATGTTTAAATACAGGATATGTATAAAATCAATGGGTAGCTAGGTGGCACAGTGGAAAGCCAAGCCTTGGGTCAAGAAGACTCATCTTCATGAGTTCAAATCTGGCCTCAGATACTTATTAGCTATGTGACTCTGGGCAAATCACTTAACCCTGTTTGTCTCAGTTTCCTCACCTGGAAAATGAGCTGGAGAAGGAAATGGGAAATCACTCCAATATCTTTGCCAAGAAAACCCCAAATGGGGTCATGAAGAATCAGACACAGTGGAAATGTCTGAACAACAATAAAATAAATACAGATTGAATGTGGAGGGACATTAATAACTTGTGAAATGAGAAATGCCAGTTGAAGGAGCTGACATTTGAGCTGAGTCATTGTGTCATTGACCTTAATGTCAAGATCCAAGCCATATAATTGTATATACCATTATAGCTCAGGGTAATACATATTTCAATACATTTGTTAAATGAATGATATGTATTTGTTCCACATCCAAGCCTAGCAATTTCCTATATAGCACTATGTATAGTGCTTTACAGATTGCAAAGCACTGTACATGTTATCTCATTTGATTCTGACAATAACCTAACTGATGGAAGGAAATACATTACTGTGCCCTGTCATCTTTTCCTTTTGTTCTCTACTCATCTCTGTCTCCCTTGTCAATCTCTTCCCAAATCAACAACTTACATACAATATTCTTTGATTATAAGAAACACACACTGTGCTTATTAAACTCACAGTTATGGAAAAGCAAATTGGGCAGTCACCTAGGAGAGAACAAGAGACACGTGCCAAGAGACATTAATATCAGAAAATAATAATAATCCACATAATACTTTAAGGTTTAGCTGCTTAATAAATATTAACCCATTTGTGTCCTCACAACAATGCTGGGAAGTAGATACTATTATTATTCCCATTTTAGAGATGAGGAAACTGACATTGATAGAGGTTAAATGATATGTCCAGGATTGCATAGAAAATAAGTGTCTGAGGCTGCAGCCAAATCCAGATCTTTACTGATTCCAGGTCCAGCGATCTATCCACAGACTACTTTAGCATGTGAGCATTTTCTTTTGGAATACGCTGAGCTTTATCTATTACATTGTGAGGTGACAGCATAGTATACTGAAAAGAGAAGTGGACTTGGAATCAGTTGTATTCAAATCCTGCCTATGCCTTTGTGATCATGAGTAAGTCAATTAGCTTCTCTGAGCCTCACTTTTCTCATCTATAAAATGGTTACAATTATATCTGTATTATACACTTCAGAGGATTGTTGTGATGATCAAATCAGGTGGTGTATATAGAACATTCTATAAACCTTAGAGCCTTAAAGTGATTACACTCCCCCTTCCCACAAATATGTAGTATGTGTGTGTAAGTATGTGTTCATAGTATCTATCTATGTATCTCTCTACATAAGCACTCTCTACATAAGCACACACATGCATGTATATACATATGCACACATACACATACATGCATGCATGCATACATACATACAGCATTATTTCAGTGAAAATTCAAAACCTCTAAGGACATTAACACATGGGGCATGAGAATAGGTAACTTTCACCTTCTCCTAAGGGCACACAATCACTTGCCTCTAATGCAGAATAGTTTCCTACTAACCTGTTAATGCTTTGAATCCACATCTCTGAAATGGATGAATAAGATTATTGAAACAAGGTCATATTGGCTTTATCTACTGTTCAGTGTCCAGTGTTAATACTCCAGAGATTTTTTTTTTACTATCTTGAACCCTCAGCCTGAACTAAATGGTAGCAGAAAGGAGGGCACAGTCATAAAAACTGAATCTGTCTACACCATAAGTGAATCTATGATTAGTTTAAATTTTTGTCTTCCAAAAAAGATGTCCTGCTTTAGTATCCATTTTAGCATTTTAGCAAATTGAAACATGATGCAATGACAAGAAAATGCAAAGGGCAACAGTGTTTTGGTAAGGCATTAGTCCAATTTGGGATATGGTTACATTGCCTTTTAGGAATTAAAGGCAAAATACACTCATTCCGAAGAGTTCCTCAGGCAGCATCTATGTTTATGATTTAGAGACACTTCATGCAAAAATGTCAATAGTGTTTTAAAACACTATAAATGCTTACTTTCAGGATAGATACTAATGTTCTCTTTGGAGCCATTGTGGTCTGTCAGGTCAATAAGATACATTTTCAAAGCAATCCAAATGTGTTTTTCTTCAATAGACCTTAAAGATTACAAAAGGGCCATTATGGCATATTGGGTCAATAATCTATGTTTTTAACAAATATTCCCAAATTCATTGTCTCATATCTAGGTCAATTCATTTAATTATTATTACTTAGGACAGTTTAATGCTACGATCCATCTGAACTGTCTTTAGCCCTTACTCATCTTTCAGTTCTCACAACCCATTCTTTAATCTACCAAGATAAAGTTAGAATTTAATGAATAGCTATCATCATTTGGAGATACCAAAGGGCATGGTTCTGCTGCTGAGAAAAGGTGAAAGTTTAAGATTTAAGCAATAAATTTGGGGCAATTTTGTGAATTAACTTAAAATAAATGGGGAAAAGTCAATCTTTGTCTCAAATAAGTTGGATTATCATGTATTGTTTATGCTAACTTTTTATACTGTCTAGATGGGGTATATTCAATCTGGTGAAACTTAGGAATAACCAAGAGGGTCAAGGGAATGTTTCTATCTATAACTGTATTTGATGGATTAATGTATGTGTGAATATAGTCTTTTAGTATGTTGGGATGCGACTGGTTGAGTCTCAAATTGCTTATATTTTTACAGGAACTGTGCCAAGGCTTTAAGGACTAAATTGTTAAATTGGTTCTGGAGAGGAACGTTGGCTGTTTAAAATACGATTACATTTATTTTTTAAACATCTTGTTTATATGTATGTATGCATGACTTAAAGTGTTGGTATTCTGTAATTTAACTGTATGATTTTATGCCTAGTGAACTTTAGGATGCTCATGAAAATGAGATGCCTGGTTTTTTTTTTTTTTTCATTGCTGTACCAAATTTCAACAGATATTTTCTTCTCCTTTTCTCTCAATCATACTTTAGCAAAAAGTCTTTTTCTGAGTAATTATTTCACTTTTATTTTATTTGGGTTGTGATAAGATTATAATTTTCCTTCTTATCTTTATTGATTGAATATATATGCTTCACTCTTTTGTGTGCAGCCAATTCTCCTTCTGCAGATCCCAAACCAGGACTGTACATAGCGGTGGAGCAAAGAAAGATGGTAAGAAGCCATGAATGGGCAAGCCAGAACAAATATTGGAAAGAGGAGAATGGGCCCAGGAATAGGAATGAGTTAGAGGGAACAGAGGGATTCTTTGAAGCTATCAGGTGATCAGTCCAGATGCAACTTTGATTCTGTCATTCTGATCTGGAAAGTCAGAAACTAAGTGAAAAGAAACCAGTTAGGCAGTCAGAACAATCTGTTCCCATAGCTTGCATCCTGGGCCAAATCCAATTGTCCTGATCTGTATCTAGCCACTGGATACAAATGGCCCTAGAGGAAAAAGTGAGGCTGGTGATTTTGTATAGCCCTCCCTCACTTAAATCCAATGCAATTGCAAGTCATGTCATTATCTTCCTGATGTCATGGTTGTCTTTGAGAACCAAGGACAAATCATACAGCCTATAGGTAGGACCTTTATATGTTTTTTTTTTTCCTGGAAAACTTCTAATTCACACTTTCTCATGGCCCTTGGTAACTTTCAGTGAATGGTCCCGTGACCCATTGTTGTTTTATATTTTATATATTCTAGGGACAGGTAGAGCTTGAACTGGAGACTTAGGGTAGTAGAGACAACTAGAAATTAAACCTGATACAATTCCTTTTTGAAATAGGAAGCTATTTTATATGCTTTCTGCTTGATCAAAATCTAGCCTTAGATCATGGCTCTATTAGGTAGAAACACGTAAGTTATATAGATAGGATTAATTCAGTAAGTATTTGACTGTGTTTTATGTACAATATCTTGTGTTACGGTAGTATATAAGGATGTATGGTATGTCTGCTCTTCAGGAGTCTGTAGCATACTTAGAAAGAAGGTAAATGGATTAATGGGATAGAAACAGGACTATGGGCTCAGTGATAAAAGACAAAACTTGATAGTACTTCCACTAATAGGAAGAGATGTTAACCTATCATGCCTCTGTCTAATGTGCTAAAAAGAGTGAATGTAACTTTGTCCAGGGAAGAGTCATGCTTCTCAGGGTCCTAAGAAAAGTCTCTGGTACTGATGGGGTCCTTGGGATGCATATATGCTTGTAACATCGGTTTGTAATATCCATTTGTAACATCAGTTTGTAAATGGGGTGCTTTGGGATCTATGTCTGTAAAATCAATTTGTAAAAGCACTCTGTAAAATCACACTCCCCCCCACAGTCTCAAAGCATTAACTCTGCCCCTCCCCACTGCCTGCACTCTGCCCAGCAACAACTCATAAACTGTTTATCTCTACTTGAAACAATAAGCTACTTATGAATCCTTCACAAAACTATCTATAAACATTTTTAGCTTAGGCAAATGTTATCTCCCTTAGTTAGAGTGGCCAGGTGCACCATGAATTCTTCAGTACCCTATCTATAGGGTAACTCCTTAGCCAATTATACCCATACAGTGTCTCTGATGGCCTTGGTTCCTAACATCTATCTTGTCAAGCCTGACATTGATGGGTGGCAGACTGGGCACTCCTCAGTAGCCATGACCGAGGATTGACTTTAGTGACATGTCAGGCCTAAAACCACACCTCCAGGTAGCCCCACCTTGGGCTATTTCCCAGTGAATCATGGGCAATATGCCTGCGCAGTTGATATTAAAAGTGCATGGTCCTTTAAGCACTGACCACTCCTTAACTCCTCCCCGATCCCACCCTTACTCACCTAGTTAGCATAATTGGCACCTGATTTACTGTCTTGACTCCATAAAACTATGCCTGTGACCCTTGGAAGTTTGCAGGTTCCATAAGAATCTAGCCCGCTGTCCTTGCACAGCGTAACAATAAGCTTTACAATCTCGACTCCAAGTTTGCTTGAGCCTGGTGAATTCCTTCCAGACTGGATGCCAGGGTGGGTCCCTGGCAGAACCTCTTACCCTTCCATATCCTTATCACCCTTTTCCTCTTCAGTACCATAACGTTTTCAGAAAATCAAACAGTGAATATTATTGACATGAATGTCAAATACGCATTCAAGATCTACCAGGTTAAGTACCTGAACAATTACAGATGACAAAAGAGTTACCAGGTGCCTAAAGTATACATTAATCTCTTAGGATTAGCAAGATTTGTAATACAAGGGCCAATTTAAAAGGACCTGATGTTTTCTGCTAGAGTATGGGTGAGGGGACCTAGTATTAGTAGCACAATTTGAGAAATTGTGGTTTAGTTGTATGGCATCCTATGGCCAACAACATCTTGTCAATTATAGTAAAAGGGATGTCCTTCCCATTAATAGCACCATATTTTTCCATGACTGTCCTTTTAAAATCTTGTTCAATGACTCCACAAAGTGCTTTTTAGATTCTGTTACCCAACCACCCAAAGAAAGGCAGCATGGTATCGGAGGAAGAACATTTGCTCTAGATTCAGAGAATATATGTTCCAAAACTCCCCTCTGATGCTTACTAGCCATGTGACCTTGAACATGATAATTAATTTCATTGTACTTCAATTTCCTCATTTATAAAATGAGAGAATAGAGGAAACAAACTTTGAAGTTTTCCTCAGCTTCAAGTATATAAACCTATAATCCCTTGGTATGATGTGCTGTTGACAAGGGCAGTAGAATGTATTGATATTCAAAATTCCAATAGAATTTAATGCATCTGCAGGGAGAATAATGGTATAGAAACATGCCCAGTTGGGGCGGCTAGGTGGCGCAGTGAGTAGAGCGTCAGCCCTGGAGTCAGAAGGACCTGAGTTCGGTTCTGGCCTCAGACACTTAATGCACACACAAACAAAAACCTAGCCGTGTGACCTTGGGCAAGTTACTTAGCCCCAATTGCCCTCCAAAAACCAAAAAAAAAAAGTATCTCAGTTGTTGATGAGTAAGTGGTAAGAGTCTGCTCTCTCATTGAACCCCCTCTTCCATCCCCATCATATTCTTTAACCTTGAAATGGTGTCCAAGGAACATTCCAGATCCCTTAGTCCTTTCTTCATTTTGTAGGAACATGTGGTTCAGGAAGTTCCCTGGCCATGTCCAAAGAACTGGGAAGGTACATTGGAGGATTCATAGATGGCTGGAGGCAGAAAGCCTTGGGAGTCTTAACATTTAAACTTCCTTTCTCACTGTGTTCAATATACTACAATATGGTCAGTGTTTTGAGTATCTGACACCTGTGAAAGTGTTTGGATAGTGACTGTTGAGAGGAGAGGGCAGATATGCTGTATGTGCTCTAGAGCCAAAGATTTAATGTTGGCATTTTGAGCAATAGTCCATGTGATACTCTCGTTAAATTCAAAACTGGTCAGCAAGGAAGTGCTCAACACACCTGCTTGAAGCAGGGTACTATGGTAGGAGTAAGGGTGCAGGGGGCGAGGGTGGGATGACTAGATATTTTAAGAATGAACACTTTCTGTGGGCCAGAAGCCTTTGGTGGGCTATAACCCAGGCATGCATCACGTACAAACTGTGGATGGCCCATGAAAGCCACCTGGTGGATGGATAATTAGCAGAGTGACATGCTGTCATCCTATTTGCTTAAGGAATGGAAAACACCAGTTGATTTGGATTGTTTATACTGTAGCTCCTGATAAATGTTGTGCCCCAGGCATGATGTATGGATTGTACAGTGTCACAATATGCTTTGAATTAATGTATTTTTGTTCATGTGATAACCCCCTCAGTAAAATATAAGCACCTTTGGTATGTGCTGTTTCATTTTTGTCTTTATGTGCTCAGGGCTAGGACAATGCCTAACACATTTATTGTTGTTCATTTTTTTCATCATTTCCAACTCTTTGCGACCCCATTTTGGGTTTTTCTTGGCAAAGATACTGGAATGGTTTGTCATTTCCTTCTCCAGCTCATTTTACATAAGAGAAAACTAAAGTAAACAGGTTAAAATGACTTGCCCAGAATCACACAGCTACTAAGTGCCTGCAGCCAGATTTGAACTCAGGCCTTCCTGACTCCAGGACTGGTGCTTTATCCACTATGCCACCTAGCTGCCCACAGTAGAGGCATAATAAATATTTGCTCTATTGAATGAATAGATGATTATTCCGCATTTTGTATAGTTTTCTGGAAGAAAGAATTCTGACAAAGTAAACTATTTAAACTAAAAAAAAAAAAAAACCCAAAGTCCTGAAGATTATCCCTGAAAATGTGGAATTCTAACAGGAGCATTGCAATGGCAAGAGAACTTAATTAGGCGCTTAAAATGTCCACAGTGAACATGAAGTATAACTGTCTATTCACTCCCTGCCCAAAGTTAAAATGATTATGTCTTCTATATCTGTTCAAATAAATAATAGTTTCCATTCTTTACCATGACTTGGCTGAGGTACTACTGAGGTACTGAAAGTCTCTAAAGAGACAAAACCTACCCCTCTAAAGAGACAAAACCTCTCAAGAAATATCAAAGTGTCTATGTCTATTGCCAGGTAGGCACATTCAAACTGTTTCAGGAGTGATTGCCCCAGATGATTAAATTCAAGTTCCTAAGAGGGTGTAAATCTCCTAGAAGAAGGAGACTGGAGGGAGAAAAATGACATCTACTCTGTTCTTCTTCTTCCTGCATATGCAAGCTATGAACTACTTAACTCACATATTTAAGACAATATTCTTTGAGAGCAATCCCATGTATTCTTCCAGTATCACAGTGATTCAGTCAATAAATCCATAAGCATCCATTAAGTGCTTACTATGTGCCAGTCACTGCTAAGTGCCGAGAATACAGTTAAAGGAAAAAAGGCATTTTCTTCTCTTAAGGAGCTCACAGTTTTAACATCCCTCCTCTATTTTTTGTGCATGGCTATTTTTCAGAACAGTGTAGAAAGTCACAAAATCACTGAACACTCATCTCCTGGATATAAGGAATTAATTCTCTCCTGATGCCAAATAAAATTTTGATAGAAGGAGACATGGAGTTAGAAGAATGAGTGTTCAAAAACCAATCAATCAAGAAGCATTTATTAAGTGACTATTTTTGTTGCACACTATGTTGGGCAATGGGGATACAAAAAAGTGAAATGATCCCTACCCTAAAGAAGTTTCCAACTTAGTTTGGGGTGACATGTAAATCTACAGGAATATTAAAAATATATTCAAAATAAATACAAAGTGATTTAACAGGAGGATTAGGAAAGCTTCATAAAGAAGGTTCCATCTGAGCTGAACTTTGAAGTGGAGCATGGATTTGTTCCATCAATATTTATTAAGCACCTACTATGTGCTAAGCACTGGGATTACAGAAAAAAAAAAGACATAAGATAGTTACTGCCCTCAAGGAGCTTAAAAGCTAATGGGATCAACAACATGGAAACAAATGTATGCAAAGCAAATTGTATATAGGAAGAATAGAAAACAATTCACAGAGAGAAGGCATATATATATATATATATATATATATATATATATATATATATATATATATATGTATATATAAATTAACAGAGGAGCAGTTGGGGAAGCCTTTTTGTAGAAGGAAGGATTTTAGTTGGGACTTAAAGGGAGCCAAAGGAATGATTAGTCACATAAGAGAAGGAAGAATATTGTAGGTATGGGGGGACAACCAGAGGAGTTGTCTGGAGAGATGGAGTGTCCAGGAGGCCAGTGTCAACTGGGTTGAAGAGTCCATGTCATGGAGTAAGGTACAAAAAGACAGGAAAGATAGAAGGAGGCTAGGTTATGAAGGGTTTTGAGTGCCAAATAGAGGATTTTTATTTGATGCAGGAAATAATGGGAAACTACTGGAGTTTATTGATGGGTAGGGGGAATATTAATAGTAAGCATAGATAGACAGACACATATACATACATACATTGATAGATAGATGTAAATGCATTTTACATTATGCTATAATATATGCCATCCCAAATTTATATGCTTATATTATATAAATTATATGTTATTTGATCCTTACAACAAGGCTTTGAGACTGATAGTGCAAGTATTATTAACCTTGTTTTTATCATTGGGGAAATTGAGATACTGAAAAACTAAATAAATGATATTATATTATAAATAAAATAAAATAAATATAAACATAATAGCTATTAATAATAATAATAATAATAATAATAAAATAAAAGTAATTTAAATAAATAAAGATTTAAACAAATTACATTAATTAAATAAAAATTTTCCAGGTAATACAGCTAGTAAGTGATAGAGCTAGGACCCAAACCCAGGTCTTTTTATACAAATCAAGCATTTCTGTAAGGGGAACATAGCTACCTATTACAGAGGAGTATGTTAGAGAGGAGATTTATGGAAGAGTTGAATTCTATGAACTGTTCTATCTCCAGAATTCTTTGATTCTACCTTAACTTCTCATTCAGTGAGAAGTCAACAGGGGTTGAAGTGTTAACATGTTTTCCCTACCTTCAGCTTTGCTTTCAATTGATTATTTCTATACTTCAACTTCCTCAAAAGTGAACGAGAATGATATCAATCTCATTTCTTTTATTCCTTTATGCAAACAAGATGCTGAGAGAGGAATACAGCATGGAGGACCCGTGAAGTGATCTTCTCCTCAGAGCAACAAATTGATTCCACAGAGATTTATGAAATGCCTCCTATGTAGTATCAAGACACTGTTGATACAGAGACAAAACTCCCAAGAGTCCTTATCTTCAAGCATCTTCCATTCTACTGGCAAGAAACCACATGTAAATGGATAAATAAATGCAAAATATGTACCTAGTAAATACACATTAATTGGGGGAATGGAGCTAAATAACTAAAAGTATCAAGAAAGATCTCATGTAGAAGCCATTTCTAGAACAGAGCCTTGATGCCAAGAGGCAGTGATGAGGAAGGAGAGTATTCTAGGCAAGGTGGTTAGCCTGTGCAAAGGACATGGAGGTAAGAGATAGGGCATCATATATAAGGAATATGGGGAAGAGAAAACAAGGACAGGTTATAAGCATTTATTAAGCCCTACTTTGTGTCAGGCACTGTGCTAAGTGCTTCAAGGATATCACTTTGACTGCAATGTAGCATTGTAGGGGAAGTCAAGGGAAATGTCTGAAAATAAAGATTGGAACCAGAGATTTAAATGCCAAACAGAGAAATTGGTATTTTCTCTTGTAACAAATATGGAATTGCTAGTATCTTTTTTGTGTGCAGGGGAGTGAGACCCAAGATCCTCAACCTTTATGAGAGGTCAGTGTTCATTTGGGCCTCCAATATTAAAGTGGCATAGGAAATGGGGAGAAAGTCCAAAGTAGAATAGTAAATGAAATGCAACCATGAGGAAAGGTTATTAAAATTTTATTAGCTCAAGAGTAAGTAAGATAAGGGCCCAAGTTTTGTCTACATAGTAGGTAAAAAAAAAATCATCATAGAGTATGCTAGCATTTCTAACACACTCTTCTTCCTAAGACCTATACCTATAACAGGAAAAAAAAAATTCCTCCATAATATCCCCAACAAGTGACTATCCAATCTGCACTTGAAGACCTCTCAAGATGGGGGTGCTCATTACAAGGACATCCAGTTCTGATTTTGTATGGTACCAATTTTTTGGAAGTGCTTTTAAAAATTAAATTAATTGGGGCGGCTAGGTGGCGCAGTGAATAGAGCGCCGGCCCTGGAATCAGAAGGACCTGAGTTCGGAGCCGGCCTCCGACACTTAATCCGCACAAACAAAAACCTAGCCGTGTAACCTTGGGCAAGTTACTTAACCCCAATTGCCCTAAAAGGGCGGCTAGGTGGCCAGTGAGTAAGAGCGCTGGCCTCGGAGTTGGGATGACCCGAGATCAGATCCGGCCTCAGAAAATGAGCACCCACGCATAAATCAAATGACTAGCCATGTAACCTTGAGCAAGTTACTTAACCCCAATTGCTTTTAAAAAAAAAAAAATTAAATTAATTTTTTTCTGATGAATAATCATTTATTTTGTCTCTCTCCACCCATTTCCCCCTCATTAAAAAGGAAAAAAATAAAATCAAAACCCTTGTTACAAATATATAATACAATACAAATTCGGGCAAAACAAATTCTCTCATTGGTTGTGCCCCAAACTGTGTCTCATCTTCATCTTGAGTCCATCACCTCTTTGTCAGCAAGTGGGTAGTGTGTTTTGTTATAATTCAGGAAGATTTTGAAGCCTAAGATTGTTTCTTTGCAATTTCCATCCATTGGTAGTAATTCAAATCTCTAGGACCAAAAAGCAAATCTTTCTCACAAAAACTCAGACAATAGCTTTTATGATCCCCTTAAATATTCTTTTCTTTGAATTGAACATACTCAATCCCTTTAACAAGGGACAACTAAGTAAATTAAAACTTTCTAGAGTGGCTAATGTGCTGGACCTGGAGTCAGGTAAACCTGAGTTCAAAGCCAGCTTCAGATACTTACTAGTTGTGTGACTCTGGGCAAGTCACTTAACTTCTGTTTACCTTAATCCACCAGAGATGGAAATGGCAAACTTCTCTAGTAATTTTCTCAAGAAAACCCCACGGGCCATACTGGCACGGGTTATTGAAGAGTCAGACATGACAGAATGACTGAACAACAACCACCTAGTATCTCAAAAAATTTGTTGCCTTAAAAGAGAGTTCCTTGGCATATCTTGGTATTCTGGCTTTCCTTTTTCTCCTTTATCAATTTTGGACCAAGGGAATTGCAAATGGTGGTCAGAGGTACCTTAGCCACAGTAGAAAGAGGATGGGTGATATTTGGTATGCAATTGAGATCTCTGTATTGTTTAGAAGGTCAAGGGGAGGAGGTGGGGTATATTATGAAGGCTGACAACATTAAATGGTATCATCTAGACAATAGGAAGAAGATTATTGGGTGACAGTGTTTTCAGGGAAATTCACTGGGATGTCAAGTAGAAAAAAGGAATGATTCACTGTAGCCTTTGTCATCCAACTTTGTTAATTTACATAGGGGTGGGGTGGGTGGAGTTTGTCTCTAATATTTTCAACCAAATTCTGTCTTCTTTCCTATCTTAGTGCTCCACTGCACTCTTATTTGCCACATTCTACCATTAATATATGTATTTACGCTTTATCCTCCTCATTGCATGCTCTTAGAAGAAAGAAATTAGGTAAGGGAGGAGCCAAGATGGCGGAGAGGAAGCAGTAACCTCACTGAGCTCCTCCGTCACCAAGGCTCAAAGGGTGAATCTGAGCAGAATCCGGAGTGACAGAGCCCAGTGGAAGACGAAGTGTGGCAGAGTCCAGCCCAGGAGGTTGCCCAGTGTGTCCAGACTGATCAAGCGCAGCGGGCGTGGGGTCTGCACAGCCCAGACCTAAGAGCAGACAAGCAGACTACACCAGAAAGAGCAAAAGCCCCAGCCTGCAGGCTTACCGAGGACGAATCACAGTCATCTCTCAGATGGGTAGGATCATTGGAGCCAGGTAGGAGAGTTGGGCCCTCTGTGGAAAGAGCAGCTTCTCTGGCTGCATTCGGCCCCCAGCCTGGAAGTTTAGAAACTGCCTGCCTGTATAATACAGAGGATGGAATGGCAAAGTAAATTCTAGCTGCTCTGATCCTCCCATCCCTCCTTCATGAAGCAGAAAACCCAAAGATAAGTCTCCCACCCAGATTAAAATCCCAAGTTAATGGAAATAGCCCCAGGCTTGAGAGTCTCCAAGAAGGGGTGTAACTGAGACAGCCAGGAGTCTGAAGAGAAGAGAGGGTGGGGTCCCAACAAGCCCCACCTCACCAACAAAAGCCTACTTATAGCCCAGGGGTATAGAGGCAGAAATCTGAAGTGGTCAGACATACCCACACCTACTCATCTATATCCCTCATTGACTTCCCTGACTTAGCCATAAACTAGACACTCAGAGGTATTCAAAGTCAAGGATCAGGCCCTAAACTCATAGCCTGAGAAACTAAGAAACAGGAAGTCACAGTGGGAAAAAAAGAAGCTGAGAAGGAGAAGGGGAAGGCAAGAAAGTCTATTCGAGCATACTATGCAGGGCAAGAACAACAAAATACACAGGACAATGTAGACTCTCTACCCACACCTGAGACCACAGAAGGAAACATGATCTGGTCTCAAGCCCAAATAGCATTCCTGGAGGAGCTTAAGAAAAATTTTAAAGACCAAATCAGGGAGGCAGTGACCAACTTGGAAAAACGTCTCAGTGAAGTAATTGGAGAAAATACCTCCCTAAAAAAGGAACTTCAAAAGATAACTGAAGGCAGGTTCCATAAGAATCTAGCCCGCTGTTCTCTACAGTGTAACAATAAACTTTACAATTTCGGCTTCAAAGTCTGCTTGAGCCTGGTGAATTCCTTCCAGACTGGATGCCAGGAGAGGTATCCCTGGCAGAACCACTTATCCTCCCTCCCTCCTTATCACCCTTCCCTCTTCAGATGGTGACCACTAAAGGATAAAGTCTGAGGTCTCAAGCTTTTATCCTTTAAACTCCCCCCTCTCCCTGTAGTTGGGTTCACCTCCACAAGCCCTAAGAAGGCTTGTGGGGACGCTCCGGTCTGGGCCAGGCTGGTGTGGGTCTGTAAGACCCTGGGTTCGCTCCCGATTCGGGACAGAGGATGCTCTCATTCCCGGGATGCTTTGGGTATTCGTCTACTTTGTAAAAGTAGGCTAGAGCTTCTCCCTGGACGCAGGGCTGAAGCTGGACTACAGGGATTTTGGTGTCAGGGCAGGAAAAGGATGGATCGGTCAGTCTTTCTCCATACCCCGAGACTCCCTCCCGGGATGTCTCTTGAGCAGTTGGAAAAACTCGGTCTTCACAACCCCCAAAAGGAAGGATGGGCCAGTGTTTCCCCCTATGTTCGGGGATCTGAGCCTAGATTATCTTAAAGCAAGTCTTACCTGGCCTCCATTGGCACCTATCTGGAAGCCAAGGAAATATGATTTGTACCTGGCCTCCATTAGCATGTATCTGGAAGCCAAGCAAACATGATTTGTGCCTGGGGATTTCTAACAATCCTCTGTGAGCTTTTGGAACGTTCCTGTCAGTTTCTCTCTCTGTTCTGTTTTTTTGTGTGTCTGTGTGAATGAGTGAGTGTGTAATCTAACATCATGGAAGGTTTAAACTGCAGCTGGACTGCCGGACCTTCCTTTGGAAGGCTCTTAGCTTTCTCTCCCTCCTCCCTTCACTGATGCTGAATGCAGGCTGGAGAAGAAGAGAAAGGAGAGGTAAATATTGTCTTGTCTAGGTTTTATAAAGCAAGAAAGTTTAAGCATGTAGCAAAGGAAGAAGCATAGGTAGGAAGTTAAGATAGAGATGGTATTTGGTATTGAGAAGTGTGAACAGAAGTTTTAAGATCTTTAAAAGTTTGAAAATCTCCTCCTCTTCATTCCACTCTGGCCAAGTGGAGTGAGGAAAAGGCGATAAGAAATAATGAGGGAATCTTCTCCCCTCAAATCAAAGAGGCAAGCAGACGAAAATTTAACTATTTCCTGCCTCACCTAAAAGAGGAAAAATCTGTGTATTAGAATAAAACTATAAGTCAATTGAATTCATGTGAGAAGTAAAAAGTGTCACTCCTAATTTGATGCTAAAGATAAGTCAGAATTCATTTTACTATTTGGCATTTAGGCAAATTGGAATATTTTCTAAGATTTGATAAGAAAAAGTGAATTTTCTTTTGGGTTCTCTAGTAGTGAGAAAGGGGGAAGCCCCTCCCCCCCAATATCACTTGCTGGAGAGGTCAAAGATATCACTTTCAAAGGTTTTATAAGGAGTGGACACATAAATTAAAGTTTATTGGAGTAAAAGTTAAATCTCTGAAAACATTTTACAAAAATTTATTAAAGTCTTTCATTCTAGAAGAAAAATAGAGTGTGCTAAAGAATAGGGGATTTGAGTTAAGCTCCCCCACTTGAAAAATAAGGGGGAGCTGTAGCTATATTGAGGGGCCTGGCAACACCCCAGGGTACCCCGAAGCCCACACCTCCAGGCATGAGGATGACCCTCTCTCCTTTCAAACGCCTGGGTCCTCAACCAGGCTCTGCAGTTGTGGGGAGAGAAGAAAAGCCTCTGTACTTGGTAAGCCCAATTTTTCTATCAGTAATTTTTGTATGTGATGAATTGGAAATGCAATTAATGTCATAATGTCATTGTGTTATTATGGTATCTCTAAATTGTAAAATCCTCTTATACTGTAAAAGTTTGAATGACCATTGTGAGCCAGAAATGTTGTTAGATAAAGCAATTTTCATTCTGAATTTTGTTGAAACTAAAAGATGGAGAAAAGTTTTGTAAAACCAGCTATGGTACTTTATCAGTTCTGCTAATTCTGTCTTCTGTTTATTTCATGTGAATTGGATTTTTTATGTTATAAGATTTGACAGTTTAAAGCTGTTATATTTGGGATACAAACAGGTAGTAGTAATAATTGCTAATATTCACTGTGATAGCTGATTATTCATTTAACTTTTTGGCTATTCTAGAAATATGCAGTGACTTAAAGTTATAGTTTCCACATTACTAATGATGAAGTGAATGTACACAGGGAATTGGAAAGGCATTTTGTAGAATTCTTATTGAGCAAATGAGAAACTTGGGAAAAAAGGAAAGAAAAATATAGGGATGTGGTTTTCAAGCTTGCTTCATCTAAGGATGTATTTATGTTAATTTGAAGGTTTATGTATCACCACATTCGACATCTATGTGAGACTCCAGAATGTAATTAATTTTTAGTGATAAGTTGATCAGGTGTGTGGCAACAAGAAAATTTTAGTTCTGTGTAACTTCAAAAACTTGATTTTTAAGGTCACCAGATTGGTAATTCATTTGTTTTTATTTCAAAGTTCAAATTTAAGAACATGATAATTGTTTATGATACTGTTACTGGTAAAAAGTTGTATTATCTATGCTGTATAAGAAGCGGTTTTCTTAAAGTCTTGGAGTATTGTAATTTGGGAAATCATAAGCTTCCTAGAATGTCTTTGTTTAAAAGGAAGTTTCAGTTAAGACTGTTTAAAACTTGTAAGACTGTTAAGTAAGTTATTTTGGCTACTGTTTTAATGTTAAAGTCTAAAATTGTCAATTGATTACTGTATGTGGAAAGGATGAGATTGGATGAAAACTTTATTCAGACTAGTTCTGCCCATTCAGAACAGTCCTCCTGCTTGTATGAGAATTGGCTAAGCAGGGGCATCATTATTAGCCTTTCCCCCAGTCTCTCCTCCTAAGAATTCATATACATTTTCCTTATGTTGTAAAACTGCCAAATCCCCCAGAAACTATCTCTAATAGGCAAGGTCATTCAGCCTGGGAAAGGAACTTGTTTAAGTGTTGTAGTTTTAAATGAACCTAACTTGCTAAGAAGTTGCAAAGATTAGAAGGATTTCTATCAATTGGCTTTTAGATTTCAGAAGGAAAGATGGTAAATGGAATTCTTTACATTTGTGAGACCTGATGAATCATCATTGCTTAGTGCAACTCCATGAAAATAAAAATAACTAACTAGCTCTAAGCTGTGATCAGTGAAGCTTGTTGTTTAAGGTAAAAGGCACTTGGGACCATAACTAAATTTTATTTTGAGTTTGAATTTGGGTATAGTTGTCTGCATTAAATCAGTATCTCGGAGAAAATGCCACAAGCTACTCAGAGGGAATGTGATCCTGTACTGCTGATAGGTGGAAGTCTACATTTGGTAAAGGCCGAAGGGACAATCAGCCTCTGTCTGGGATGGGATCCCTCCTGGCTCAGTTTACCGATGGGATTCCTTTGAAAAGGAAAGTTTCCCACCTATTCCTGAGTCTAGCTATAAGATGGAACAGATACTGCATGGTTGGATATCTGTGACTTTACCTGAATTTAAACAGTCAAGGATGTTTTATCCTGTCATATTTGGAATGTCACATGTCCCTGCTTTTCTCCTTCTATAGCAAGTTTCTATGATCAGAGCAAGTAGTAACAGATATGGGTTCTTTCGTGTAAGCTCACTGGAAAATCTAATATTATTTTTCATTTGGAATTGGAACATGTGCAGAAAGTATGCAAATTGCTTAAGATCATTTAAAAAGTTTTCAACTAACTTCATAAAAGTTTAGTGATCAATTATAAATCTTGAAACTGTTTTAAAAGAAGGGAAAATACTTTCAGAAGAAATTTTCAAATCTCTAGTGTAATTTTAAGAGGCCTATTAAAACTTTCATTTACAAGATAGATTTATTGCTAAACTAATGTAATGAGTTGTGAAAACAGAAGAGATCTGGATTTTTGATTGGAATTTGTAGTTGTTTCATGCTCTAAGCAAAAGTTAACATTTGTAACTGAATGTATGTTAAGGATTCAATTTCTGAATTATCTCTTTCTTCCTGAGTGAATCTGTAGTCACTGTATACTGTATACTGTATATATAATCTGTGTACCCAGCTTCCTATGAAACATAGATCTACCCAAATGATTTTGGGTCCCAACTGTTTAAGGGGGAGATGATTAGGTCCTTGGATTCTCAGCTTTGACTTCCTTGAGCAGCCGGCATCTGAAATTTTCTCAGAGCTCAGAACTCAAGGCTGAGAAAGTCCAGACCATTCCCTAACATATGGAAGATTACCACCTATTCTTCCTCTAATCTAGGAAGACCTAAAAGCTGAAATCACTAACTCTTCCCTTATCAAGTTCCTTCAGGGTCTGCAGGTGATTCAGAAAAAAAAAAAAAAAACTCCTTCCCTCAGCTCTCCTGATACCGATCCGGAGTTCTGCCTCAGCTTACCTGTTTCAACCTGGGGATTCTGTGCTGGTAAAAAGAAATTCATGGTCTGGAGCAGAGGTGGAAGGGACCATACATCATGATCCCCACTACACCTACTGCTGTCAAAGTGGACTCTATTCCCACATGACAACATTACACCAGAGTGAAGCCTGCTGTCACCTCAGAATGGAAAACAGAAGTCCACAAGCACCCCCTAAAGCTAAGACTATCCAATCCTCTCCCTGATTCCCCTTTTACCTCCTTGCGAGGCCCCCCACAATCCCCATCATTCCCCAGCTCCACTCTACCCTTCTTCCCTCTTTG
Source organism: Gymnobelideus leadbeateri (assembly GCA_011680675.1). Lineage (NCBI taxonomy): Eukaryota > Metazoa > Chordata > Mammalia > Diprotodontia > Petauridae > Gymnobelideus > Gymnobelideus leadbeateri. Next base: position 138,767 of record WOXC01002288.1, read on the forward strand.
ATTTGTCACTTTGCCCTTCCTGAATGTCAGACACAAATCCACTCACCCTTTCCTTGATTTGTAAAACAGGCAGCCCAACCTTCCCTTAATTGATTTGTAAAACAGAGAACTCCACCTTGCTTAATCTGTAAACAGGCAGAACCCCCACCCCTTGCTTACCCTTGATTAATCTGTGGGTGGGAGACCCAGCCTAGGGTTTCCCTGCCAGTGGGAAATTCAAGCATACACTGACCAATCATTGGAGTTTCAGCCTACATCACTGTAATTTCAGCTTAAGTAACCTAGTCAGGAACCTCCTTTGTTAAAGGCAGTACAGTTATGTTGGTAAAAGAATATGTAGTATGTAGAAATATGAAGGAAAGTGAAATAGTCTGAGTAATGGCTTATGCTAGCCCATCCTCACCCCATTTCTGGTCAATTTTCTCTTACTTATTTTTGGCTCTTGCCTGCTTAACCTCCTTGCTAGGTTTATCTCTTCTAGGTTCAGTGCTTTCCATCTGCAGATGATTGCTCAGACTGAGTACGCAACACTGTCCGAGGCTGCTACTCATCACCCCTTGGATCTAGCATCAGCCAGATTCCGGACATTGGCCATAGACCCCACCCCTTGAACAATGGAACCCTGCAAGGCAGGGACAGCTCTATGCCCCTTCCCAGCGAGAAGCAGTTCGGGAAGCTGAGACCATCGCCCCTTGTCCCAAAATGATTTTGGGTGCCATCTGTTTAAGGGGGGAATGATGGGGTCCTTGTGATGTATATATGTCTGTAGTATCAATCTGTAACATCAGTTTGTAAATGGGGTGCTTTGGGATCTATGTCTGTAAAATCAATTTGTAAAAGCAGTCTGTAAGATCACATTTCCACCCCCCCCAGCCTCAGAGCATTGACTTTGCCCCTTCCCCCTTCCAGCACTCTGCCCAGCAATAACTCATGACTTGTTTATCTCTGCTTGAAACAATAAGTTATGTAAATGTTATCTCCCTTAGAGTGGCCAGCCCCACCATAAATTCTTCAATACCTTAAAAAAAAAAAAGATAACTGAAGACCATAATTCGATAAAAATTAGAAACAATCAAATTGAAGCTCGGAACTCTATGATGCAGCAAGAGTCAATCAAACAGAACAAGATGATCGAAAAATTGCAAGAAAATGTAAAATATCTCACTGGAAAAATAACTGACCTAGAGAACAGATCCAGGAGAGACAACCTAAGAATTATTGGTCTACCAGAAAGCCATGATGAAAAAAGCAGCCTAGACAACATCCTCCAAGAGATTCTCAAAGAAAACTGTCCTGAGGTCCTGGAATCAGAAGATAAAATAGCTATCGACAGAATTCACCGGACTCCTCCTGAGATCCCAAACTGAAAACTCCAAGAAATATAGTAGCCAAATTCCAGAATTACAAGATTAAAGAAAAAATTCTACAAGCAGCCAAAAAGAAACAAATCAAATATCAAGGAACTACAGTTAGGATCGTACAGGACCTAGCAGCTTCTACATTAAAAGAGGAGAGGGACTGGAATTTGATATTTTGTAGGGCAAGAGAGCTAGGACTACAACCAAGGATTAACTACCCGGCAAAACTGAGCATAATCTTCCAGGCAAGGAGATGGTCATTTAATGAAATAAGGGACTTCCAGATGTTCCTGATGAAAAAGCCAGAGCTCAATGGAAAATTTGATCTCCAATTACAAGACTCAAGAAAGACATAAAAAGGTAAACAAGAGAAACACAGACTCACACATGCATAAGTGCACACACCTACACCGACAAACACGCTTATTACTTGGGATGCAACAAGAGCAAAATGTTCACATCCCTCTATGTGGAGCTGATAACTGTCAATATTCAAAATCTTTATGATTATCATGACCTTCAAAAGGGTTATACTTAGATAGAGGGTGTGGGTATGAAGGCACTAACCTGATGTCTAAAAAAAAAAAACTATTAAGGGGATCAAAGAGACTGTAATGGGAAAAAGGAAAGGATTAGATAGGAAAAGGTAAAATATGCCATCTGAAGAGGCATTAAAACAAACTATGGAAGAGGGGAAAGAAAGAGGGAGAGGAACATCATTTAAACACTATTCTCACTGGTTCTGGTTCAAAGAGGGATCAACTTAAATCAGTGAAGTTTAAGATCTTAATGTGAATAGACACATAAATTCATTAAATAGAGGAAAAGGAGGGAGGGAGAAGAGCACTATTTGAAATTTACTCTCATTGGTTTGGAATCAAATGGGGAGTAATTTACTCGGATAAGTATAAAAACTTATTGCGTCCTATAGAAAGCAGAAGGGTGGGGGGGGTGAAAAAGAGGAGACTAAAGGGGGTGATTAGAAGGGAGGGAAACAGTAGTAAGGGGAGAGGGTAGGTTAAGAAGGGGGATCACTGGGTGGGAACACTGAGGGAGGGGGTGGTCAAAAGGGAAAACTTCAAGGAGGGGAAGGGAGAAAGAAGAAACAAAAACATAAACGGGGAGGGAATAGGATGGAGGGGAAGAGACAGATAGTCATTATTACTGTGAATGTGAATGGGATGAACTCTCCCATAAAACAGAGGCAGATAGCAGAATGGATTAAAAACCATAATCCCACAATATGCTGTCTACAAGAAACACATTTGAAGCAAAGAGATACCCACAGGGTAAAGGTAAAAGGTTGGAGTAAAATTTATTATGCCTCAGCTAAAGTAAAAAAAGCAGGGGTAGCAATACTTACCTCAGATAAAGCAAAAGCAAAAATAGATCTAATTAAAAGAGATAAGGAAGGAAACTATATCCTACTAAAAGGCACCATCGAGAATGAAGCAATATCACTACTTAATATATATTCACCAAGTGGTATAGCATCTAAATTCCTAGAGGAGAAGTTAAAGGAATTAGAGGAAGAAATAGATAGCAAAACTATACTAGTGGGGGACCTTAATCTTCCCCTCTCTGAACTCGATAAATCTAACCTCAAAATAAACAAGAAAGAAGTTAAGGAGGTGAATAGAATCTTAGAGAGACTAGATATGATGGATCTCTGGAGAAAACTGAATGGGGATAAAAAGGAATTTACTTTCTTCTCAGCAGTGCATGGTACATACTCAAAAATAGACCATGTACTAGAGCATAAAAACCTCACAATCCAGTACAGAAAGGCAGAAATATTAAATGCATCACTCTCAGACCATGATGCAATAAAAATTATATGCAATAAAGGGCCATGGAAAGATAGACTAAAAACTAATTGGAAATTAAACAATTTAATCCTAAAAAATTGGTGGGTCAAACAAGAAATTATAGAAACAGTCAATAATTTCATTCAAGAGAATGATAATAATGAAACAACATACTAAAATTTGTGGAATGCACTAAAGGCAGTTCTCAGGGGAAATTTTATATCCCTGAGTGCATACTTAATTAAAGCAGAGAGAAGGGAGGTCAATGAATTGGACATGCAATTGAACAAGCTAGAAAAAGAACAAATTGAAAATCCCCAATTTAGTACTAAATTAGAAATATTGAAAACCAAAGGTGAGATTAATAAAATTGAAATTAAGAAAACCATTGAATTAATAAATAAAACTAAGAGCTGGTTTTATGAAAAAATCAACAAAATTGATAAACCCTTAGTCAATATGATAAAAAAAAGAAAGAAGAAAACCAAATTAAGAGTATCAAAAATAAAAAGGGTGAATCTACCTCCAATGAAGAGGAAATCAAAAAAATAATGAGGAATTATTTCTCCCAATTGTATGCACATAAATATGACAATCTTAGTGAAATGGATGAATATTTACAAAATCACAAGTTGCCCAGATTAACTGAAGAGGAAGTGAATTACCTAAATAACCCCATCTCAGAAAAAGAAATCAAACAAGCCATCAATGAACTCCCTAGGAAAAAATCTCCAGGGCCAGATGGGTTCACTAGTGAATTCTATCAAACATTTAAAGAACAATTGATTCCAATACTCTACAAACTATTTGGGAAAATTAGTGAAGAAGGAGTCCTACCAAACTCTTTCTATGACACAAATATGGTACTGATTCCTAAACCAGGAAGAGATAAAACAGAGAAAGAAAATTATAGACCAATCTCCCTCATGAATTTAGACGCAAAAATTCTAAATAAAATATTAGCCAAAAGACTCCAACAACTTATCACAAAAATAATACACTCTTGATCAGGTAGGATTCATTCCAGGAATGCAAGGATGTTTTAATATTAGGAAAACTATCAGTATAATTGAGCACATCAACAATAAAACTAGCAGAAACCACATGATCATTTCAATAGATGCAGAAAAGGCTTTTGACAAAGTACAACACCCATTCCAATTAAAAACACTAGAAAGTATAGGAATAAATGGAGTCTTCCTTAAAATAGTTGATAGCATCTATTTAAAACCATCAGCAAGTATTATATGCAATGGGGATAAACTAGAAGCCTTTCCAATAAGATCAGGAGTGAAACAAGGGTGTCCACTATCACCCCTCGTATTCAATCTGGTACTAGAAACACTAGCAGTAGCAATTAGAGAAGAAAAAGAAATCAAAGGAATCAAATTAGGCTAAGAAGTGACCAAGCTATCACTCTTTGCAGATGATATGATGATATACTTAGAGAATCCTAGAGAATCAAGTAAAAAACTACTTGAGACAATAAATCAATTTGGCAAACTTGCAGGATATAAAATAAACCCACATAAATCCTCAGCATTCCTGTACATCTCTAATAAAACTCAACAGCAAGAGATAGAAAGAGAAATCCCATTTAAAGTCACTGTAGACATTATAAAATATTTGGGAATCTACTTGACCAAACAAACCCAGAATCTATATGATCACAACTACAAAACACTTCTCACACAAATAAAATCAGATCTAAATAGTTGGAAAAATATCAATTGCTCGTGGCTGGGTCGAGCTAATATAATAAAAATGACAATTTTACCCAAACTAAACTATATATTTAGTGCCATACCAATCAATTTACCAAAAAACTACTTTCTAGAGTTAGACAAAATAATAACAAAATTTATTTGGAAAAACAAACGGTCTAGAATATCAAGGGAATTAATGAAAAGAAATGCTAGGGAAGGTGGACTAGCTATGCCAGATCTTAATCTGTATTATACAGCAGCAGTCATCAAAACTGCTTGGTACTGGCAGAGGTGTAGAGTAGTGGATCAATGGGAATAGATTAGGTGCAGGAGACCCAGCAGTTAATGAATATAGCAATCTATTGTTCGATAAACCCAAAGACCCCAATCTTTGGGATAAGAATGCACTATTTGACAAAAACTGCTGGGAAAACTGGAATACAGTATGGCAGAAAGTGGGCATAGACCATTATCTAACACCATATACCAAAATCAAGTCCAAATGGGTGCATGATCTAAGTGTAAAGGATGATACTGTAAGCAATTTGGGAAAGCAAGGAATAGTTTACCTGACAGATCTGTGGAGAGGGGAAGACTTTAGGACCAAGCAAGAATTAGAGAGCATTATAAAATGCAAAATGGATAATTCTGATTACATTAAATTGAAAGGCTTCTGTACAAACAAAGACAATGCAACCAAGATCAAGAGGGAGGTGGGAAATTGGGAAAAAATTTTTATAATTTGTGTCTCTGATAAAGGACTCATTTCTAGAATTTATAGAGAATTGAGCCAAATCTATATGAATACAAGTCATTCCCCAACTGATAAATGGTCAAAGGATATGAACAGGAAGTTTTCAGAGAAAGAAATTAAAGATATCTATAAGCATATGAAGAAATGCTCTAAATCACTATTAATTAGAGAAATGCAAATCAAAACAACTCTGAGATACCATATCCCTCCAGTCAGTTTGGCTAAGATGACAAAACAAGAAAGTGACAAATGCTGGAGAGGATGTGGACAAATTGGAACACTAATACATTGCTGGTGGAGTTGGGAACTTATCCAACCATTCTGGAGAGCAATCTGGAATTATGCCCAAAGGATTATAAATAATTTCATACCCTTTGACCCAGCCATACCACTTCTAGGGTTATATCCCAAAGAGATCATAGAAGTGGGAGGAAGAACCATATGTACAAAAATATTTTTAGCAGCCCTTTTTGTGGTTGCAAAGAATTGGAAACTAAAGGGGTGCCCATCAACTGGGGAATGGCTAAACAAGATGTGGTATATGAATGGAATGGAATAGTATTGTGCTATAAGAAACGAGGAGGTGACGGATTTCATAATTACCTGGAGAGACTTATACAAACTGATGCTGAGCGAGAAGAGTAGAATCAGAAGAAATTCGTATACAATCACAGACATACCATATCTGTGATGACCAACTATGACAGACTGGACTCTTTTCAGCAATGCAGTGATATAAGTTAATCCCAAAAGACTCAAGAAAGTGAGAAATGCGCCATCCAGAGTTATAACTAGAAAAAACTGAGCCTGAATCCTGATGGAAGCAAACTAAACGATCTTGTTCTTTTCATTGTTTGGTTTTATTTCTTCCTTACCATCTTTCATCCCACCTAGTACAATATGCCTTTGTAACTGGAATAATGTCTAATATGAATGCATTTGCAGATCCTAAAAACAAACAAAAAAAAGAATAAGAAAGAAATTACTCAGGTGGGGAGAATCAGGTTTTGGAATTCTTTCAGAGAATAGTCCCCATGTCATTTCAACATTATTACTTTCACATTTGTTGCTACAACGTCTCTCATTCACTAGTCTTATCTTCTTTTTATATCAACATTTAGCATTTACCAACTTTGGAATAAGTGCTTAAGAAATATTCAACCCCATATACAATTTACATTCCTACCCACCACCCTCTCCCCAGCACCCTGCCTGATTTTTAGATATGTTTTCTGAAAGATAAAAATGAATTCAGAAATATTCCACTCTTCCCAAGTCTCAAAACATTGTAAATTTCTTTTTCTTTACCCATATTGCATGGCATAATGGGAAAATGCTGGTTCAAGTTCTGCATTTGGTATTTGACCCTGGGCATGTTAAGTAGCCTATCAGAACCTCAGTCTCCTGATGTCTAAAATTAGAATGGTAAGATTTTCATTTATCTAATTGGTTATTTGTAAGAATCTTAGGGTCTGATGTCCAGAGATAGAATGAATCTTAGTCACCATCCTGTTCAACTTCCTCATTTACAGGGAAATGAAATGACTTCCCTAAGGCAATATAGGTAGTAAACATGAGAGACAGAATTTGAATCCAGATAGTCTAATTTAAAACAATCATTGTAAACCTTGTAGTTTTCATAGATAGATATGTATGCATATGTGTATGTGTATCCATATGTGTATATGTATATATACATGTGTGTATACATGTGTATAGTGTACGCACATATACATATGTGCATGTGTGTGCAAACATTTATGTGCACATACATTATTATTTGTGGGGAAACTACACATGCAGGTTATAGAATTGTAATTTAGTATTACATATAATCAAATCACAGATGTGTTAGACAAATTTTTATAATGTTTAAGAGCAAGGTGGTTATAATTATTTGTGTCGCTGGCACAATATCAGAACACATAACCAGAGATAACCCTCTTCTCACATTAAAGTCAAAAGCTTACGATAAAATAAAGATACAACAAGTGAACACACTCTTTATCTTGTTGACAAACCACTTTCCATTTTGTTAGTATGTTTATATTGGCTTATTATATAGAAATGCAACAGATTAGATATGATCAAAATGTGTATTGTCTCATGGGTCAGAGATCCAGATTTGGAAGGAATCTGTAGAAGTCAACTGTAGGTGAGAAAACAGAATCTCAGAGTGGTTAAGTGACTTTCCCAAGATCTCACACAAATAGCTCATGGTAGAGCTGTGATTCACACCTAGGTCCTCTGATTCCATTTCAGCACTGTTTCTGTGCCATCACACTGCCTCTTCATACACTCAAAAATTTAGAACTAGAAGGTTATCTAGTTCAATTCCCTGATTTTACAGATGAGGAAACTGAGATCTAGAAAGGTGAAGTGATTTATTTGAGTTCAGATAGACAGACTGGTTGAAATGCAAAGGTTAGATAAATACATTGTACCTACCCTCAAGGAATTTACCTAATTTAACTAATTTATAGTTAACATTTATGTGTAATTTTAGGGTTTGCAACTCCCTCTCTCTGTATATACACACACATATACAAATATATACATGTGTGTATACTATGTATAATATGCATTCTATGTACAGTATTTGTACATACATACATATACACACACACAATCTCTTTTGATCCTAAGAACAGCCCTGTGATGTGGGTACTGTTAGTATACCCACCTTTTTACATATGAGGAAACTGAAGCTGAGATGGGTTAAGTTATTTGACCAAGGTAACACAGTTAATAAGATTTGAACTCAGGACTTCCTGACTCTAAGTCTAGGACTTATCCATTATGCCACCTAACTGTCTATAATATTCAGTATTGCATGATCAACAAAATAAAATGTTACAAAAACAATATACTATACAAGGTCTTGGGGAAAGTTTTTGTTGACTAAAAATTCAGGCAAGGTTTCCTGGAAGAGGTTGCATTTGTGTTGGAATGGATACATAAACAGAAGAAGAGGGGATAAAGGTGTAACAGGCACATGAAATGGCTTTGATCAGAGTCATAGCAGCATTAGAGCCCAATGAGTATTCAGTCATTTGGAGGTGAGCATGTGGTAGAGACTAAGAAAGAGCCATGGAGTGTAGTCCAACCTGGCTCAACCACAGAGTGTGGGGAGGAGATTAAGCCACTTAAGAGTAGTCTTTACAAATCATGAGGCCAAATTTTTTGACAATGTGCAATTTTGATGCACCTGGGTCAATCCAGTCATAGAAGACCAGAAAAATATTCTTCTTGAATCCTTAAAAATAGTTTGGGTCATATGGAACCTTTTCTTCAGTATAACCTTATTTTTTTACATTTTAAATTAATAGTCTGATGATGGATTTTAGAATGGCACAGATTCTAAGAAACATGGTAAAGTTGTTTCTACTAGGAATATGTTCTTCCCATTTCTACTCTACTATTTCTATCCAACTACAATGTCCAATTCAAATGCCACTTTCTGAATGAAACTGTCCCTCATCTACTCAGTCAGGGGAGTGGCTATGTATAAACACAATATAATACTAGAAACCAGAAGATCAATGTTCTATTCCCCTTCTTCTGCTATTTAATACCCATGTGATCTTGGACAAATTACTTGCTCTCTCTGTTCACCAATTTCCTGATTTTTAAAACAAGGTGGCTAGAACAAAACATCTCATCCATTCCCATCCTAAAATTATATGATGTTATACAATCTCCTACTATTTTCATAAGACTAAATTTCCCTTTTGGGTTATTGCACTGCATTAGTTAGATGACTTCATGTTTTACTTTTCTTATTAGATTGTAAGCTTCTAGAGAGGGCAAGGAAAGGTCTTATTCACTTTTATATTCTTCATGGTATCTTCCATAGCACCTCACACATGGTAAATTGTTAATGCATGTTTGTTAGGTGAATGAATGAACAAACGAATGTCGGTATATGCTCGATACTGTTGCTGGATACTTGAGGGAAAGAGAGAGGAAATTTTCTCTCATCTACAGAAAGTATCAACTAGGGAACATGTGTTTACCAGGACAAAGAAGAGCTTTAGCTGTATAATCAACAAATAACATATTTTTCACATATCCAAACCATGCTCTGGGTTCAAATTAGATTCCTTTGGAAATAGAATTATTTCTTCCCAGTCACTGGGGTTACTATTCAATTTCTAAGTAACTGTGTTCTGATCCAGAAACTTAGTGGCTCAGGCACAGATACATGGAAACACAGATATAAACCTATCCATGAAAAAAACAAACAAAGAAACAAAAAAAATACAACCTTCCCTGATTATTCAGATTCGCTACTGAAGTTGTTATACCATTGACAGACATGCTCTAATGTCTATTAAAGTTTGATATGGGAATGTGCATATTACATTGATCTCTCATTAAGAGATCTATTTTAGGGCGGCTAGGTGGCACAGTGAATAGAGCACCAGCCTGGAGTCAGGAGGACCTGAACTCAAATCCGACCTCAGACACTTAACATTTAGTAGCTGTGCAACCTCGGGCAAGTCACTTAACCCCAATTGCCCTGCCTTCCCCGCTCCAAAAAGCAAAAAATAAAAGAGAGAGAGAGAGAGATCTATTTTGCATTTTGCATATAAACTACATTATTTCTTTGTTTGGTCCCATAATTGGAATTTTTATAGTTTGTGCCCCTACTTTTTTTTTAGTCAGCTAGAAAAGGAAGAGTTGTTTTTTTTTTTTTAAAGATCTCTTCATTTTATCACATCTGCTTGAATTTATGTTTACCCCTCCTTCTTCCTATAAGTTCTTGATCTAGGAAAGTCATGGACTCTCACTTAAACTATGTGAAAATAAACCAGATATAATATTTCTATCATAAGAAACATCTTTCTTTATTTCCACAAGTTCCATCATCTTTGAATGTGAAGGACAATGAGATATATAGCTATGCAAAGACATGAGTGCACAGATACATCTCTGCAGCTAAAATTCTCACTAATATTTTGTCCATCTTTCATTCTGACTACTTCAATTTTCCCCTTGTTGAGCTCACTGGTTCTCATCTTTCTCCTCTTGTCCATTCAGAATGTTCTTGCCAAGACTACGTATCTTTATTACTGCTAAGACAAAAAGGGTGTGAATTTCCATATATTTGCCATTTTCAAGGAGATGTTTTTCCATTAGTACAGTGAAAAATGGATTGCTTATTTTTAAATGCATAAGTATAGCTTCGTTTTGGCAGAAACTAGCTTTTATATAAACAAAATGAAGAATGCTTCCCTTCACCTCTGCTGTCATCTGTATTCTTTCTTCCTTTCTTTCTTTCTTTTTTTTTTTTGGTCATACAGGAAATAAAAAATCAAAACACTTTTACTTAGTGTTAGCAATTAAAGAATTGAACACATCTCAAAATTTTCCATAAGAATTCTGAAATTTACTATGTCACTAATTTCTGTTTTACTTGTTGTAAGGATGGACTAAAAGGAGATATAAAGTACTGATTTATAATCATGCTGTCGAGGCTGTTTTTTTGAGGTGAAGTTTGATTACTTATTTTTTTATGCTCAAAAGTCAGAGGGGAATAGCAGCTACCATCTACTCATCAACTTTTTGAAGAGTGTGAAACAATTCTCTCTGGAAAATGAATATTAACAATTAGACAATACCCAATTAAAGGCCACAGGCCGCAGCTAATCCCTCATTTTGAAAAACCACAAGCTACATTTAATAGTAAAAACAGAAGCTAACAAACCTCATTAATAGCAGGCCAAGGGTACCAGTATAATAAACTGACTTTCAGCTTTTACCAAAGGAGAAAGAACAGAGAAGTTTTCATCTTTCCTTAAAAAAAAAATTCAGAATGAGAATTTAATGTTGTCCTTGGAAACAAGTGTATTATGACTTTACAGTTTATGTCATCTTGCAATGACAATGTAATCAACTTATTAAAATGCACAGTATCCCCCTTCTTTTTCCAATGAAGGCTGCTTTGAAAGTTTTCCTTCTTTCTTCTGAATTCCTCTGCATAAGAATTTGCCTGCTTCCAAATCCACACAGCAAAAATGCCTTACATGTAATGGTTTTGGAGTATGGGCAGTCCTGGAGCCAAATATATCCCTCATCTAATGAGTATAGTATAGGCATGACCAGTTTCCTAGGGGATCCAATGAACCTGGCTCCTTTCATGTTGACCCCCTTTTCCTCCCTCTCACTCTGATTTGGCCATCCTCGAAGCTAGAAGAGGCTGGGGAAGTGATAGGACTAAAATGAGTCTCCATAATATTGTACCAGTGTTCCCTTTGGAGCTGATCTAGAAGTTATCTTTGATTTTTTTATTATGAAATAATATGTTTTCATATCACTCTTCTTCATGGTGCTGTGGAGCCATATGGAATAATAGGGGTATAGCTCAAAATACACATCACTCTCACAAATACAAAACTGTAACCTAACCCTCCAAATCTCAGTTTACACATGTAAATAAAATCCACCAAATGCTACTGGGAGGGACAAGGCAATAATTCAGGCATTGAATAATAAAATGGGAAAAGGTCCCCAATACATTAAGGTCTAAATTATACAAAACATGGAAGTAGACACAGGCAAGAATAATCTACAAACTGCTCCCTTTATGTATAATTCAGGACACAGCTGCTTTTTATCTTCCTAAATCAGAATTCAATCAGAAGTGCTAAAGCTTCATTATTAACCAAATTTTCCCCCAATGAAGTGCTGATGCTACTTTTTATACTCCCCATTTGTAAATTCATGGCACAAAGAAATTTCCCAAGCATTTAAGTTTTTGGTTTTTTTTCTTGAAAGTTCCTGATAATACATGTCAATGCCATACCAGCCTGATTTTTCAGTGATCCTGTGGGAATGGCACATTGGTTCCTTTTCACTGCTTAAATTTAGGAGTGGCATAGTTTTTGATAAGAAAGGGGAGCATTATCCTTACTCCAGCCCAGAAGAATAACAGTTTGGTTCAATCAATCAAAACCTCTGAAGCTCTATCACTATAAATTGGGAGAGAGTTTCATGCCAACTAAAAATGTGTTGCATAATGATCGGTATAAATGGATTATCAGTCTGTGTAGATAATCAATTTAGAGCTGAAAGGAACCTTAGAAGGGAATAAGTCCAATCCCCTCATTTTACAGACAAGGAAACTCAGATATAGAGGGGTTAAGTGACTTGTCCAGGGTCACAAAACTAGTGTCTGAAAGAGGATTCCAAAACAGATCTTTCTGACTTCAAATCTAGCTCCCTGTAATCTACTATGTAAGAAGGGATATAATGGTATCTTGTTTTGCTCCCACAAAAGTTACTGGGAGATAGTCAATAGCTTTGGGGAAGCTCACTTACCTTGTCTTACTAAGACAATGGCCATCCTGGCTCCTGGTTCCAAGTGGATTGGAAAGGGGTTACACAGGAAAAATTTGTTTAAACCTGGGGATCAAAGCCTGGTCACAAGTATCCTCATTATCATGCCAATGTAATCTGCATATAATCTGCATATATAGAATGTAGAATATATAGAGGGAAGTAAGGTGAGGAGTATGAGGAATTTGACTAACCTTTGAGGAATTTGACTATATAGAGAGAGACGGAATGTGGAATATATAGATCTCTCTCTCTCTCTGTCTCTCTGTCTCTCTGTCTCTGTCTCTGTCTGTCTCTGTCTCTGTCTGTCTCTGTCTCTGTGTCTCTATCTTTCTGTGTCTCTCTGTGTCTCTCTGTCTGTCTGTCTCTGTCTCTCTCTATATATGTATATATGTGTGTATATATATATATATATATATATATATATATATGGTAAGGAATTTGAGGAATTTAACTAACCCTAAGTCTACCAGGAATGCCAGAACTTGTAGACCCTCACTTCTGCTTCTAAGTGTGGGTGTGTCCCTAGTGAGCACCATACCTGCTTCCTTGCTGGAAGCATAAATAAACATCTTCCTCAGCACACTCTATTTCTGAGCTCTTTCTGTGAGAAGGAGTTTGTCCTTTTAAGGGGTACATCACATGGATCTTCCGAAGGGTCCTCCAAAAGGGAAGCAGTGGCCAGTGGAAGCTTATGCCAGGCTAACTCCCTGACCCTGCCTGTGAAGTCCTGTGAACCCCAAAAGCAAATTTCTCACATACCACATCCATTGTTCATGTATAATTATCATCACCATCAATAATTACTTTGAAAACTCTTTTAATATTTTCAGATTATTTGTATATAGAATCTCATTTGAGCCTCACAACAACTCTTTAAGGTAGCTCCTACAGTTTTTATTACATCTGTCATGCAGATGAAGAATTGAAGTTCAGAGATTTAAAATGATGCCCACCATCACAGATATTGTCATAGGTAAGATTTAACCATTTAGCCAAAACACATAGAATATTTGTTTATACACTTTATTATTTTCCAGAGTCTCCATACAACCTCTGCAGAAGATGAAAAATGGCACACTAAAAATTCCAGCAAACTTGGTATACATTTATGAAATAACTACAATGGGAAAAACAGCATGGTACTGGGAGGCATGCAAAAATGTCATATGTAGTTTATATAAAAATATGATTCCTGCCTGAATAAAATTTTCAACCTAGTATACCTTTTAATCCTTCCTGTTTTCTTAATCATTAAAAAAAAACTTACTTTTATTTCAGTCATTTCTTGGTCTATCTTGTCATTAAACCCTCCAATGCAAACAAGTGAAACCAACCAATAATACAATCATTTCTCATAATATATGCAACATTATATACCTATAGTCTCTAGCCTATTATTTAAAAGACCACTACATTAATTAACCATCAGTTTGCCTGATTTAAAATGTTTTAAAATTATTTATTTATTCAAACTTTTTTTGTTGAAACTTTGAATTCCAAATTCCCTTCTTCCCACCCTATCCACTAAGAAGCCAGGCAAAATTTTATCAATTAATTATACATGTGAAACCATGCAAAACATTTCTATACTAGCCATATCACAAAAATAAAGAAAGTGAGAACATTATACTTCTATTTGTACTCAAAATTCATCATTTCTCTCTCTGGAGGGGGATACCATTTTTTTCATCATGAGTCCTTTGGGATTGTCTCAGATCAGAGTATTGTATTGATCAGAGGAGCTCTTTCACAGTTGATCATCATTACATTATTCTTGTTACTGTGCACAGTGATCTCTCAGTTTTTCTTCACTTCAAAGCAGTTTATATATTTTTTTCATTATTTGCTGTTTTTTCCCCCTGAAACTACCCCCTTCATCATTTCTTATAGCACAATACCCCATCACAATCATATGCCACAACTTATTCAGTCATTCCCCAATTGATGAGCATCCCCTTAATTTCACATTCTTTGCCACCACAAAAAGAACTATTATAAGTATCTTGTACATATAGATCATTTTCCTTATTCTTTGATCTCTTCAGGGGTAGAGACATAGTAGTGGTATTGTTAGATCAAAGGATATGCTCAGTTTTATACCCCTTTGGGCATGGTTCTAAGTTGCTCTCAGCATGGTTAGAACAGTTCATTACTCCACCAACAATTTATTAATACACGCATTTTTCCTATTCCCCTCAAGCATTTGTCATTTTTGATAGGTAGGAGGTACCACATAGTTGTTTTCATTTGTATTTCTCTAATCACTGATGACTTAGAGCATTTTTTATATGACTACAAATAACTTTAAATTTTTCTGAAAACTACATGGTCATATCCCTCAACCATTCATCTATTAGGGAATGGCTCTTATTTTCATAAATTTGACTCTGTTTTCTATTTATTTGAGAAATGAGGCCTTTATTAGAGAAACTTGCTGTAAAAAATTTGATATTACCTCATTGTCTATGGTGACTTTTTAGCAAAATGTAATTTTCCTGATTCTCTTTTTTAACTAGGTCTATTTTTGGTTTTGCCTTGTCTGAGATCATGATTGCTATTCCTGACTTTATTTATTTTACTTCATCTGAAGCATAATAGATTCTCTTACAGGCCTTTTCTTATAAAACTCTGTGTGCCTTCCTATTTTAAGTGTGTCTCTTATTAAAAAAAAAACAACAACATTTTACTGATTAAAAAAAAAGTATATTACTTACTGGGTTCTGTTTTCTAATCTATTCTGCTATCTGCCTCTGTTTTATGTGTGAACTAATCCCATTTACATTCACAGTTTTGATTATTAGCTATTTCTACTTACTTCACTTTGCATTACTTAGTATAAATCTTTCCATGCTTCACTGTATCCTTCATATTCATTTTATCTTATGGCATAGGAATATTCCATTACATTTTATATTCAATACTTTTTATTGAGCCATTCCTCACCTACTTTGTAATAATTTGCTACAGCAAAAAACTCTAAAGAAGACAACAGAGTTAAAATAGCTACATGTAAAATCTCAAAGAAAAAAATGAACTAGTATCAGGCCCAAAAAGAATTCCTGAAAGAACTCAAAAATAATTTTAAAGATTAAACACTAGAAGAAGAGTAAAAATTGGAAAATAAATGAGAGTGATGCAAGAGAATCATGAACAAAAGTAAACAGCTTAGTATAGGAAACACAAAAAGTTGAAAAAGATGTACAAAAATTCATCAAAACAACTCCTTAAAAGTGGAATTGGCAAAGTGGAAAAGGAGGTATAAAAGCTCACTGAAGAAAATTAATTCCTTAAAAATTAGAATTGGGTAAGAGGAAGCTAAATATTCAATAATACATAAAGAAGCAATAAATCAAAATTAAAAGAATGAAAAAAATAGAAGAAAATGTGAAATATCAAATTGGAACAACAATTGAGTTGGAAACCAGATCAAGGAGACATAAATTAAGAATTATAGGACTACTGGAAAACCATTATTAAAAAGAGCCTAGAAATCATATTTCAAGAAATTATTAAGAAAAGCTGCTCTGATACCTTAGAAGCACAGGGTAAAATCGAAATTGAATCTACCAATCACCTCTTCAAAGAGATCCCAAAATGAAAACTCCCAGGAATATTAAAGCCAAATTCCTGAGCTTCCTGGTACAGGAGAAAATGTTGCAAGCAGCCAGAAAAAAAACAATAAAAAAATCATGGAGCCAGAAGCAAGATAGCACAGTACTTGGAAACTTATACATAAAGTATCAGAAGACTTAGAATATGATATTTCAGAAGGTAAAGAAGCTAGGATAAAAACAAAGAATCACTTACCCAGGGAAACTGAGTATAGTCCTTATCGGAGGAGGCAGGGACAAGGGAGGAATGGATATTTATTGAAATATAGATCTTTCAACCATTTCTGATTGAAAGACCAGAGCTGAACAAAAAAGTTTGATTTTCAAATACAGGACTCAAGAGAAACAAAAAATAAACACGAAAGAAAAATTATAGGAGATTTAACAAGGTTAAACTGCTTACCTTACATGGGAAGGTGGTACTTATAACTCTTAAGAACTTTGTTATTATTACAGCATATAGGAAAAAAAATGTGCAAAAAACAGAGAGCAAATCTGTGAGTTGACTGTGAGGGGATGATATCCAAAAAAAAAAAAAAAAAACCAAACAAAACAAAATTAAAGGGTGAGGGATATACAGGGAAAAATTATACCCCATATATACCTACAAGAGGTACAGACATTTTTACAGTGGAGAGGGAGATGAGTAGGATGGAAAATACTTGAACCTTACTCTTATCAGATGTGGCTGAAAGAGGGAATAACATTCACTGTCAATTTGGGTATAGAGATCTAGATTCTCCTAAATGGAAATAAGAAGCAAGAAGGAGGGGAAAAATGGGGTGCTGATAAAAAGGAAGGCAGATTAGGGGAGGCAGTAGTCAGAAGCAAAACGTGTGTGAGAAGGGACAGAGTGAAAAGGAGGAATAGAGAAAATGCTAAACAGGGAAATATAAGATGAAGAAAAATACACAATTAGTAATCATAACTGTGAATATTAACGGGATGAACTCTCCCATAAAATGGAAGCAAATAGCAAAATAGATTAAAAACCAGAATCCTATAGTATTTTGTTTACAAGAAACACTCTTTAAGCCATGAGACTCGTACAAAGTAAAGGTAAGGGACTGAAGAAGAATCTATCATGTTTCAGATGGAATTAAAAAAAAAAAAGATGTAGTTGTGATCTCAAGCAAAGTAAAAGCAAAAATGAATCTAATTAAAAGAGATAAGCAAGGAAACTGTATCTTGATAAAAGATACCATAGACAATGAAGTAATATCAATATTAAACATAGATGCAGCAAATGGTATAGCATACAGATTCTTAAAGGAGAAGTTAAATTAGTTACAACAGGAAATAAACAGTAAAACTACACTAATGAGGGACCTCAACTTTTCCCTCTCAGAGCTAACTAAATCTGATGAAAAAATAAGAAATATAAGTAGATGAATAGACTTTTAGAAAAGTTAGATATGATGGACCTCTGGAGAAAACTGAATGCAAATATAATAAATATGCTTTTTTTCCCTCAGTTTTACATGGAACCCACACAAAAATTGACCTAGTATTAAGGCATAAAAATCCCACAACCAAATGCAATAAAGCAGAAATATTAAATGCATCTTTTACAGATCATAATGCAATAAAATTACATTCAATAAAAAGCCATGGAAAGATAGATTAAAAATTAATTGAAAACTAAATAATCCATTCTTAAAGACTGAGTGGGTCAAAGAACAAATCATAGAAACAATCAATAATTTCATTAAGGAGAATGACAACAATTAAACTACATACTAAAATTTATGGGATACAGCCAAAGCAGTGCTTAAAGGAAAATTTATATTTCTAAATGCTTACATTAATAAAATAGGGGGGAAAAAGCAATGAATTGGGTATGCAACTTAAAAAAAAACAGAAAAAAGTATAAATTTAAAATCCCCAATTAAATACCAAATTTAAATCCTAAAAATCAAAGCAAAGATTAATAAAATTGAAAGTAATAAAAACATTGAACCAATAAACCAAAATAGGAGCTGGTTTCATTAAAAAATGAAACAAAACAGCACATCAATAAAATAGATAAACCATTGGTTAATTTGCTTAGGAAAAGAAAGAAGAAAAACTAATTACGGTATCAAACGGTGAACTCATCACAAATTAAGAAGAAATTAAAGCAATTATTAGGGGCTATTTTGCCTAATTATATGCCAATAAATTTGACAATATAAGCAAAATGATGAATAGTTACAAAAAATATAAATTGTGCAGATTAAAGAAAGAGAAGAAATATAATAGTTAAATAACCCCATCTTAGGGAAAAAAAAAATTGAACAAGTCATCAATAAGTTCCCTAAGAAAAAATCCACAGGACCCAGTGGATTCACAAGTGAATTCTACCAAATATTTAAAGAACAATTAATTCTAATACTCTAAAAATTATTTGAAAAAGACACTGACTGGAGTCCTATCAAATTTCCTTTAAGACACAAATATTGCTTTGATACATAAACCATATAAAGCAAAACTAGAAAAAGAAAACTATAGACCAATTTCCCTAATGAATATTATGTAAAATATATGTAAAATTTTAAATAAAATATAAGTAAGAATATTACAGAAATATATCACAAAGTTTAACACCATGACCATGTAGGATTTATACCAGGATTTCATCACTGGTTCAATATTAGGAAAACTCTCCATATAATTGACCTTATCAATAACAAAACCAACAGAACCCATACGATTACATCAACAGATACAGAAAAAACTTTTGACAAAATGCACCATATTCTTATTTAAAAACAACAACAACAACACTAAAGACCATAGGAATAAATGGAGTTTCCTTAAAATGATAAATAGTATCTATCTAAAATAATTGTTAAACATTATCTGCAATGGGGATAAGCTAGAAAGAAGCCTTGGCAGTGAGATCAGGCAAAGATGCCTTTATCACCACTATTATTCAGTATTATACTTAAAATGCTAGTCATAGCAATTAGGGAAAAAAGAAATTGAAGGAATAAAAATAGGCAATGAAGAAATAAAACTATCATGCTTTGCAGAGTATATGATGCATACTTGGAGAATCCTAGAGAATCAACTGAAAAAATGGTTGTAATAATGAACAACTTCAGCAAAGTTGCAGGATATAAAGTACATAAATCATAAGTATTTCTATATATTATGAACAAACTCTAGTAGCAAAAGATAGAAAGAGAAATTTCATTTGAAATAACTATAGACAATATAAAATACTTGGGTGTCTGCCTGCCAAGACAAAACCAGGAATTACATGAACACAATTACAAAACATTTTTCATACTAATAATGTCTAAACAAGTGTAAAAAAACATTAATTGATTATGGGTAGGCTGAACCAATTGTAATGGTAATGGGGATTTGAAGATCTTCCCTGCCCCTTGTATTGGCACTCTAACAGGTACCTAGCACCTTGTTTCAAGTTCCTGATTGTGTCAAGTATTAAAACCCAGAACTTGGGAATCCCATAGTGGGAGGAATTTGCTAGTGTAACAGGAAGGGGTGGAACAGGGAAGAGCTAATACATACATACATACATACATATATATACATATATATATATATATACACACACACACACACACACATATATATACACACATACACATACACACACACACACACACACACACACACACACACACACACACACACACACACATATATATATATATATAAAGAAAAGCCTAAGCTAGAGAGAGAGAGAGAGAGTACTGCTAGGATCCTGAGAACTTCTGAGCTGCTACAAATTGAGAGCAGAATGGAGAACAGAACTTGTGGTAGCTATATAGAGAACTGAGAACTGAGATCTGAACTGAGAACTGAGAAGAACTGGGAAGAGAATTGAGAATAACTGAGAAATGAGAAGAGAGGAAAACTGGGAGGAAGCTTAACTGTGGTGCCAGTACTTTGTCTGTGTATTTTGATGTTACTTTGTCAGATTTGTTTGCTGATAGAATATGCTACTGTTATTACAGAAGCCCTGAGATCTTACTACTGGTTCAGAAGCCCTGCAAGAGGATTTTCTTATTGTATGTTTACAGAAATCCTGGAGGAGGGTCTTACTGATATTTTCAGAGGTCCTTGGACTATATGATTTGTGTTGATTCCTCAGACCTTGTTGTTGGGTCTATGTTGATTTCACAGTACAGAAAGTGAATTGATGATGGCGCCAGCAATGTGCATGAATGTTATTGTGGATTTATTTAAGCTTTGTCTTCCCAGGAACAGAAACTATGAAGGTGGACTAGACACTGTGAACTTTAATATGGAACAGGAACTGCACAAGGAGCTGGACAAGGAACTGAGAGCTGTCTGCCTTTGACCTCAGGTGAAAGTTGGGTAGATTGGGGCAGGAGCTGGGACCATGGAAGGGAAACCATGGAGCCTGCCTCAACTCAAGACGAAAAGATATCTCCTTGGGTATTTAATGCAAACTGAGAAGATCATGATTTACTGTGACCTAGGGTTGGAGGACTTGTATTCTACATCCTGTATCCTGTACCTTTTCAGGATGATTGAATTAAGGATGATTGGAAACTAATTTCCAATTAAGAAGAAAGAAGACTTTTTGACTGAGAGATTAAGACAATGTGACTTAGGGGTGGAGAACCTTGACCTTTGCACTTTGTGTTCATTAAAGAGGCTTGCCTCCTTAAGGATGATTGAATTAAGGACTTACTAAATGATTGAGTTACTAAATGAATGTCATCTTTTGCTTAAAACTATGTGAGCACTTTGGTGAAAACTATGTGGCCATTTTAGTGATAAGTTATTAAGTTATAACAATGTGAATGTTGTACTTTGATTTCTGTGAAGGTTTGGCCTTAATTTACTCCTGAATAAATAGAGAGTTCACTATATTATTTAATCAGAACCTTGAAGCTGTTCACAGCAGCAGTCCTCTGGATCAGCAGACTTTGTTAGGTGCACAATATTGTAAAGCCATGCATGAGCAGCTTTCCAGAAGAATGCTATTGTGAGCAATTTTTAAGGTTCTGATTACATAGTATAATGAACACTGTATTTATTCAACAACAAACCAGAGCAAAATATTCACAGTAAATCAAGGTACAGCATTCACAATGTTACAACTTATAACAGATAATCAAAATACATCATTCACAACATCTTATCACAGAAAATGGCCACATAGTTTTCACCACAGTGGTCACGAAGTGTTGAACAAAGAACAATTATTTAGTAACTCAATTCAATTCAATCATCTCAATCCTTCAATCATCCTTAAGGAGGTTTGCCTCCTTAAGGGACACAAAATACATTAGTCAAAGTTCTCCACTCATGGGGCACACTAAGTTACAAATCAGTAACTATTCAATTATCAAGCCATCCACCCCTAGGTCACTAGTAAATTACAATTTCTCAGTCAATACACAGTATCCAAGTAAAGGTTTCTCTCAGCTTGACTCAGGGTGGTCTCTCAGATTCCCTGGATTCCCATGATCCCAGGTCCTACCTGGATTTACCAAACTGGGTTCAAAGACAGCTCCCAGGTCCTTGTCCAGCTCCCTGATCACTTCCTGTACCACACTGAAGCTCATCACAATCTAGTCCACCTTAAATCCTTCACAGTCTCTGTTCCCAGGAAGTTAAGGCTTAACAAAGTCACAAACAGGTTCATAAAAAGTACTAGCATCACAGTCATGTTTCCTCAGTCTATGGCAACTCCAGCTGGCCTTTGGAAATCTGCATCTCCCAGAAACTCCAGCTGGCCCTTGGACTCAGCAGCTCCTCAGCAGAAGCTCCAGCTGGTTCCCAGAATCAAAACCATTTACACAGGTTCCCAAAATCAAAATCATTCTCTCCAGCTTGGGGAGCCTTTCCTCTTCAGCTTCCCTGGTGGCAGTAGCTTCTGCCTCCACAAAGCTTGCTCCAAGAAGATCTGTCTGACCCATTAGGGGCTTCTCCTTATATACATATGGCATCAGCATCTTCCTGTTTCAGCCAAACCCTTCCTGTTATGTCAGCAACAGGAGAGGCTTGATTAATTACTAAGTTGCTAAGTATCTGTTTTGCCAATACAAAGGTATCAAATTACATTACTATTACAAATATAAAGTAGTAAATGTCCATAATTATCTAGTGTTTGACAAATTCAAATATCTAGGTTTTGGAGACAAGAAATAATTATTTGACAAAAATTCCTGGGAAAACTGGAAAGCAGAGAGAAGGTATAGATCAGCATCACTCCATATGTTGATATGAGGTCATAATGAATATATGAATTAGATATAATAGGTGATATAAGTAAATTAGGGGAGCATAGGATATTTAACTGTCATATTTTTTGATAAGAGAGAAATTTATGACCAAACAAAGAGAACATTATAAGATATAAATTGGATAATTTTGATTACATTAAATTAAAAAGGGTTTGCAAAAACAAATCTAATAAAGCCCAAATGAAAAGGAAAGCAGGAAATTGGGGAAAATATATAACAAGTTCTTCAACTAAAGACCTAACTTCTCACATATATAGAGAACTGAGTCAAATTTATAAGAATATGAGTCATTCCCCAATTGATACATGGTCAAAGATGTGAATGTATAGTTTTCCAGAGAAAAAATCAAAGCTATCTGTAATCATATGAAAAAATGCTCTAAATCACTATTGATTAGAGAAATGCAAGTTAAAAGAACTCTCAGGCACCCCTTTACGTCCATTAAATTGGCTAATATGAAAGAAAAGGAAAATGACAAATGTTGGAGGGGATTCGGGAAAAGAGATAACACTAATGCACTGTTGGTAAAGTTGTAAACTGATCCAGTAATTCTGGAGTGCAGTTTGGAACTATGCCCCCAAAACTATAAAACTGTGCATACTTTTTGATCCAGTAATACCAGTACTATGTATGTATCCCAAAAAGAACAAAGGAAAAAGGAAAAGACCTGTTTGTATAAAATATTTATAGCAGCTCTTTCTGTGGTGGCAAAGAATTGGAATTTGAGTGGATGTTCATCAATCAGGGAATGGCTGAACATGTTGTGGTGTATGGTTGTGAAGGAATACTCTTGTGCTATATAAATGAAACTGATACAAATTGAAACAGACCCCAGAGAACATTGTACACAGAAATAATATTGCATGATGAACTGTGAATGACAATTATGTCCAGCAACACAATGATGCAAGACAATTCTGAAGGACTTATGATGAAAAACACCAACTACCTCCAGAGAAAGAACTGGAGTCAGAAGATAGATTGAAGCATACTTTTACAACTCTCTTTACTTTTCTTGCAATGTGATTAATAAGGAAATATTTTCATGACTACACATATAAAACCTGTATCAAAATGCTTACCTTCTCAAGGAGAGAGGAGGAAAGAAAAGGAAGGAGAGAGTATGAAACTCAAAAGAATTTAAATGTTAAAATTTTTTATTTACATATAATTGAGAAAAATAAAATTAAGTATTAAAAATAAAATGTTTGGCAGAATACTATTTTGATTTTTGAAAAGTTTATAGTGGCATATGTTTTAGTTACTCTTTTAAAACTTTATAGAATTCCCTAATAAATCTATCTGAATTGGGAGTTCTTTCTTTATTCATGTAAAGCTAGGTAAATTTCCATTTCTGAAATTGAATTACTTAAGATGTCTTAATGGTGTTCTGTTAATTTCAATATTTTATATTTTGGCTGATGATCCATTATTTCTTTTGAATGATCAGTTTTGTTGATATAACTGTGTATAGCAGAATCTAATATATTTCTTCTTTTTTGTGATTTCTCCTTATTTATCTTCCTTTATTAATTTGTTTTTCCTCTCTTTTTAATTAGATTTGGCTAAAGATTAATCAGTTGCTTTGTTATTTTCAAAGGACTAGCTTTTAATTTTTTTAGTTCTATAACATTTAGGGTTCTGAATTTATTCATTTCTTTTATAAATTCCAAGATTTTTCTTTTGGATTTATTGATTTGTCAGCTTTTAGATTTACAATTGCATATTCAATCCCTTAATCCTTTGTTTTTGTTAATCATTATTCATATGTATTTTTCCTTCTGAGGACCATTTTGGGTATATCCCCAAAATTTTTGTTATGCGGCTTGTTGTCCTAATTTTTTTACAATTTATAATTGCTTCCACGATTTTTTTCTCTGATTCACTCATTCTTTAGGAATTCATAATTAAATCTCCATTTTAATTTATCTGGTTTACTGATGCTTCCTGTGTTGATGGATACTTTTTTTTTTTTTAAAGCAATTGGGGTTAAGTAACTTGCTCAAGGTTACACGGCTAGTCATTATTTATGCTTGGGTGCTCATTTTCTGAGGCCAGATCTGATCTCCGGTCATCCCAACTCCGAGGCCGGCACTCTTACTGCGCCACCTAGCCGCCCCTTTAGGGCAATTGGGGTTAAGTAACTTGCCCAAGGTTACAGGGCTAGGTTTTTGTTTGTGTGGCTTAAGTGTAGGAGGTCGTCTCCGAACTCAGGTCCTTCTGACTCCTGCGCCAGCGCTCTATTCACTGCGCCACCTAGCCGCCCTGATGGATACTTTTGTTGTGCTTTAGTCTGTAAAGGATATAAGTATAACCACTTTATTTATTTATTTTTGCAGTTTCTCTACAACCTACAAGGTCTATTATATAAAAATACAAGTAGTTCGATTAAAAAAAAAGATACTATCAATCTTTTCCATCTAAATTCTCTGCCAGTTTAGTTTTATATTTTTCCTTTTGTTTATTTTTCTTTTTAATTTGTCCAGATCTGAGAGAGTAGCATTAAAATCATCTATTATTCTTATCTTATCATATATTTATTTTCACATGTGTTATCTTTTTCCTTATGGATTTAAATGTTTTACATTTGATGCATATATCTTTAATATTTATATTGGTTAATTGTCTGGGGCTCCTTTAAGCATAATGCAGTTTCGTTGTTTACTTCTATTGCTAACATATTTTTGCTTTAGTTAATAGCATTATTTCAATGCCTCCTTTTTTCTTTTCTTTTTTTTGAATTAGAGTCATGTACAGTAAATTTTGTCACAGGTTGTCCACCTGTGCATGTGGTTTTGTTGTTGTCATTGTTGTTATTGTAGTTTTGGTAAGCAACCAATTGTGGCCTTTTATTTTCTTATACATTCTGAGACTCTTTAGTTTATTTACAATTAAAGTAATGAAGCATATATTTATCTTCTTCAATTTGCTTTCTTAGTATTTTCTTTAGATGTTTTAAGCTCCTTATTTATTTGTCAATATTTTCCTTTACAATTAATTTTGCTTAAACTAAATTCATACTGCCATACTGCCGTTTTCCAATAGGAATTCCCACCCCCACCCCTACCCCTTCTCATTCTTGTCAAGCCTTTCCCAAACTTGGGGTTACTGCTTAAATAATGTTTCTTTTAATTTTGTTTATCTATTTCATCCTCTCTTTCCCTTATTTCTCTTTTCTTAAGTTAAAAACCTACCGCTTCTTTTATCTTTCTACTTTTTTCCAACATCTATTAGTTCTTTTCCTTCTTATTTTTTGTGCCTATTTCTAAAAAAATTATTTATTGTCTTATTTTCTTCATTACTTCCCTTACATTCCTTTCTATTCTGAATTTTTTATTCTAAATCATGGTCATTTGCTTACTTTGTTCTCCCTTTAATCTCTTTCTGGTCCTCATGGGGTTAACATTTCTGAAATGCTGGGTTTGAATTCCTCTTTTAACCAATATCTTTGATTGCCAATGTTGCTGACTCATTGTTCCTTTTTTTTCATGTTGTATCTCACTCTTAAAAATATCAATTTGTGAAAGAAATACCGCGGCAGCAGTGCTCCCATAGTATAAATGCTTCATATCCCAAATTATGTGCTCCAACTTTAGCCTTTGCCCCTTGCCTCTATGATTGTTTTCCTTCCCTTTACCAATTCTATCACACCTCTGGATCCAAGGTTTATCCCCTAACCCTACCACCAAACTTGTGAGAAATAGTTGCCACTTGAATTTCATATATTCTTCTTTTCCCAGTATTTACCAGTTGGGGTACAACCAGGTCTCAGAGAAGTTAGTCTCCAAATTCAGCAATTTGGACACAACCCTCCCCCATTAAAATAATCATAATGTTCCCAACTCCCTTTTTAGGAGTACTCATCTTCCCTCATGGAAGTGCTTTTTGGTGGGATCCCATTACCCATACTGAATTGAGATACCTATTTTTATTCTTCTAATTTCAGTTTCATTTTCTACCATACCTCCCTTTTTCTTGCAGCTGCTTTGCTTGCTAAGAGACTAAAAGAGTCATCCTGGTTTTGCTGCTTTCCCTTGACTTTGATAAGAACATTACCTTCTCTCTTCCATTTCCTCTGTCTCTATTTATAAACCCTCTAACTTTTTAGTTTTGTCTGACAAAATACATTTAGTCACCAGTTGAGGGGAGGTGTGAGATTAAATTCATGGTGCTTCAGCTCTGTTCTTTCATGTTTACATCTATTCTTTAAATTTCTCTGACATCTTTAGTCCCTTTAATGGGAAAGGGAAATTGAAGATCTTCCCTGCCCATTAATAGACCTAGGGGGAAGTTTGAAGACCTCCCCTGCTTTGAAAGTAAACTTGACCCCCTAATACACTGAATATAATCACATGGAGCCTGTGATTGAGGGAATTTGTTGAAGGGTACAGCAGAGCCTACAAGAAGCTTCCCTGCTGTGAAGATAAACTCTGCTCCCAATAGGCTGAGTATAGTCACATGGAGCCTGTGGTGGGATGAGTTGGCTGAAGAAAAGCAGAACCCACAGGAAGCTGGCAGTCAGAAATAGCCAGATTATGTAGGAGAGAAAGGATACTCAGGCAAGGAGCTAGGTTTATGAGTAAATATTGATCTTTTATTAGGTTGTGGGAAGGCTGAAGGATGTTGTGGCTCACAGTGTTATTATGGATTCTGAATATCTTTGGTACTATGATGGAATCAGCAGGTTTTGGGATTTGGTTTTCTGGTGTCTGAATAAATGCTTCAGTTCTGTCCTCTCTGTGGAGTATTTGGTATGTTTTGTGACTGAACATCATGTGATACTTATAGTCACGATCTTTATCATGATTGTGGGCACTGAAAATATTACATTGGTGCTACAGTCCTTTATGTGCTTAAAAAAACTTTGTTGATCCTTTATTGTTGTTTACTTCGTTGATAAGCATTTCTTAAAAATAATATCTAAACATGGGGTTATTTATTTCATTATTTTGGCAATTTAAAAAAATTCGTTGATTTACTGATTATTTTCACTTACTTTTTTTCTTGTATAGCCAGGGACTGAAAACTCTATTGCTTAAGATTTTCCTTATAGATAGAGAATGATTATTCCATACTGGCATGAAGAGTAGAGGTGATGAAAGTTTTGGGAGAGATTCTTTGCCTTGTGCTTAAGGGAGGCCCCTTAGGTCAAATATATTTACAAGTAAATTCTAGCAAACATTTAAAAGAATCCTCCAGATGAATTTTTAAAATCATTTTTCTAGCTCTGTTATATTGGTTCAGCCTATTCATAAGTAATTACTATTTCCCCAATTATTTAGGTCCATCTTTATTTTGTAAATTGTATTTTATAGTTTTACTCATATAGTTCCTGTGGATATCTTTATAGATAGACTTTCAAATATATATATATATATATATATATATATACACATATATATATATACACACACATGTAAACATATTATATGTGTATATATGTATATACCCACATGCATATACATTGTATATGTATATACATATAATACATATATGTATAATATATGTATATATATTATATATGTATATATGCATATTTTTTTCTTTTTAGCTTTTGTGGCTGGATTTGTTGATAATATACAGAAATGGTGAAGATTTATATGGAATTGTTTTATATTTGGCTACTCTACACTAGTGATTGTTTGAATTAAGTTTTAGGCTGATTTTAAGATTCTTTAAATAGATAATCATATCATTAACAAAAAAAGCAATAATTTAACTTCTTTTCCTATATTAAGTCCCTTTGTTTTTAAATGTCTTATTTTTATAGCAAGCATTTCTAGAATTATATAATATTGTAGAGTCAAAATGGACATCTTTCCTTTCCCTCTGATCTCATTGGAAAGGCTTGTAGCCTTTCTCCTTTACATATAATATATAATGTTGGCTCTTGGATATACATACATAACACACATATCTTATCACATTAAGAAATATCCATTTACTCCATTGCTTCCTAATTTTCTTTCTTTTGAAAAAGAAGCAGGTAGTGGATTTAAAAAAAACTTCCTTCAAATTTATTGGTATAATCATATGGTTATTGTTTTTTGTTATTATTTGATCTATTATATTTTGTTTTGAACAAACCCTGCATTGTTAAGATAAATCTAACCAGGGGCGGCTAGGTGGCGCAGTGAGTAAGAGCGCCAGCCTCAGAGTTGGGATGATTGAATCCGGCCTCAGAAAATGAGCACCCACACATACATAATGACTGGCCGTGTAACCTTGAGCAAGTTACTTAACCCTAGTTGCTTTAAAAAAAAAAAAAAGATAAATCTAACCAGGTGATAGTGATACTGTATATTTCAAAATATGTTACTGTAGCCAATTTGCCAATATTTAATTTTTAATTTAATATGTTTACATCATTGTTTATTAGAGATAAGAGTCTATAATTTTCTTTCTCTCCTTTGTAACTCTCTGGTTTAGGTATAAAAGCAACATTCATATAATAGATGGAGTTTTAAAGGATCCTTTCCTTTCCTGTTTTTGAAAACAGTTTATGTTTTAACTAAAATTAAAAATCAGAATTGTTTTTTTCTTTTAATGCCTGACAGAATTCACTATTTCAATTATCTAGCCCTGGAGTTTCCCTCCCGTTCCCATGCCCCATTTTGAAGTTCATTTCAGACTTGTTTAGTTTCTTTTTCTGATATTAGATTATTTAACCAATCTGTTTCTTTTTCTATCTGCATATTACCTATCTTGGTGTATCTAGATCTATCTATCTATGTATATATCTGAATATTTTATATTTGTTTAAATATCCATCTCTTTCCACTAAATTATTTTCTGGCATACAATTTGACAAAATAATTACTGATAGTTTCCTTTATTTCTACACTCATCTTAAGTCATGGATACTCCTTTTTTACTTTAATACAAAAATTCTAGTGCCTTTATTCTATAGATTACTTCCTATTTATCTTGAATAGCTTGTTTATACAGTTATTTGCACATTATGGCCCACATTAGATCATGAGCTCCTCAAAAACAGGTATTATCTTTTACCTTTCTCTCTATCTCCAGATCTTGGCACAGTACCTGGCACATAAATTTTTTTCATCTCTTCTTTGATTTTTCAGATAACTATTTTGTTGTTTAGTCAAGCTGTTTCTGATTTGTTATTTTTCTTTATTTTAGTTGCCTTCCCAATTTTTTTCTCTTCTTTCACTCTTTTATTGTTGAATGCATTTAGACATATAAATTTCCTTTTAAAGACTGCTTTTGTTGCATCTCAAATTAGGTATATTTGTTGTCTCATTTTTGTCATATTCTCTGACTCACCAATTCCAAAGGATTGAATTATTTCATTTCCAATTATTTTTCAAAATCTTTCTTCCAAAGCCCTTTATTGTACATAATTTTTATTGCATTTGGATTTATCAGTTGTGTAATGGTCCACTGAAGAACTTTTCTCCCTGAATTTCCAGGTTCACTTTATAATAATAATAAAAAAAACCCCACCAACAAACAAGTATAGGAAAAAAAAAACCCTAAACTTTATTGAATTGACATATTAACCACTCTCAAAAATGCATAAAAGAAGAACATTTTAAAATAATAAAAGAAAAAATTAAATTGAAAATAAAGAATTATGTAAAGATAAATCAAAGAACTCTTTTTTAAATGAACAAAATCAACATAACATCAGCTAGCTTATTTTTTTTTTCAAATAGAAGGAAATCAATCTGTCAAAATAAAAAAAAATGGATGGGGGTGAATTCTCAGTTGGGGGGAGTGTAGAGTAGGAAGCTAGAGGGGGAACTGGGGATAGGGCTGACAAAAAAAGAAAAGAAGGTTATTGAAACATGTTTTTGAAATGCACAGCCAAGAACATAAGGAAAGCCAGAAGGAATCACAGACAAGCAGTACAGTCTTGAAAGTAACATGCTGAATTTATTATATACTTTAAAAGAAAAGCAAGCTGTACATAATAGAGATCCACAGTTTTATGTACCATCCTCTCTTTCTGTTCTACTTTGTCCATGGAAGTGCTCATTTTAGTTGGTTTGTTAAGTTCAGAATTAAAAAAGGGAATTAAAAAAAAGATAATCCATGTGCATAATCTTCATAATTTCTAAAGATAAAAGGTAGGACTTTGGGTCAGTATTTATTATTTTCTTGACTACTGTTTTGAGATACCGGCGTGTGTTATTTTTTTAAAAAGTAATTTTCTTCCTTCAAATATCTTAAAAACCTATCCTTCAATGCTTTCAAAATTATGTCAGCTCTAGGATGGATTTCTTGATGTGGCCCAACTGTTCTCCATGATTTCATTTTCTTAACTCTCTATTTTACATTCTCATATAAAATCATTCCTTTCTGAGTTAAGTCCAAAATATAGAGAAGTGATAATGAGCATAGAGTGAATAGAAAGTAAGATATGGAGCTAAGAAGATCCTGAGTTCAAATCTCACACATTAATTATATAACCATGGACGACCAGCCACTTCTCAATGCTGTAGTGAGCTATCTGATGGAAGGGGTTTGGAGAGAGGAAACAGACTTCTACACAATCTATCTTCTCCCTCTTAGGCCACCTGAAATCTAAGAAAAGGTATGATGGAATAGAGTGGATTACTGACACAAGGACCCAGGAGCATTCTTCTGCAGTATGTGGCAGATTTATATTCAGGCAGTTCCAGACAGGGGAAGTGTGGCATAGTGGATAAAGCTCAGGACATAGAAGTAGGAAGGCCTAGATTCAAATCATAGACATTTATCAGCTATGTGATCCTGTGTGATTAGCCTCTCTATGCTTTAATTCCATTGTAAAATGAGGGAGTTGGAACGAATGGCCTCTAAAATCCCTAAGAACTCTAAATCTGTGGTTATATAATACTGTTATGATCTTCTGGTGATATTTGTCACATAGCACCATTCTAATTTTGCTTGTCTGCCTGTTCTCTGCTCATTCAATAATTTGTTGCACTGATGTGGGGAACTTGCAGCCTCCAGGTCACATGTGACCTTCTGGGTCCTTGGGCCTTTTGACTGAGTCCAAGTTTTACAGGACAAATCTTTTTATTAAGGGGATTTGTTCTGTGAAGTTTGGTTTCAGTCAAAGGGCAGCACTTGAGGACCTAGAGGACATGTGGCCTCAAGGTCCCGGGTTCCCCACCCTTGGTATCCTGCATGTGAAGGGTTAATGAAGCCCACTATCCCATTAATCCTCAGATTTTCCCATTGAGGGAAGTGGGGAAGGGGGGAGGGAATACAAAGAAACGAGGGAAGGTTTTTCTCTCATTTTAAAAAACTTGACTCAGATTGTTTCATTTCATACCACAGGGGGAAAAAACCCAGCTTCAGAGCAGTGGATATTTCTTTCTCCAAGACCTCTCAGTTAAAAGACCCCTATTTTCTGCCATTGCCTGGTAATGTCTGGACGTAATTAATTGGTGTTTATGTATTCACAAGAATGTATTTGGTTTCCTGCCAGATGCAGTACGTGATCTCAATCAGTCTGCTGCATCAGCCCAGGGACTTAACTGGCCCTCTGTCTGAATTCCCCTTTGGTTTTCAAAGTGTATCTTGCTGCAGATCTCACCCCTCAGTAACATCAGGTGGAGACAAATCTCTTTCAATTTCCCCAGCTCCAGTATCAAACAGGTTCGACAGTGAAGGACTCCGAACAGGTATAAAATAACGTCCAAGGCAGGTGGGAAGTCACCATCAAGGATTTCAAAAGCACCTTTTTTTTTCTTAAAGGTTTTATTTAAAGTTTTGTGTTCCTAATTTTATCCTTCCCTCCCCAACTCCCGTCCCAACCCCCATCCCAACCTAAGATGGGAAGCAATCAGATATAGCTTATACATGTGCAATTATGTAAAACATTTCCGTACTAGTCATTTTGTACAATAAGACTTGAATAAAAGAAAAAAAAAGAAAGGAAGAAAGAAAGTAAAAAATAGCACACTTCAGTCTGTATTCAAACAATATCATCTCTTTCTCTGGAGGCAGATAGTACACTTCATCCTTGGGATTGTCTTGGATTATTGCATCGCTAAGAATAGCCAAATCATTAATCATTCACAGTTCTTCATGGAACAATATTGCTGTTACTGTGTACAATGTTCTCCTGGTTCTGTTCACTTCACTATGCATCAGTTCATGTAAA
Source organism: Gymnobelideus leadbeateri (assembly GCA_011680675.1). Lineage (NCBI taxonomy): Eukaryota > Metazoa > Chordata > Mammalia > Diprotodontia > Petauridae > Gymnobelideus > Gymnobelideus leadbeateri. Next base: position 171,701 of record WOXC01002288.1, read on the forward strand.
TCCAGAAACTCCTTTCAATACTGATTCCACAATTTGTCAAGGCTATGGGCACCAGCTCTTTCCCCCAAACAAGGATCTTCCTTAAGCTTTGGTAAGGATACTATACATTCAGTAGCTATTGTTTTTTTATTATCGAATCTTAAGAACAGTCATTCAATGCCATTTCTTCTCTTATTTCTTGTTTTTTTCTCAAGTTTTTTTTTTAAATTTGCCTTCTTGTAGCTAGTAAATTTCATATAAATGATTCTCTTCCCTTCCCCCAATATAGTACCTTTTTGTTGTTTTTGTTTCTTTTTCCTTTTTATACTTTACTAGGGATGTCACAGTTCAGAGGTCTGACTAGCTCATGAGATAATTGTCTTGATATAATTGTCAATTATTTTGATTACTCTGGCCTATACTTATTTCCTCAGCCTGCATCTTTCATAAGAATAACCTAAATAATTGAAAAAAGTTTAGATGCAAACTCCCCCCCCAAAAAAAAATTATATAGTGCTATTACAGAATTCGTCTTGTTGAGGAAGAAGAAATGACTTTAGCTAATTTGACACAGTAAATTTAAGGCTGATAGTGACTTTTTGACTGATATTAGAATATATTACCACAATCCTACACAAACATAATATGTCAGTGAAATACTGAAAGTGTTTTCCAGATCAGTAGTCAACAAGCATTTATTAATTACTTACTGCATGCCAGGTATAGTGCTGAGTGCTGAGCATACAAAAAAAGAGCATGACATTCTAATGGGAGACATCATAGAAGATACATACAGTTTAAATGGGAATTCATCTTGGAGGGAAGACATTAGTGAAGAGCGGAGGGGAAAAAGGGTGAATCAGGAAGAGATTATGAGATTTGAGTTGATTCAGGGAAGCCTGGTGGTCGAGGTGAGCAGAGAAGCCATTCCAGGCTCAGGGGTGAGCCTGAGCCAAGACATAAACTCTGGAGACAGAGTGCCCTGTATAAGCAATATTAACTAGACCAGTGCCCAGTGTAGGAGACTGGAAGGGTCCAGGTTGTGAAATGTTTTCTTTGAATGTTTCTTTTAATCCTGCTGTATTTCCCAATTCAGTTTAAAAAACCAACAACTCCATATTTGCTCCAATGACTCCATATTCCCAGTCCTCTTTCTACATTTATGCCCCTACTCTCTTTAGCTCTCTCTCTCTCTCCTGAGGCCTGTCCCAAATGATGTTTTGTTTATTTGTCCATAGTAAATAATTAATAAATGCTTACTCATTGATTGGTTGGGTAGTTGCTATTTCATTGGTGAATTTAGAAAGTAGAACTAGAATTCAAGATAACATTATTGCTCTCAGTTTTTTAAACTTTCAAACACAAGCCGAGTTTATGTGCCTAAAATAGAATAATGTCCTTTACATCTCAAAAAAAATGCACCATAAACTCTGTGCATATTTGAAAGTTTAAAAAAAGTGAGATTAAAAAAATATTATCAGGGGTTAGGGTAGGAGACCACAAGTTTAGACACCTATTTCATTCACTTTTTTTTAATATACTGAAAACAAGTGAGGCAGCCTCATTGTGCCTTGGTGTTCCAGTTGGAAAATGTAATCAGTGAAATGTGTTTATTTATATGGAATTTTGTAAACCACTGAGCTCTTCAAATGAGATGTCCAACAAGCAGGAGGAAGCCTCAGCAAATGCAGTGTCAAGGTATTTTAAGTACCTTTCTACTGACATCTGGTGTAAACTGAAACTGACACTGTGTCCAATGAAAATGTTTTTGTTCCTCCAGTGATGTGTCATGCATGCCCAGTCATTTGTTATTCTAATATTGAATGCTGGCATTGATTCCCTTTCCCTTGGTTAAAAAAAAAAAAGGAAAAAAAGAAAAGAACAAGAATGAAAGAATAAAATACACACATATACACATAAATACACAGACTTCAGAATAAAGTCAAAATTATAAATGCATAGATTCTAGAGATATAGAAGAAACAGGGACATTAGGCCAACCTAAAAGGCGTCCCAAATGTTAATTGTATTCCTCTCTAGTGTTATTATTCTGACGGTACCTCACTTAATGCACTTTATGCAACTTTTCAGGAAAAGTTGAATCATATTTTTAAAGAAGCCTTTCTCTGAATCCTACTGTACTATAAATAATCCTCCCTTAAGTGAACTGTTGCATTCATTTAGATTTTGCAATGATTTGGTTTTCTAAAGGAGAAGACACCCTTACTTATTTTTGTTTCTCTTTGGGATTCCTGACTATTCTTTCACTTTATCAACAGTTGCAAAAGGGAGGCAAAGCTTGTTCTTCCTCCTACCCTTCCACCCCAGCAGTTATGTACTATTGAACAGGGTGTTGTTCATGAATCTCTGCTAGCTAGCTTTCATTTCTTATTTAGGTGTGGGATGGCTCCAAAATGTTAATGGCCTTCCAACAGAGCCCTCATTTATAACATGAGGTGTTATGCTTTGTTGTTTTTATTGCCTTGTTGTGCTATTCTCCAATTTACATGAGTTTTCTGTACATTTTAAAATTTTATGACTTCCTCAGCATTTGGTCTAGAGTTGGGGTTTATATGTTTGGGGGACGTGGTAGAAAAGATATCCTCTATCCCCCAACATGAATTGGAGAGATCAGAAAGTTTTTAGTTGAAGCAATTTGAGGGACTAGAGATTTGAGTGAGTCAAACCTAAGAAATCTGATAATTAGTAGTCATTACTGGAAGAAAAATAAATCTTTAGTTTGTTTCTTACTCTGTATTTTAAAGGAGGTAAACAATACACTCTTGGATATTGATATGTAATTCTGGTTTTTGCCCCCAAAATGCACACTTACAAGATGGATCCCCCAGGGTATGACTATCCAAAGTTCAAAGTATTCTCTTGGTCCACACTCCTAAAACTCATGAGGCCCCACTGGTATTTCAATTTTAATTGTTGGGGCATTGGTACAATTAGTTCAAAGCAAAGGCATTTACTGAAATGATATATTATGAATGGTATTAGCAAATGTAATGTTTTCTTAATACTGTTCATTCACATTTTGTTAATATAATACTGCTCATCCACAATTTGTAAAGTGTATGAAAACTTTAGTGGCTCTTTCTCTCTCTCTCTCTCTCTCTCTCTCTCTCTCTCTCTCTCTCCCTTCATATATGCAATACATATATACATATTTATGTATATTAAACATATACAATACATGTACCAATACATGCATACATGTGTGTATTATTGTGTTTATATCAAGCCATGAACCACTAAAGGTTTCCTATACTTTACAAGTTGTGAATGAACTAAGTTTTGTATGCTTCCAGTCTATAGTGAATATTCAAGGTCTTAAAAGTCCAGTCTAGAATGGTCTTTGGGGATGGCTAAGTGGTACAGTGAATAGAGCACTGGCCCTGAAGTCAGGAGGACCTGAGTTCAAATCTGGCCTCAGACACCTAACACAAAAACTAGCCATGTGACCATGGGCAAGTCACTTAACCCCAACTGCTCTCCAAAAAAACAAAACAAAACAAAACAAAAAAACCCAAAACAAATAAATAAGTAAATGTTTTTTGCCCCACATTTTTAGAAAGAAAAGAACTTCTTTCTATGAGCTTTCAGACTGGCTACATTAATCAATCATTGCCTAAGGTGGCACTGTATACATTTTTATATATTCAGAAAATGATTTAGTTGGCCAATCAGTATCAAAGCAGTGTCTGTTTATACAGAACAGGACATGACTTCCTATTATAATCATAGAATAATAGAATCTCAAATTTGGAAGCAATCTCAGAAGTCTTTTGCTAATCCAATTAGAGACACCTCAAAGTAGGAAGGGCTGCCTCAGAAAATAATGGTTTCCCTAACTGGGAAGGAAGGAAAGGCCAGGTGACTGATTGTCAGAGATGTTTAATAGGCTAGACTGAATCATATTCTAAAGTCCATTCTTCCTCTGACATTCTAGGATTCTGTGACAGCTGCTGAATTGAGCAGGGGATAAGAAAGTGGAAGGTCACTTCAGGGATATGGCAGCTGTGGCACTACATACCTCTCTGACTGCCAAACTCCAAGACCACCCACCCCACCCCCAACCTTGGCAATATGTGAACTTAAGGAAACATATATGGAATTTTGTCTCTTCCATGTAAATTTAACTGACCAGGTCACTATGAAGTGGGAAAATTCTGAACCTGGATATCATGTGTACCAAACATTTGGACAAATACCTGGATTTTTCACTTTTTATTTGAATCTATTGGACATCACATCAGCTGAGCCCAAGGAGGCTTGCCCAAGGTCATTGAACAGGCTCAGGGGAGCTTGCATATAGTCATCTAATGATAATTGATAAAAGGAAGGATGTGATATTCATATACAACAAAACCACCAGGAAGTAGAGTTGTTTTCTGGATACATTTTAAAAATAAAAGACTGATACAATTATCAAGTGAGTCCACTGAACTGAGAAGGAAGAAAGATGATTTTAAATAGGAAGATACTGCTTCTGATTAAGAAAACACTTCTTTTATTCATATAAAGTATTTATTAGGTGTTGGGTTTTATAAACTGTTTGGTCCTGCAGCCTTTATTTTAAAAAGGTTACTCTGAATGCATTACCAAGTATCCTGTGGAATATTTCACATAAAAGGAAACAGAAAATGTATAAATGTAAACAGGCTAATTGTATGCAGATATAAATTATGTATGTTGGTCTTATGAAAAAGCATCCCTGATTTGCAGGGGTCTTACTCAGCAGCTTTGTGTCTTGTCTAAGGGGATATTTAGTATGGCTGTGATGTGCAGAATTTAAAACAAAACTTTGAATCATGGAGAATAAAATATAGCCCAATTGTGATAAGACCATGCTGTTGGGAGAATGAGATTTTTATTTTATTTTGTTGCTATTGACTTCCATGCTCATTAGCTCTGTTATAGAAAGTATATTCCTGCATATGAGCACTGCCAAGCAAAAGATTAGGTCAGAAATTTGGATGTCTTTTAACACTAATTGTATGTGGAATGGTCTCCAAATAGTCTCATTGTCCAAATGGGTATGCCCACTTAAGTCCTCTTCTCTTCTAGTCTGGAAAATCAGATGGCCAAGGTGGGGCATATTCATGGTTTCATATGGAGGACAATTTGGAGCCTACATTTTCACAGTTAAAAAGTTAATGTAACAGACTTAGGAAAATATGTAAAATGTCTCGAATAAAACCATCATCAGTCAATAGTGAACTATGAAAAAAAATGTGAAGCCCATCTTAGAGGAATGTAGTTCTAGAGCTGGAAGGGTCTTAGAAGCCTTCTGGTCCAACCCCTTCATTTTACATATAAGAGAACTGAGGCCCAGAGATGTTGAGTCATACAAGTAGTAACAAATTGAAACCAGGTCTTCTGACTTCAGACCCAGTGCTTGTTCTACTATATTGTTCTGAACATTCCTAATTGTACATACTAGGAAATGCCAAAAAATTTTACATATTTGACCCCATATCTCCAGTTAGATAAAAAGATTCCCCCAAAGCACAGCATGAGTATTGTAAATGGGCATCTGTCTGAGTGGAAATAATTTTTTGATGCTATGTGACATGTGGCACATAAAATATTATGAGCATTTATGACGATGAGCGCAAACCTTTAGTTGACCCATAATAGAAGTGCTTGGTTAGTAAATAATTGACTAATGTAGGCATATCTTTTCTTTCCAGGGAGCATCTATTTGGCAGTGCAATGACACAAGCACAGAACTGGAACATAGGCAATATCATCTCTTCTTTTAACTATAAGAATTGAGCATGGGGCTTTCAGTAAGCAAAGAATATTTGCCTGAGATGTACTTAAAGGAAACATTTTACTCATAAGGACTGTCTTGATTTTGCCACCTCAGATTAATATTTGCCCTTCGTTCTTAAAGAGGACTATGACATCAGGGAGGTGATGCCACAACATGCAAGTTAATAGGATTTAAATGAGGGAGGACTGTACAAAGTCACCAGCTTCACTTTCTCCTCTGGAGTCATCTGTGTCCAGTGGCCAGATATAGATAAGGACAATTGGAGATGGTCCAGGATGCAGTGGGGGACCTTCGCCTTTTCAAGCTAAGGTCTTTAACAAAGACAAAAGAGCTTGTTTCTCAAGGCTGTCCCATATCATGAGCAAAAACCACATAATTTACATTTGAACCAAGGTATCAACCAAAGATTGAAATACAATATTGGAATCAAACTATTCATCAACAGAGCTAGTTTTCAATGTGGAACAGAGCTGGCCATAAGAAACATTGTCAAGCAGACAAGGTTTACCTCCTTTGCTCCTCTGTTCTCTCCTTTCAGCTACCCCTTCCCTGCCTCATGATCTCACCATTCTCTTTCTAATAGTCCACCTGGCCTCAGTAGCATGCTCTGAACATTTCCATTATCTCCTCATCTCCCTCTCCCCTCCCCCTGACTCCCTTAAATGGACCAGTTATGTTTTCTATTCCTTCCCTCAAGGCCTTCCTAGTTAATTTGCCAGTGTTAGCTAATGATAAATTAATTTACGTTCATGGTTGATAGTAACTTAATGTGTTACCCCTCCTAGGCAACATATTAAAAGGCTGAGTGCCTTAGCTGAAAGGAATTATATCAATGACAAATGTGGAAATTTTAAACACCTGAGCATAGGTGCTTAAACCTAGATCAAGAATTCATTTTAGGGTTGAGGCAGGACACATGGGTCCTTTAACACCCCAAACATCATTGTTGAGGTGGTTACTTACCTCAGAGTTGAAGCTGGAGAACTCCCCAGGAGAGAGTGACCAGAAACATCAGGAACTTTAAGATCCTATCATAAAAGGAGGATTTGAAGGAACTGGGGCTGTCAAGCCTGGAGAAGCCATAGCAGAGAACATGACAGTTGTCTCTAGGTATTTTAAGAACTGTCAAGTGGAAGAAGAAATCAGACATTTTCTGTGTGGCCCCAGTGGATAGAGCTAGGAACAAACGGTAGAAGTTGCAAAGAAATACATGTAAGTAGGCTTGATACCAACCTAACAATAACAATTACAGCTATCCAAATGTGGAATGGACTTTCTCAGGAGGGAGAGGTGTCCCCAGGAGTGTGCTGGAGCCGGGTGGTAACCAGCTCACAAGAGCTGATAGCTAAAATTTCATTGTAAGGATTTATACCTTGGAAATAGGTCAAAACTACAAACACTTGATTTATGGTTTTGTTGATTATCTAGATTTAAGAAACCGGTTCAAGAAATGTTATGTTATATAATTATGCAGATTAAACTTAGAAATGTGTAAATTTTTTTTTGAAATCTGGTTATTAAACATTCACCAGTATACCCTTAACTAGAAATCTTCAATTGGAAGTTGAATGATCACTTACTTAGGATACTGTAGGAAGTTTTTATTCCACTATAGGTCGGTTTATATGACCTCTGATATCACTTCAAAAATGGAGACTTTGTGATCATGTAGTCTTACAGTAGATAATCTCTTTAATCCAAATTCTTCTTGCCATGAGTACCTCTTCCATCTCCTTAAGGGGCAAAATTGCTTAGGCTCTATAATGTGCTTCACATTAGACCTTTTTAAAAGGCATCTCAGAAGTGTCACCTGGGGCAAAATAGAGTAGATGAGTTAATTATATGTCTCCAGTGCCTGGAATGAATGTGTCACACCAGCAAACCATAATCCTGTATTCACCATCAATCTGTTTCTACTACATTTCAATGTTGTGACTATTAATAAAATAACATTGTACACCCTCAAAAAATTGACAACTGTTGGAATACTTATGATAGCTATTCTTGGATAGATTTTAAGACTACACAAAGTATAGGGTCAGGGGAATTCATAAACTTAGTTTAGGATGCTGGCCAGGCCCCACATCAATCTTCAGAGGCCTGATAATTTAGACAGGATGACAATCCAGAATAATAAGATTATTGCCAAAGGTCCCCTCATTTTGTGCTGTGTAGACCCAGTTTACACTCCAGAGACCTGTAGCATCTCATCAGTTTTTTGCTAGTCTTAAACTAAAAGAGGTTCCATATAGGTGGGTTGATAGGTTATGAGATTTAACTTTTTTCCCTCAGGTCAAAAAGATGAAGTTGGATTCTGCTATTTTATGCATTTTCATTGTTTAAATTGGGTTTTATTTTTGGCAAAGGGCAAAAGTAAATGGTTCATTTCAGGGAGTGGTATTAATTTTAGGACAGTGAGTTCAATTAACAAATGATGACTTTGAGGACCCTACATAGCTCCCTGGAGGTCAGAAACATTCATTCAGCCCCATAAATAGAAGCATCTCCTCCCCTGTTCACCACTACTATGAGGTCCATTGTTTAAAAATGGATTAATTCATTCTATATAATCTTCTTCTTGCATTTGTATCCTGAGGCTGCTTGGTAATTATAACCAAAACTAAAAAGAAGTAAACAGCTAAGGAGAGCCCTAGATACCTGAGAATTATTGCTAGACTATCTGGGATTCTTAACAAGCATCCCAGGAATTCTTAGACTTCTAAAAGAATGATTTTCTTCTTCCCTTGTTGAAAATTATGGCTGTTATTTTTACTATCTCTGTAACACATGTAACACATGTCAGAGACTTCCTCAAGACACTGATGGCTAGGGTAGACTTTAGGGGATTATCTTTTTCTCTTATCTTATAAGCCCTACCCAAGAAACTTGGCAACATTTCTGTAAGGTGCTGCTCCACTCTCCCTCCAGTTCATTGTCAACTTGTAAGCATGCTGTTCACAAAATTAAAGAAAAAAATGCACTGAAATATGGAAGACAATATACAACCCCCAACAGAGCTCTTGGAAACTGACAGACATTCTCTAGTGTGCAAGCTACTCCCCAAGGTTGATAGAGATTTTCAGTAGTTTGCAGTCATGAACAGGTAGGTACCCCCCCCTGCTTTTCCCATCTAGTATTGCCAGACATTGCTTCTCCGGCAGTTCTCATTCTTTCCCAGCAGGTGGCATCAGGCACTGCTTACTTTATTAATCATCCAAAAACTCTGGGTAGATAGCAAGCAGGGTGCATCAAGCATTTTTATCTTGAGTACTGATGTCAGTGAAAATTCACCTAACTCATCATGGAGAGCCAGTCTCAGACCATATTTAACATCCCATCTACCATGACACTAGGGCCTACCCAGCTGCTGTCATGTGCATCTGCTCCTCCTTCTAAATCTCCTACTCCCAACCACATGTGCATCAACACTCACACACACACTTACACTCATATACACACACCTGACATATTTTTTATCTCTTGTTCAGTAATTAGATCAATGTTACCACTGCTGTTGTAATGGGTGTGACAATGAACTGTCCTATACGTTCTACTAACAATCCCTGTGACTGTTCAGACCCAAATTTCCTTCCCTAAACCCTCATCCAAACAGTCAAAGCTATGGTTTTTCCAGTAGTAATGTATGAATGTGACAGAGTATAAGGAAAACTGAACGCTTTTGAATTGCAGTGTTGAAAAAAAGACTTTTGAGGGTCCCTTGGATAGCAAGAAGATCAAATCAATCACTACATAAAGAATTTAATTCAGATTGTCCATTGCAAGGACAAATACTGAAGCTGAGCCTTAAATAGTTTGGTTGCATAAAGAGAAGATTGGAATCACTGGAAAAAACCCTGATGTTGGGAAAGACTTTTTTTTTAATTTTTAATTAATTAATTAATTTTTACATTTTCAATTTTGACTCATAAGATTTTGTATTCTAACTTTTCCTCCTTCCCTCCATTCCCCCTCCCCAAAATGGCAATCTGATAAAGGCTATACATGCATGATCATATTAAACATATTTTCACATTAGTCATGTTGTGAAAGAAGAATCAGAACAAAATGGAGAGGTCATAGAGAAAAAAAAACAACAACAAAAAAGAGAAAAAGCATGCTTCAATCTGCATTCTGAATCCATAATTCTTTCTCTAGATGTAGATAGCATTTTCCATCATAAATCTTTTGGAATTGTCTTAGGTCATTGCATTGCTGAGAAGAGCTAAGTCTAACAAAGTTGGTTATCACAAAGATTTTCTGCTACTGTGTACAATTCTGCTCATTTCACTCAGCATCAGTTCATACAAATCTTTCCAGATTTTTCTGAAGGCTACTTGCTCACAATTTCTCATGGAACAATAATATGCCATTACATTAATATACTACAACTTGTTCAGCCATTCTCCAATTGATGGGTATCCCCTCAATTTCCATTTCTTAGCCATCACAAAAATAACTGCTATAAATATTTTTGTACATGTGGGTCCTTTTCCCAATTTTATGATCTATTTGGGAAACAGACCTAGAAGTGGTATTGTTATATCAAAGGGTACACACAGTTTGATAGTGCTTTGGGCATAGTTCCAAATTATTCTCCAGAACAGTTGAATCAGTTCACGACTCGACCAACAATGTGTTAGTATTCCAATTTTCCCACTTCTCCAGCATATATCATTTTCATGTTTTGTCATGTTAGCCAATCTGATAGGTGTGAGGTAGTACCTCAGAGTTGTTTTAATTTTCATTTCTCTAATCAATAGTGATAGAGAGAATTTTTTCATATGATTCTAGATAACTTTAATTTCTTCATCTGAAAAATGCCTGTTCATATCCCTCTGACTATCAATTTGACTCAATTCTTTCTATATTTTATAAATGAGGCCTTTATCAGAGATACTGGCTGTAAAAACTGTTTGCCACCTTTCTACTTCCCTTCTAATTTTGGTCTCATTGGCTTTTGTTTGTGCAAACCCTTTTTAATTTAATGTAATCAAAATAATCCATTTTGCATTTCATAATGTTCTCTATCTCTTATTTGGTTATAAATTCTTTCCTTCTTCATAGATCTGACAGGTAAACTATCCCTTGCTCTCCTAATTTGCTTGTAGTATCACCCTTTGTCTAAATCATGTACGATGTTGGGAAAGATGGAAGGCAGAAGGAGAAGTGGATGGCAGAGAGGGAGATGGTTAGTGTCACGGAAGGAATGAACATGAGGTTGGACAGACTTTGGGAGATGGTGGAGTAGAGAAGGGCCTGGCGTACTATAGTCCATTGGGTCATAAAGAGTTCAACATGACTGAGCAACTGAGCAAGAAAAACCTATGTGTGTTGTATCTCCCTCTTTGAATGAATGCTCCTTGGAGTAAGCACTATCTCACTTTTATATTTGTGTCTTCAGGGGATAGCTACAGGGCATGCCTGACAAAAAGTAAACATGTAACTAATGCTTCTTCAAACATTCATCCAAAGAAGGTTTTCTTGTCACTCTCCATCATGTATCTCATGTATCAAAGCTCTACTTGGCTCACAATGTACAGTGCTAGTCATTATTCTCTGGACAGATCAAAATATCTGCTAGGGCAAATCTTTTTCTATTAATTGGGTACAATTTTTGCCATAACAGAATAAAAAGCTTCTAGTTTTCCCTGGCTAGCAGGAGACACAGTTTCCTCCCTGCAAGAACTCAACTCTATACTGTAGTCTAAATATGACACCAGAAGCCCAATGTGGTGGTAGGGCAAAAGGAGAGCAGGGAAACCTGGGAAATTTTTTAGTCTCAAGTCCCCTGAGTTTGACTTATTCCACCTAAAGCACGAATAAACTTTTGCTTTTCAGATAAAAGATCCTCAGTAAATTCAATTTTAAATATAAATAAAATAAGTACAAGATGTGGTCCTCCAAAAAAAAATCACTTTGGTACTTGGTCAAGAGTCTGATAAAAGATTTGTCTGCAGTAGAAGAGGTTGAGGGAGAAGGGTATACTAATGAATCCAACCTGTTAAACATGTTTGCCTATGAAAATGGTGTGAAAAGAAAGCCCTGAGTGTCTAGTAGAGATGAGTATCTGTTTGTTCCTTATGCCTGAGAGAAGCTGTTAAGGATCAGTTATTCTACTGCATGAACAATGAAGCTTACAGTGTGTATATAAAGTCATGATTTCTGTTGATTTATGTGATTTGTGTCTAATTTATTCATCAGTGAATGCTGCATAAATGCATATGAAACCAGATTTTAAATATGTGGACATAAAGTCTAACAATTGAACTCTTATGTCAGCTCATCCAAACACATCTGACTTCCATACCTGGCATTTCAAATTTTGAATTCAAGTGGATCGATTCACAGCCTTCCATTGTTAACCACAGTTGGTGCACCTGAAATATTCTCCCATCAGTAGAATGATTTCAGGTGTTTGGCTCATATCACTGGGCATCTACTGGCCCTTCTTTCCCTTTCTGATTTATTTTCTCTTGTCACATATGGTGTGCTGTATTATACTGCCCTCCAAACTATTTGGTGCTATTGCTCTTATTAAACAATGGGAAAAGGCTAATGTATGTTTGACTGCTTTCCCCAAATTGCTGCCTAGATTTCCCAACTTTTGTGTCCCTTTTTGAAACACAGGGAGAGATCAGAGAATAACAATTTGGTGGCAGACATCTGGAATTCCAACTGATCCTCTACCATTGACTTTTATTCTGGGCAAGACACTAACCTCTCATTGCTTTAATCTCCCTCATCCATTACCTGAGGAGGATTTTAAAAAACAAAGAAAGGTGAGTTGTGCAGAGGAATAATAAATAATGATTAGAGTATTTCTTTTCCTTTGGGGTAGCTAGGTAGTACAGTGGATAGAATACCAGTCCTAGAGTCAGGAAGACCCATCTTCCTGCATTCAAATCTGGCCTCAGACACTTACTAGCTATGGGACCCTGAGTGAGTCATTTGACCCTGCTTGCCTCAGTTTCCTTATCTGTAAAATGAACTGAAGAAAGAAATGTCAAACCACTCTAACATCTTTGCCAAGAAGACCAAAATTGGGTCACAAAGAGTCAGACAGGACTGACTAAACAACAACAACAACAACAACAGCAGCAGCAACAAAAGTTTAGTTGCAATTTGAAGGACATTGGAAAGTTTGATTAAATTTATTTTCCTTGAAAGTCTGGCCAAGTGCCTGACATTATTTTACATTTTCATTGAGTTAAAGTACTCTATTACCTGAATTGAAAAAAATGACAGAACAACAACAATTTTTTCTTTAATCTTAAATTTATGGGTAATTTATACATATTTTGTTATAACTTTGTCCTAAAAAAACCACCCGGACAAAAAACACCACCTACATCAAGTAGTGCAAGTATAACAACAATTTTGCCATGTAAAGTGTAAATACTCTTCTTTGGTCACTTCATTGGCCATCCACATAACCAACCTAATCCGAGAAATAGTGTCTATTCACTCTTCTCATCAGTGTTATTTTATTTTATTTTGCTATTTGATAGTTCAGTCCTAGGCAAAGATGGGGAGGTTTCAGTGATCTTTTATGACAGTATTTGTTCTGTGAGTCTTCACATAATCACAGAATTAAAGGAGAAAAGGAAGCTCAGAGCCCATGCCTGAAAATGTACCCTCACTACAAGACTGACCCTGACCAGTGGCCATTTAGGTAGTGTTCAAAAAAACTCTGGGGGTGAATAGGAACATCCTGGACTATCTCCTGACTGTTCGTTCTTCTTTGGGGCATCTTTACTGGTTTTTCCCTTGATACTATCCTTAAATTTACCTCTTTGAAGCTTTCACTCTTTCTCTCCTAAATGGAACAAGGTCTAATCCAAATGGAAGGAATCCAATCCTTCTTCCTTTTGACAGCCTTTCAAGTGCTTGAATACAACTGCTAGCTCTTCCTCAGACTTCCCTTTTCCAAGTTAGTCAATAATCATTTCTTAAGTACTTACTTTGTGCTCCTGGGGATACAAAAAGAGACAAAAAAACCAGTCCCCACCCTTGAGGAGCTCACTATTTGATGGGGAAGACAACAAACAAATTTTGTTGTTGTTTCATCTTTTCAGTATTGTCAGACACTTCTTGATCTTGGCAAAGATACTGGAGTGGTTTGCCATTTCCTTCTTCAGCTCATTTTACAGATGAGGAAATACATTTATGTATTTATTAATATAGACTGAGACTACAGTTTGTTTTTTTAGCAGCCACTTCAAAATTTCAGTCAGCAAAATTCTCAGGTTTTTTTTTTTTAACATAAGCTGCTTTTAATTCTATGTCTTACATTAAAAAAAAAAGCAGGACTTTACACTTATATCTATTACATATTTAGCTGCCCTCTACCCTGAGCTCATCTGCAAATTTGATAAGCAGGATATTTACATATCTTTATTTAAGTTTTGAACAAAAATAAAGCACAAAATAGAGCTAAGATAGGCCCCTTCAGTGCCTCTGTTGACAGTTTAGTGCATAAAAGGCCAAACATTTCTAGTGGCCGATATTTTGGTGAAAATACTCTCTGGCTCTTGGACACCAGGCATGTGATATACACATGGCCCCCTTTTCAGACTCCTTTTGGTTTGGTAAATTCTGCCCATGTTTGTCTTCCTTTAGCATAATCTTTGACAATCTATAGTCATGTCCTTGCTACAATAATACATCAGAGAGTAGTTATAGAGAACAGACTAACATACCTGTGGAAAAAGTGAAATGTGGCTTCTATTTCCTAGTGAATCCGAATATTTATAAATTTTCATAAGGATTTTCTAAATAGATAATTCGAGAATTTTTCTTGGGATTTATAGTCAAATTTACTGGTCTGTGGTTTCTGAACCCTTTTTTTTGCTTTCTTCTCAAAAGTAGAACTTTGTACTCCTAGCACCTGGCACAATGCTAGGCATATGATAGGTTCAATAAATTATTGTTAATTTGTTGATTTGAACAACATTTGTCCATTTCTAATCTTTCTTCTGTACTCTGTGATGTTTTGAAAATTACTGTTTTTGAGATCACTTTCAAAATTGCGAATTTCAATTCACAGTTCTCTCAATACCCTGGAATTTATTTCATCCAAGTTTGGGGACTTAAAACTATATGGAATGCTGTCTTATTATCTTCTCACTTATCTTGGGCTTGATGGTGGAGACAGAATTTTATTCTTCACAGACTCCCAAAACTTTTTTTTTTAATTTTTGGCTCAAAGTCAGTAAAACTTTTTTTTTTATTCCACTCCTCCACCATTAAAAGAAAATTGGAGAAAGCAAAAATTGTTTAATGTTTACAAAGATAAACATAACCTTTTTGAAATGGAGTGAGGAAGACATAGGATACAAAGTCTCCCCTTCCCTCACAATTCTTTCAAACCAGGTTCTATTAGCCTTTGTGTATTCCTTCCTCCCACGCCCTGTTATGTCCTATTGGAGGTGGAACCCAGGACAGAGAAAACTTAGACCAACCAATTCTTTTGGTATGAAGTCATAATGAACTATCCAGGCTCAAGTTTCTGCCTCCAAAAACTTCTTAAGTCGTCTTTCTTTATGGTGTCACTGGCTTGGGGATCATCTAGATTTTAAGTGAATTTTAACAAATCTAATCTTCTAATACCTAAGATGGCATGTCCGACTATATTTGATGTTCTTTTTTTGGTTATTATGAATGGTTCTCTAGAGGTCCTATTTGCAGATAACATTGATTAAATGCATTGATTCTCAAAACACTACAAGTCTTCCTGAAATGAAGCCTATGACTATACAGATGAGATTTACATAATAAACCATGCAGGAAAAACCAAGTGGAAGAATGGTTATTGCTCAGAATATGATGTGCTTTGGCTGTCATAAACAGGCAGCTAAATGATCTAGTCCCTCAGTAAAAATATATTTTGGACAAGTACTGTCAGTGGGTAATTATCTGGATCTAGGCTTGAATAGGAGGAAGAAAATGAGGTTCTGATCACAGAAGAATGTAAGCTCCATGAGGGCATGGATTAGTTCATTGTTGTTTTTGTACCCTAATTACTTATCATGGTGCCTAAACCACAGGAGGTGCTTAATAAATGATTGTTGAATTGAATTTAGCTTAAATGCATTTAGGAAACTGTGTGATACTTTCAATGATCCTGACTACTTTCTGAGGAAAAAAAAATCTCATCTTTCATAAACATCAACATTCTCTTTGTAATGCCTTGTGACTGTGGTTTATGGTATGAAAACAATGATTTAAGAAGAATCAGAATTGAAGGTAATGCAAAATACAAAGGAAAGAAGATGTGTTGTAAGTGTAAATAGACTACAGTGTGCTACCAATGATGGTTTATAAGTAAATGGTGGAATAAAAGATATCATGGAGGATGTGTACGGTCAGAAAAGAAAATGATCTAGTCCTGTGATAAGGACTATGGATAATAGATGAACAGTCTAAGCATTACATGTTATCCACAAAATATTAAAAGAACAAGAGGAAGGATTCATATGAGTTGGGTGGCTTTTCTATGAAGGATTCAAGGAAAGATATGAACAAGAAATACATAAGATGAGAAGACTTTAAAGGGTTGCAATGTGCATTGGTGGAGGGGTATCTACATCAGGGAGATCACAAATCTACTAAAGTACTGCATTCTCCTGTAAGTACCACATTACCAGACTGTCCTTGGTTTATCAGAATTTTGCGCAGAGAAGCAGTTTTCTTCTTTACTTTAATCCTGCTACATGGGATTATACCCATTCAATTTGAATAATTTCAACAACATATTGGATTCAAAACAGTTTGCTTACTGCTAGGATTATAAATGCTAATATGAAGCAGTGCCTGTCCTCAGGAGCTTACTCTACTCAGGTGCTCTTCTTTAGTAGGTTGGGTCCTCCAGCAGATTTGTACATAAATGGAATTGGCCATTACCCTAATCCCTTGATTTGATTCTCATTTTGCATTCTACTGTGTCTAGCACTCTGCTAGGGAAGTGAGAAATACAGAAAATAAACTATAAAATTTATTTTGGAACTTCAATAGGCTCAGAATCTAGCTAGGTTTTTAAAAAGGGCTAAAAATGAAGCACTGGTAACATAAAATTAAATCTTAAATTGTGTGATCCAGAAAATAAATCTGAAATCAAAGATTGAAGGCAGCAGCTCAAGATGGATGGGGAAAGTGGAGAAGTTAAAGTAAAACAATCTTAAGTAACTCAAAATAATGCCAGTTCCTTGAGAAGTGTATTTCTTTGGGATGCTAATACAGGATTTTTCAAGTGGAAGGTTCTTAGAAAAGGTTCTCTGAATTAAATTGATACACATCAAGACTAAGCTATGTTGTTTTTGTTGTTCAGTCATTTCAGTTGTGTCTGACTCTTCATGACCCAATCTGGGGTTTTAGGGCAAAGATACTGAAGTGGCTTGCCATTTCTTCTTTAAGTTCTTTTTTACAGATAAGAAGCTGAGGCAAACAGGGTTAAATGACTTGCCAAGGGTCACACAGCCTGTCTGAGACCGGATTTAAATTCAGGAAAATGAATCTTCCTGACTTCAGACCTGGCACTCTATCTACTATTCCACCTAACTACTATGGTAAGTCCTAGTAACTTCCATAGTTGCCAATTATCAAGATTTTATTCATCCTACAAGTTCTGGTCATATTTATTCTTTAAACTCTTTCCCAAACAATCTTAAACCTATATATTCCTCACTCCAATCACCTTGCCAGACCAATGGTAGCCCTTTACTTGTTGATTTATTGTATAGGACTGATATCTTTAAATGAAGTAACTGTAGCCTTAAGGGTGTTCTTTTCTGTGGAACATCTGTAGGTATTCATACTCTATGATGTCTTCTCATTCATTATCATTATGTTTATTATTAGTGTGTTCTCATTTGTTAGCAGCATGAAATCAACCACAGCCTCAAGGGTTCATTCAAAATTCATATTTGATGGTCATATTTTCCGCTTCAATTAACTGGTTCAGAGGAGCCCACTTTTGATGTCCAACACTTTGTGGGTTTATTACAGTTTTTACCTCAAGACTTTTGGAGACCAATCGTCTGTATATTTCTTGCCTATGGGTTGTCATATCAGTTTCATCTTGCATGGCTTCAAAAGAGCAGCATATCATGCCAATTTCTATTGTCATTTTGAATCTACTTCTATACAGCTATCCTTTTAATTATGGCTTAGAAGTGCCAATACATTTTTTTCTTCTACATCACAACTGTTGTGATGGCTCCTTGAATTTTCTTTAGCTGGCATGGTCAGATAAAATGGCCACAATGTAGGCTATGGACTCAACTCAACTCTTCTTTAAAGAGGTGATAGTATATTCACAGGTTGATCAGATGTACCTGTCAGCCAGTTTCATCATTGCTTGTTTTGAATATCATTATTTAATATTATAAAATGACATGAATTTGTTTATCTTCTATGTTAAGGTTCCTTAACCTGGGATCTGTGAACTTATTTAAAATAATTTTGATAGCTGTAATTTGATACAATTGTTTTCCTTTTTCTTCCTAATAGTATATACTCTATTTTATGCATTTTAAAACATGATTCCATGAAAGATCCATAGGCTTCAACAGATTCCCGCAGGGATCCATTATGCAAAGGCTTCATGCCTCTGTACTATGTGATCTTGAACAATTTTTAGAATTATAGAAATATATATATATATACCTAGTACTTGACGAAACCTCAGTGGCCATGTAGTCCAGCTGCCTATTTTACACATGAAGAAATGGAGACCCCAAAAGGATATAGTGACTGCTCAAAAAGCACATCGTGAAGAGGATTTAAACACATGGAGCCAATTCTCTTTGTCACTATACTGCTAGAATTCAATTCAATTCAATTCCATGAGCATTTATTAAGTTCCTACTATGTTCCAGACACTGGTTGGGGGTGGGGGGGAGAAGGAAGAAAAAAAACGAACTAAAAAATCCTTTCCTCAAGGAATTTACCATCTACTGAGGGGAAGGAACAACATGTATTCAAATAAGAAAATACATAATAAATATGAATAAATATAAAGTAATTTCAGGGGGAGAGAGGACACTGACAACTAAGAAAATTAGGAATGGCCTTTTGCAGGAAGAGGCACTTAAGTCAAGCCTTGAAGAGAGGAAGGAGTTCCAAGAATTATAGGTGAGGAGGGAAAACCTTCCAGGAATAGTGAACAGCCTGTTCAAAATTACAGAGATAAAGAGATGGATTTTTGTATGGTAATAGAAAGTAGACCAATTTAGTTGGAAGGTAGAATACAAGGAGGTAGGTCATGTATAGTAAGCTTAGAAAGATTGTGAGGGGCTCCCACATCATCTAATTTCTCTGAGCCTCAGTTTCCTAGTTTATAAAGTAAAAACACGGCACTAGATAATCTCTAAGGTTTGTTCAGTCTCTAAATCCCATTATCCTGTTTGTACTACCTGCTTCCCAGGGATGTAAGAATTGAAAGAGATGATGCATGGAAAAGGACTGTGGAAGGCAGCATGGTAGTATTAGGAGTAAGAAGTAATAATATCACTTATACATTATTATCGTTTAAGTGGGAGTCAGGTTGACATGGTAATCTAAAGAGGTTTAAAAGCCCACTGACAATACCTATAGTGTTTATTAATAGGCAAAGATAAATGATAATTTAGGGTTCGTAATGGTGGTGCTGAGTACAATCAATTTGGATTAGGTACACATTACCAAATTGAATATCTTTTATTTATGTATTATGTTGGATCATGAATCAGGTTTCTATTCATTCATTCCACTGGAAGGTAGACGCACCTGACTTCCCCCTAAATGACTTACCAAAAAGAAGCACAGCAGGTTTTCCTATTTCAAAGAGACTTAGGGTTATTTGGGGGTAACTATTTAATCATGCTTTTACTGAACTTGGACTGCCAAGGAATCAATTTTCTTCTAGGGGAAATGTTTTACAACTGGCAGAGATGGAACGACCCTATTACCTACTGGAACTATGACAATTCACTTTTTATATATGGATAAAAGGAAAGATAATTGATGGTACATTGCCCATCAGATAGGGAAGCATAATCAGAATCCACCCATTTGTAGAAGACAGTTGGTGTTAACTCAGTCTTACTTGGAAAGTGAGGGTTTTGAAATATTCAGTGATAATGATATCTGGCATAAACCAGAAAGCAGTAAAACTTTCCTCGGGCCTCCCAGGAGGGAAGTTGCCAGTGGGGACTCAGGGATTTGAGGGATATTCATGAATGTGTTTAGCGAGTAAGTTATATCAGGTGTGAACTGTCAGTTCAGAGAGAGGAAGGCCAGCCTGGTGAGCAGATGTGTCTGATCTAGAGTGTGACTGATCTACTCTAAGTTAAGTGTATTTTTTGCTAAAAACAAGTATTTTTAGGTTTGGGTAATTTAATGTAATATTTATGTCATTATGTCATTTTTCAAACAACTATCTCCACTTGATATATCTTGCCCCACTGGTTATCTGGGGTTGTCTACTAACATGGAAATACTATTTAAAACAAATCATTACACTTCAGTTAAGTGACTTGGCACCACTCCCATTATTATAAGGTGAGCATTTATTAAGAGCCCATTTGCATTCGATGCTTTGCTAAGTATAGTAAACAGACTTGGTTTTACCTTCTAGGAATATATTCTTCAAGAGACTTGGCTGAACTGGAAAAAACAATGATGGTTACTGTTAAACAAATTAAAAACTTAAATCAAACAGGTCAAAATACTACCAAGGTATTCTTTTGTTCATCTCCCATTAGGGCTTTTTCTCCTTGAAAAACTAAAAGATAAATTAAAAAAAATTGAGCACCTACTATGTGCCAGGCACTATAGACCTATAATGGAAAAAGAGAGAGCTCAGAGATATAGTTCAACTCACTCATTTTCCAGATGAGAAAGTTAAAAAACTTCCCCAAGGCCATGTAGGAAGTAAAAGGGGCAGAGTGAGGAACTAAACCCAGGTCTTTTAACTTTAGATCCAGAAATTTTTACACTAACACTACAAAACTTCTTGGGTTTTGTTCTCTTTTAAATGCAAGACTTTTTAGGGTAAAACATAAAATGGACTTTGATAACATCTAATATAGGATCATTAGCAAAATTCTAGTCTTTTGTCTAATCATAAGCAGGCTATCAGAGTCAGCACGATGTGGTGGAAAGATGAGAGATCTCAAGAGTCAGAAGACTTTTGCTGTAGTGCTGGCTCTAAAACCACAGTAGATTTTGGTATTCATGACTTTAGGTCAAGATGTTTAAGCTTTTTCATCTTCAGTTCCTCATACATAAAATGAGAATAAAAATATTTATCTCTGTATCTCCTAGCGTGCTATTTGGAAATGTGTTGTAAGGTGTTTTATAAATGTATCATTATTGTTCTTTTATTTCTCCATCAGGTTCTAGTCACTTTTATATATTACATTTCAGAAATTGCTAACATGAATAATCTAAGCCTAACTACTATGCTTTCTTCCCATTCCCCCTCATGGGGATTTTCCTCTTTTCTGTTCATTGCCTTACTGCCATATATTTTGTATTTTGCTGTTATTTTGATTCTATGGATTTCTAATTTATGTCTGTGCCTTTCCTCTGAGATTTACTCCCATTTGCACTGTATGTATGTGGTTGTTTGTATGTTGTCTCCCCCATCTCTGATGGGGGAGACAACATACAAACATCGGGGATGGGGGAGACAGGGACTCTTTATGCATTTCTTCGTGTCTCCCAACATTTAGCCTAGTCCCTAGCACAATGTGATCACTTAATAAATATTATTTGACTGATTGAATAATTTTCTGTTCACTGATCGTATTTTCCTTCAGCTCACTGCCAAGTGAGTTCTTACTATATGTGTGACTATTGGTGAATTATTTTGCTTTCCTAAACTGTCCACTGGAACCACCTTGTGGACAAGAGACCTTAGATGACTTTCCTGCCTACAGTGGAGTCTTGCTTAGAATAGAGACAGACAGTCTGGAGTTTTTCTCTGAGATGTAAATGAATCCTTCTTGGGCATTTTTCAAACTGATGGGTGAGAAGAACAAAGCCCTGCTGTAGAATTTTGTTTCCCTCTGTGTGTATGGGGATAAAGGGGGAAGTAGGTTGTTGAAGGGAATGGTAGGATGTGTGTGAGAACTCCAGGGAGAGCAGAATCCAGCACCAAGAAATAAAATAGGACTACAGCTTTAGACATGGCTAATTCCAGATATGAATGCAGACTCACAAATATAGACCTAGAAGGGACTAGTTGAACTCCCTTATTTTGTAGTTGAGGAAACTGAGGCCCAGAAAGGACAAGTAACTTGCCAAGGTGACTAGAAGGTAGGACAGCTGAGATCAAGAAGTGGATTAGTCAGGAAAAGAAAGTGGACAAGATCAAGGTCCAGCAACCTTTACATTGGCATGGAAGATTAAAGCCAGCTGGTAAACCTGCCATCTTTTTGCAACACCTTCCACCCTGCTTTGGCTTGTTATTTATAAGACCCTAGAGCTTTCTGGTGTTTAGTAGTAGAGCACACCGTTGAGAAAGGTAATCCTGCAAAACAACACATTGGAGAAAAGTTAGTAGTTTGTGCATGCTTTCTGAAAAAGAAATCTGAGTGAAATACAAAACCAGGGAATGAGTAGGGTTGGAGATTCCTACTAGGAGGAGCTGGTGATGAAAGCCCTAAACATGGAAGGTGAGAGCAAGTAACTGTGTGAGTGGGTGGGAAGCCTGAGAGCATCCAACCATACCCCTTAGCACCACACTCCCTGGAGACTTTTGCTGTTAGGCAGCCTACATTCTGGTGTGACTAATTCCTATATCTTCTCTCATTGCTTAGAGTTTATTTATTCTCAGCTCTTCTAAAAAATCCCTGCTGTATTTTGCCTACAGTTTCCCATGTTGGATATATTACGTTATATCTCCACTTTTCCCTAGGGATTTCAATCATTAAGCTCTTCAGTCTTTATTCTCTCCCTTCCCTCCCCTCCCCCAAGCTCCATTTACTCTTTCCTTGTTGGGATGTTCAGCTCCCTTCCCCTCAGCCTACAATCCTAATCTCAATGGTTAACTTTATTGTTGCCAGCTCTTTCCTACATTCTGATGCCTTTTCCTTAGAAAATCTCAAACTACACCATCACAGGGGAGGAGAGAATCTAATTTTTCCACCTGGGTAGCTTTCCTCTGCCTCTACCTAATGGGCCATGTCCAATCATTCTGATCCATATCTGACCCAGATGGCTCTGGAGGAGAAAGTGAGGCTGGTGACTTTGCACACTCCCTCCCCCACACTGTGATCCCAATTTACTTGCAAGACATGGCACCAGCTTCCAGATATCATGGTCCTCATGGAGAATGAAGGACAAACCACAACCACAATGAAAACCAGAACAAATATAAATCCCTAAAGTTCTACATAAAGTAGTCTTAACTCTCTCTTGCTGAGAACAACTACCTTCTAACCCTAGCACTGTTCTTACACAAAGTATTAAAAAAACATCCTAAAAGAGCTGTGCTTTGCATGCAATGGCTCAGTGAATAGTTGCCCATTGATGGGGAAGAACTAAACAAGTTGTGATACATAAATGTAATGGAATATTATTGTGCTATAAGAAACAATGAATAGAATCAACATCAAGAAGCACAGTATGATTGATATGAACTGATGTAAAGTAAAGTAAGCAGAAATGGGAGAACAATATACACAATTGTAGCAGTTAACTCTGGTTTCACCTTTCTAGACCAAAGCTACCTGAATCTCCTCATTGAGGCTCTAAGGGTTTCCTTGAGAAGCATCTTTCCAAGATTCCAAATTCCAAAGCATTCCTCCTTCACTTCCAAATAAAAGTGATTACTCTCCCATTTGCATTTAAGCAATTAACATTGATTAACTTTTACAAAGATATATTTATTTCAAATATATAGCAGGAGCAGCAGTATAAACATTCCCCAAACTAACATTTGGAGAGTACATTCTCCCCCCTACTACCTTGGTTCTCAGGAAAAGTAAGGCCAGATTTAACACAGTTTCTGCATAGCATCGGTTCCATCAATTTCGTGTTCAAATTTGGCATCATTGCTATTAGAGTCTTTCTCTCAACTACCACTGGGTTGGTTCTTGAAGTTCCCTCATCAGGGCTAAACTAGCTACAAAACTGCATAGGATCATAGCCAGGCTTCCTGTTGGCTTGCTGTTCAATGTCCTCTGAAACCTCATAATCTCTTATCTTCATTATCTAAAATAGAAAAAAAAAGCTAGGCAAAGAAGTGAAGCCCTTATTAACAGACTTCATGACAGCCTCAGATGGGGAGAGCCCAATAACTCTCCCCTTATAACATTGTTTCTCTTCTCTCACCAGAATGCTGACTGCCAGGAAGAAGTCAGAAGAGACAGGCAATAGTTGACTGGTACCTTTTGAATGAACACCAATTTTGCCTCTATAGTCAATCAAAGTAGCTTGTTTTCACCATGTAATTACTAGACTAGAACCATTTACAGAATCCCTGCACATGCTCCGAAGACCAGATGGGGATGAGAACATCTATAAATTATATCGCTATTTAATTTTCTAATTGTTTAGGTAAGACCACACACGCACACTCACACACACACATACACGCACACACATGTACGCGCATGTGCACACACACATAGTTATGTGTATGTGTGTATATATATATATATACATATATATGCATATATATAATTAGAGCTCTTAGCACATGAGAATATATTTATTGAGCCTGGCATCTTAGCATGAAATGTAAGTGTAACATTTGTCTGCTGATCATCCTTCCAGCTACCAAATTAGGTTACTGGTTTTAGTACCTTGGAATAAAAAATGTCCCAATCTGGTTACTGCACCCTGCAATAGCGTCAGTTGCTGCAGAATGGCGGTGGGGACTTGTTTGCTTGCCCTAGGAAGTGCTATCAATCCTTGTCCACCTTGGCAATGATAACTTAAGAGTATAGGCCTTTGCAAAGAAACAAAAACATGTCATCCCAAAAAGATCTTAAAAAATAAAAGTGGAGCATGAGTACAACGTGAATCAACCCTGTGATTTGAGAAGCTAATGTTCTATCTTAACCTAAATTAAGAAAAACCCAGTATCCAGGGGAAAGAATATGATAGTTGCTGAGTATTCTGCCGTGGCCAGATCACTTCTGGAGTATTTCAGTCCATTCTCAGCACCATAGTTTAGAAAGAACATTGACAAACTGGTGATGAGAGGATTATAATCAGGGTGGTGAATGGTCTTCACCATTGTGGTGTATTAGTTAAAAGTAATTTGGGACATTTAGCTTGGGGAAGAGAAGCCTTAGAAGAAACATGACAATTGTCTTCAAATATTTGAAAGGCTATCCTATAGAAGGAGCATTACCTTTTTCTTCTCCCCAAAGGACAGAACTAGGAGAAACAAGGGCAAGATGCAAAGAGGCAAATTAAGAAAGAACTTCCTATCAACCAAATTTATCCAAAAAAGAAATGGGTTTCCTAGTTGGGCAGGGGATTCCTCCTAATCTGAGAGCATAGGTTAGAATGGGGATTATTTTTTAGGTACAAGTTTAACCTGTACTAGCTGGCTTCCAAGGTCCCTTTCAATTTCTGTGATCCTATGATAGGTACACTCTTGGACTTGGGATTTAATGGGCATGGATGTTCTCAAATGATATTTATTGCAACATCCTCAATTCTTGTCCATAAAATTCTTGTCCATATTTTCCCAATCATCTGCCATAGAAGAGACTAGTGTTCTGGAGGCATTGTTCTAGCTCTTTATAGCATCACCATGTGCCACTGAGTCTGTCTACCTGTTGTCTTTCATTCTCAGTATATGACTATTCACCTCTTTTAAAAAATTGTCACAAATATCCTCAAAAATGTTGCTATGCTACTTTCTATATGTAAATCAATGTTGAGTATAAGATACAGTATACTTATATCCATTATAGGTATTTCCTTTGCCATTTAGATTATGTAAGATTTTCTTTCCAAATCCTAGAGTTCTGCATAGCAACCCCTAGAAAAATACAGTTTGAGCTGGATTTTTGCAACACAGCAATTTTGGCCAATAAGAACACCATTCAGGGGTGGCTAGGTGGCGCAGTGAGTAGAGCATTGGCCCTGGAGTCAGAAGGACCTGAGTTCGGATCCGGCCTCAGACACTTAACGCATACACAAACAAAAACCTAGCCGTGGGAAAAAACCCAAAAAGAACACCATTCAGTTTTTAAAATGCAATCCAGGCCAATTTCCTTTACTTATTTTGGAGCAAACCTCATTATTTTTCCTCCGTGTCTATCTCAGATAAAAATATTTATGGATTATGTCAGTAAAATGCTCATCCAGTTTTTTGTCATGATGATCCACTTCATTTTGTAGTATAGATGATTGAACTGATTTCTTTCATGTTGGTAGTTCAGGAAGTCAAGGCCCTGCCATACCTATTATTAATGAATTATTTTTTAATCTTTGCTCTGTTAGAACAAATTGTTCCCTTAAAGGCTCTCTTACAACAAAATATCTTTATGATTCACTGAAAGATATAGCAATAAAGAATATTGGAGCAGTTCTGGGAAGAGAGACACACTGGTGCATTGTTGGTGAAGCTATGAAAAGGTACAAAGATTTTGAAAAGCAATTGGGAAATATGCAAATAAAGTAGCTAAAATGTTCATACTCATTGACCTAGAGATTTGATTACTCGGCTTTTACCCCAATGAGGTGATTCATAAGAAGAAAGGCCCCATACACACCATATTTATAGCAGCACTTTTTGGTGATAGTAAAGAATTGGAAACTATGGAGATACCCACTGACTAGGGAATGACTAAACAAGTTTTGGTACATGAGTACAATGAAATGTTATTGTGATATAAGAAATGGATATAATGGATATAGAGAAGTATGAAAAGATCTACATGAACTGATACACAATTAAGTAAACAAAGCCAAGAAAACTATTTATTCACAATAACTACAACAATCACACACACACACAAAATAAAAAATTAATATTCAAGAACAAATATGGTTTGAAAGAAGAGATATGAACAGATATTCCCAACCCATGCCTTTGTAGAGACAATAGTTCTACAAGTACAGTTATGCTGATTTTTTTCTCTTTTCATTTTTAAACAGTACTATTCTATGTGATGGTTCTCTGGGAGGGGAAGGAGGAAGGATACTAGGGGAAATTAGGGTCATATAGAAAACAAAACACATCCATAAAAACTTGTTTCAAGAAAAATATAAAAGAGGAAAAACAATCTTGTTAGAAAAATCCGGGAGCCAAGATGGTGGAGTAGAAACAGTGTGTCCAAGCCACTCTGCCTCCAGATTTCCTCCAAACTATGTAAAAGGGGACTCTGAACAACTTCTGGAGCCCCAGCACCCACAGAATGACACAGAGAAGCTAACCTCCCACTGAGGACAGCCCAGCAGCCCTGCAGGAAGGACCAACGCAGTGCTCTGGGAGCTGGCAGAGCACAGTGAGCAGAGGGAGTGGGGAGGCGAGCACAGGTCCAGTCCGCCTAAGTGGTGGTTTTAGTCCCAGGGTGGCAGGGCCAGCAGCCGGGTGGAGGGACCCTAAAACACCAGCAGCTGTGGTGATTCCAGAATTATCAACATACACATGCCTAAGAAAAATTGAGAGGTTAGTGCCCTATGGACTTTGGGACCAGTATTTGGGGAACGTGTTGGCTTCCTCCCCTGGGGGCTAGAAGCCCCTGAGGAGACACACCATTTTGTAGTTCTCAGAGGCAGCTCCAGCTCCTGAACTGTGAACTGTAGGGAGATCCAGCAATCAGTCTTGGGGGGTAATCGCTCTTGCTTTAACCTCCCTGGATCTGGATTGTGATCTGGGGTGGAGGTTGTGGGTAGGTTTCCAGCTTGCCAAGGAAGTTGCCCCCCCACATGTTCAGGACAAAAATTCCCCTATCTGTCAGCAAAGACATACTGTGGCAACAAGCCCAAAAGTCAAGTAATTACGTGGCAACATGCCAAGACAAAGGAAACAAATTAAAGAGAAAAATGCAACCCTAGACTCCTACTTTGGGGGCAAGTAGGGTCGAAGCATGGAGCAGGAAGAGGACTGTGAGGTCAGAAGTCCTGCTCCAAAAGCCCCAGGGGAAAACATGAGCGGGTTGCAGGCCATAGAGGACCTTAAGAAGGACTTTAAAAATCAAATAAGAGAAGTGGAGGAAAAATTGGAATGAGAAATGAGAAGGATGCAGGAAAAGTATAAAATGAGGGTTAACAGCCTGACTGAGGAAAACAACACTTTAAGAAATAGACTAACTCAAACAGCAAAGGAGGTCCAAAAGGGCAATGAGGAGAAGAATGCCTTAAAAGGTCGAATTTGCCAGATGGAAAAAGAATCTCAAAAGCTCACTGAGGAGATTCATTCCTTCAGAGTTAGACTGGAGCAAATGGAAGCTAATGACTTTATGAGAAATCAAGATGCTGTTAAGCAGATCCAAACAAATGAAAGATTAGAAGGCAATGTGAAATATCTCATGGGAAAAACCACTGACCTGGAGAATAGATCCAGGAGAGACAATTTAAAAATTATTGGACTACCTGAAAGCCATGATCAAAGAAAGAACCTAGAAATCACCCTTCAAGAAATTCTCAAGGAAAACTGCCCTGATGTTTTAGATCCAGAGGGCAAAATAGAGGTTGAAAGAATCCAGCAATCACCTCCTGAAAAAGATCCCAAAAAGAAAACTCCCAGGAATATTATAGCCAGGTTCCAGAATCCCCAGATCAAGGAGAAAATACTACAAGCAGCCAGGAAGAAACAATTTCAATATTGTGGAAACACAATCAGAATAGCCCAGGACCTGGCAGCTTCTACACTGAGGGATCTAAGGGCATGGAATATGATATTCCAGAGGGCAAAAGAACTGGGAATGAACCCAAGGGTCACCTACCCAGCAAAACTGAGTATTTTGTTTCAGGGGAAAATCTGGTCATTCAGTGGAATAGAGGACTTTCAAGCACTCTTGAGGAAAAAACCAGAATTGAATAGAAAATTTGACATCCAGACACAAGAAGTAAGAGATGACTGAGAAGGTAATCAGGGAAAAGAAATCAAAAGGAACTTATCAAAGTTGAACTATTTACATTCCTATATGGAAAAACAATAACTGTGACTGAGGAAATCTTTCTCACTATGAAAATAATGGAAGAAGGGTATATGGTCATGTGAATACATATGTGAATGTGTGTGTATATGGTTACAGTTATATATGGATAGAGGGCATAGGTTGAATTTGTTGGGAAGGGAGGATACTCAAGGGGTGAAGTTGTGAGGTGAGAGAGGAAAGTGGCAGGAGGAGATGGGGAGAGACAGGGTGGGGTAAACTATCTCATGTAGAGGAAGCAGGGGGAAGTGGTTGCAGGGGAGGGGAAAAATAGGAAGGCAAAAAGGCAAAACCACATTCTCATTGAATTTGGTTCAGGGAGAGAATGACATACATACTAGGTGGGACATCTCAACCTACAGCAGAATGGGGGGAAGGGGGATGAGAGGAGGGATGATGGATAGGTGGGCATCCTTGGGGGGAGGGGAGGTTGGAGGTACCCACTATGGAAGAGGGACAGGATCAAGTGGGGAATGGACCAGGTGGGGGGTGGGATGAGGGGGAGGGAATTATAAGCAGCCTTGTACAATATATCTACTATGATAATGTTCTGCATAGCTAGACATATACAACATATACTGAATTACTTATCTCCCCAGAGGGAATGGGTGACAAGGGAGGAAGGAAATGGATCTGAAATTCAAGGTCTTAAGATTAAATGTTTCAAATATATATATATATATAAAATCCTCTGATCATTATTATTATAAGGCTACTTTCCATGTACTCTGTATTTATCTCTTATGAACTGATTGCTTTATGTATATTTTGTTTCTGATATCACATTCTCTTTTGTGACAAGGATTGTGTATGCTTTTTCTTCATTTTCCTGGTGCCAAGGACTCTGTGAAAACTTAATAAATTTTTGTTTATTATTTAAATGATTAACCGATATCAAAGCATAATACAGGAAAACATATACTGGTTTATAGTCATAGACTCAAATACTTACAGATTGAAGGGACCATGGACATGATCAAATTCAGTTTTGTCATATGATAGATAAGGACCAGAGCCCAAGTGAAGTGGCTTGCTTGCCAAAAGTCATA
The DNA here is from genome assembly GCA_011680675.1 of Gymnobelideus leadbeateri. Classification (NCBI taxonomy): domain Eukaryota; kingdom Metazoa; phylum Chordata; class Mammalia; order Diprotodontia; family Petauridae; genus Gymnobelideus; species Gymnobelideus leadbeateri. Next base: position 201,625 of record WOXC01002288.1, read on the forward strand.
CAGATGTTTGGAACAGTGGGATTAGAACCCAGGTACTCTGATTCTAAATCCTTCACTCTTTCTGCTGTAGCATGCTGTGTCTGATGTTCGTCACTCTCATGGATGAAAATGAACAACTAGTAGTATACAGCAGATAGGGCAATGGATTTGGAATCAAGAAGGCTTGGGTTCAAATCCTGACCTAGACATATAAAACTATCACCTGGGGAAGTAACTTAATTTTCCTTTGCATTATCTGGAAAATGAGGGGTTGGATTAAATAGTCTCTGAGGTGATTTTTAGCTCTAAACATATGGTCCTATAATCCAGAGCAGAATTCAAGTCAAAGAAGGATTTCCAATAGATGATGTGATCTATAAGTTCCCATTTGTGCAAGACACTTTAATGATTGTATTCAACCATAGAACATAGCTGAGTCTCCTGGACAAGATATGTAACTATTCAAATGTGTTTAACGTATCCATCTACACGGGAAAAAAAAAGGAAGTGGTTGAAGAATGTCTTATTATCCAAATTATGACATGCACTGAGGTGGATTAATATATAGAGCTTATCTGTCCTGGACAGACATTGCAAATGGACAATGATTTGAGCCCAGAATTAAATAAGAAGTGTGAGTTGGGTTATGGTTCAAAAATTGTAAAATTCCTTTAATAACCCTAAATTTCTTTCTGAAATGAAGATCCAATTTTTTATTACTGGTATCCTCCTGATGTACAGTTCTAGAGAAGTCAGGTTGAAACATGCTATCCAGATAGAGAGGTGATATATTCGGTATGCAGACTAAAGTATTTGGAGCGGAGAGGGGGAGACCTTGTCAATGTGGGAATTTGTTATGCTCGACTATTTATATTTGTAATAAATTTTGTTTACCTTGTCTTCTCTCAATGGGTAAGGAGGGAGAGGTGAGAGGTAAAGAATTTGGAAGTGAAAATAGCATTAAATTCATTTTTAAAAATTCTACTGAAGTTTTATGACTGTATATTATGGAATAATAAGCTCACAACATTTTCAGAAATGTTATCATGAGAATGTTTTTCCTGTATGGGTTGAACCAGATTACTACTGAGTTCCTTTCCAACTCTCAAATATTGTGTTGCTGTCATCTACCTGGTTCCCAAGATTGAATCTTTCATTCTTCCTCAGCTACAAATCTGGAAGATCATACCTTTTGATCTGGACATCACCCACAAACCTACTTTTATGATCTAGAACTATAAAATTCCATTATCTGATCAAAATCTCCTTTCAAATCCATTATGCTTTACTCCAACTAAGCCTATTGTTCATTTTCATCATGATGCTTAATCCCTCCACTCTTCAGTCCTTTATTTGTCTATCACCCCTACTTTGGTTTTCTTCTTCTTTTTCCCCCAAATTTATATCCTTAGAAAAGCAGGGGGCACTGAGTAGGATGTTACTGAAAAGCTCCAGGAAAGACACAATGAGAATTTTAGTTAGATTCATCAGAGAATAGAACATATACAATGGATGTTATGAAGATAGAAATGACAAGTTTTTTTTTGTTTTGTTTCTTTTTTTTTAGAAATGACAAGTTTTGTCAACTCTATAGATATATGAGATAAATAAGAATGAGGAGCTGAAGATGATACTGAGGTTGTGAAGCAAGTTGACTAGAAGTTTGGGGACACCCTCAACAGTAAAATGAGTTTTGGGGGAGGGATAAGTTTTGGGGAAAAGATGAGAAATTCTGTCTTAGACATGTGTTTGAATTGCCTATGGGGCATTCAGTCCAAATATCCAGTAGAAAGAGTGATGTGAGACAGTGGGATAAGCAAACATCTGGGAGCAGATACATTGATCTGGGAGTCATTTGTATAATGATAATACTTGAACCCATAGGAGCTAGTGAAATCACACGTGAGAAAATAGAAAAAGGAGAGGAGGGCCCAGGACACCAATAGTTGGTGGTCACACTATGGAAGATCTAGTGATTAGTCAGACAGGAAAAGAATCAAAAGAGAATAGAGACATGAAAACACAGATAGGAAAAAAATATCTGAGGCAGTAGAGGAAGGGTTGTCAACAGTGTCAAATTCTACAGTGAAGTAAAGAAAAGGTAATGATTGAAAACAAGTCATTAATTTTGGCCATTAAGAAATCATTGGTGGGGGGCGGAGCCAAGATGGCGGAGTAGAAACAGCTCATCCAAGCCACTCTGCCCCCAGATTCCCCCCAAACTATGTAAAAGGGGACTCTGAACAACGTCTGGAGCCCCAGCACCCACAGAACGACACAGAGAAGCTAACCTCCCACTGAGGACAGCCCAGCAGCCCTGCAGGAAGGACCAGCACAGAGGTCTGGGAGCTGGCAGCGCGCAGCGTGCAGAGCGAGGGAAGCCGAGCCAAGCCGGAGCTGAGGTCCCGGTGAGTGGAGGTTTTAGCCCCAGGGCACCAGGGCCAACAGCCAGCTGGAGGAACCCCAGAACACCAGTAGCTGTGGTGACTCCAGAATTATCAACATAGACATGCCTAGGACAAAGTAAGATGTTAGTGTCCTATGGACTTTGGGACCTGTATTTGGGGAATGCGTCAGCTTCCTCCCCTGGGGGCTAGAAGCCTCTGAGGAGACACTCCGTTTTGTAGTTTTCAGACTCAGCTCCAGCTCCTGGCCTGCAATTAATTGTAGGGAGATCCAGTGATCAGTCTTGGGGGGTAATCGCTCTTGCTTTAACCTCCCTGGATCTGGATTGTGTTCTAGGGTGGAAGTCGTGGGTGGGTTTACAGCTTTACCAGAAACGGAAGTTGCCCCCCACATGTTTGGGATGAAAATTCTTCTATCTGGCCTTAAAGCCATAGTGTGGCAACAAGCCCAAAAGTCAAGTAATCAAGTGGCAACATGCCAAGGCAAAGGAAACAGAAAAATGCAACCCTAGACTCCTATTTTGGGGGCATAGAGCGAGAAAAGGACTGTGAGGTCAGAAGTCCTGCTCCAAAAGCCCCAGGGGAAAACATGAGCGGGTTGCAGGCCATAGAGGACCTTAAGAAGGACTTTAAAAATCAAATAAGAGAAGTGGAGGAAAAATTGGAATGAGAAATGAGAAGGATGCAGGAAAAGTATGAAATGAGGGTCAACAGCCTGACTGAGGAAAACAACACCTTAAAAAATAGACTAACTCAAATGGCAAAGGAGGCCCAAAAGGGCAATGAGGAGAAGAATGCCTTAAAAAGTCGAATTTGCCAGATGGAAAAAGAATCTCAAAAGTTCACTGAGGAGATTCATTCCTTCAGAGTTAGACTGGAGCAAATGGAAGCTAGTGACTTTATGAGAAATCAAGATGCTGTTAAGCAGATCCAAACAAACGAAAGATTAGAAGGCAATGTGAAATATCTCATGGGAAAAACCACTGACCTGGAAAATAGATCCAGGAGAGACAATTTAAAAATTATTGGACTACCTGAAAGCCATGATCAAAGAAAGAACCTAGAAATCACCCTTCAAGAAATTCTCAAGGAAAACTGCCCTGATGTTTTAGATCCAGAGGGCAAAATAGAGGTTGAAAGAATCCACCGATCACCTCCTGAAAAAGATCCCAAAAAGAAAACTCCCAGGAATATTATAGCCAGGTTCCAGAATCTCCAGATCAAGGAGAAAATACTACAAGCAGCCAGGAAGAAACAATTTCAATATTGTGGAAACACAATCAGAATAGCCCAGGACCTGGCAGCTTCTACACTGAGGGATCGAAGGGCATGGAATATGATATTCCAGAGGGCAAAAGAACTGGGAATGAACCCAAGGGTCACCTACCCAGCAAAACTGAGTATTTTGTTTCAGGGGAAAATCTGGTCATTCAGTGGAATAGAGGTCTTTCAAGCATTCCTGAGGAAAAAACCAGAATTGAATAGAAAATTTGACATCCAGACACAAGAAGTAAGAGATGCCTGAGAAGGTAATCAGGGAAAAGAAATCAAAAGGAACTTATCATAGTTGAACTATTTACATTCCTATATGGAAAAGCAATAACTGTGACTGAGGAAATCTTTCTCACTATGAAAATAATGGAAGAAGGGTATATGGTCATGTGAATACATATGTGAATGTGTTGTGTAGATGGTTGCAGTTATATATGGATAGAGGGCATAGGTTGAATTTGTTGGGAAGGGAGAATACTCAAGGGATGAAATTATGAGGTGAGAGAGGAAAGTGGCAAGAGGAGATGGGGAGAGACAGGGTAGGGTATAGGATAAACTATCTTATGTAGAAGAAGCAAGGGGAAGTGGTTGTAAGGGGGGAAGAATAGGAAGGCAAAAAGGCAAAACCACATTCTCATTGAATTTGGTTCAGGGAGAGAATGACATACATGCTAAATGGGATATCTCAACCTGCAGCAGAATAGGGGGAAGGGGGATGAGAGGAGGGAAGATGGATGGGAGGGCATCCTTGTGGGGAGGGGTGGTTGGAAGTACCCACTATAGAAGAGGGACAGGATCATGTGGGGAATGGACCAGGTGGGGGGTGGGATGAGTGGGAGGGAATTGTAAGCAGCCTTGTACAATATATCTACTATGATAATGTTTTGCATAGCTAGACATGTACAACATATACTGAATTACTTATCTCCCCAGAGGGAATGGGTGACAAGGGAAGAAGGAAATGGATCTGAAAGTCGAGGTCTTAACATTAAATGTTTCAAATATATATAAATACTATTATTAATACTCTTTTGCTTATAATTGGGAGATAAGATGTGCAGGCATTGGGACACAAAGATTCACCTTCCTCTAGTGGAAAGGTCGAAGGGGGTATAGGAGAATGTATGGGAGAGAGCAGATTGGAGGAAGCGATATCTTGTGGGACTGCTATTCTGGGAGGCTGGGTAGGGGAATAACAAGGGGGAAATGATTGTAACTCAAAATCTGGCCGAAATGAATGATGTAAAACAGAAGTTAATAAAGCATTTGTTTAATAGGAAAAAAAAAGAAATCAATGGTAACAAAATTTGTTATATATCAGATGAATTTAAAAAAAGTAGAATAGCAATGATACTATCAAACAAAGCAAAAGCAAATACTAAATAACAAATCAAAACTAAGACTGAACATATGCACCAAATATCATAGCATGGAAAATCATTAAGGTAAAGTTAATTGAATTGCAAAGTTATACAGTTATATGATCTTAGCCTTAAAGAGGCCAAGAAGATTACAAAATAGACTTTAATGTTCCTTTCTTAGAGCTGGATAAATCTAAAAGAAAGATAATTAAAAGAGAAAATAGAAGTGAACAAACTTGAAAAATTTAAAGCTGAAAGACTTCTAAATGGGAATATTATAGAATAGACATATTTTTAGCAACACATACAACTTTTGCATAAATAGGGAATTAGGGAATTAGGGCATAGGGAAATTATAAATTAAGTGTAAAAAAGAATAAATAAAAATTCATCTTTTATACATAATAACACAGTGAAATAGTAACTAAAATAGGAAATGTAATCAATATATACATACCTAAGTTGTCTTTGTTTATGACATCAGGAAGATGATGCCATTACTTGCAAGTGAATTGGATTTAAATGAGACAGGGCTATGTAAAGTCAACCTCACTTTCTCCTCTGGAGTCATCTGGGTCCAGTAACAAAATCAGGACAACTAAAGATAGCCCTAAATGCAATGGGAGACCATGGCCTTTTTAAGTTAAGGTATTTTCCAGAACTTAGTTTGACTTGAGGCAACACCCTTTCAGTGATTACTGTGAGGTAAGAAATAAGGCAAAGTGGGGCAGCGAGGTGGCCCAGTGAATAGAGCACCAGCCCTAGAGTCAGGGGGACCTGAGTTCAAATCTAGCCTTAGACACTTGACACTCACTAGCTGTGTGACCTCGGGCAAGTCACTTAACCCCAATTGCCTTGCCTTCCCCTCTCCAAAAATAACAACAACAAAAGAAATGAGTCAAAGAGTTGTTTCTTCTACTTAGTAAAAAATATATATATTCCCCTCCCAGATTGATAAAACCCTGAGGGTCTTCCCCTCCCAGATTGATCAATCTGGTCAAAACAAATAACATACCTAAATGAAGCCCTAATGACATCCTTATTAATGAGATTATAGAACAAATAAAAAATATTTAATAATTATGTGAAAGATAAAATAATAAAGAGACAGCATACCAACATTATTGGAATGCATCTAAAGCAAAACTCAGAGGAAATTATATATGATTATGTATATATATATATACATATATATATATAATATATATCCCAGAAACATGCATTAAGAAAATAAAAAAGGAAAGAATTCATAAAACTGGATATTCAGATTTTTAAAAATATAAAACAAAAAAATATGGGGGCGGCTAGGTGGCACAGTGAGTAGAGCATTGGCCCTGGAGTCAGAAGGATCTGAGTTCGGATCCAACCTCAGACACTTAACACACACAAACAAAAACCTAGCTGTGTGACCTTGGGCAAGTTACTTAACCCCAGTTGCCCTCCAAAAAGCAAAACAAAACAAAACAAAACAAAACAAAAAAACAAAAAACATGCCCAAGATAAACATAAAAGAAGACTTTGAAAATAGAAGATCATCAGTTTGGAACTGAAAGGCACACTATTCAATTTGAGGGAAACTGATGCCTAGAGAGGTAAAATGACTTATCATGATCATACAGTGGTAGGATTTTAACCCAGATCTTCTGACTGAAAGCTAGTGCTATTTTTCCTTTTCTGTCATAACAAACGGTTAAAGAGCTAATAAAGACAACCAAAAGGTGGTTCTTAAAAAAACTCTAAACCTTTTACTCATTAGATTAAAAATAAAAATCCAGTTAATAAAATAAAAAGTGAACCAAGTGAAAGCATAACTCAAAAAGTGGAAATAAGAATTGTCAGAAACTATAAGAATATAATTAATAATTGTAACTATCAAAAGAATTAAAGGCAGAACATGCAGAGAAAACAAAGAGAAAATTCTCAGACAGATGTCTTCCCTAGTTTTCTTTTGTGACTTCCCTTGTAATCTTTAATTCTGTCAATTTCCTGATTGAAAGGCCTAGTCTTTCCAACCCAGCCCTACTTCATATCTTGAGTCTCAGAGGCAAATGGGTTTATGGGAGGTAGAGCTCATATGAATCCTTAAACCAAGTACTCCAATTCCCCATACTTCCCATGTAATTTTTCAAATAAAGAAACTGAGTCTTATTATTTTTCTTTCAAGCAGGCCAACTCTTTTTCTCTCCAATCTTTGTAAATGGTGACCTCTGTTTCTAGACTTCTTCAAGCTAATTGCTCACTGCCTGGGGATTCCTTGATTTTATCTTCTTATTCTCGGTGAATCTTATTTTTCCTTCTCCTGCATCTAGGTCTTTATTATAAAAAGGAATATTAGTTTATCTGCTTACTGATTAAAAGTTATCAGTTAAAACCATAACAACAACAACACAACAACTGATTGATTTATACAGGATTTGGTGAAATTCAGGACTACCTGAAAGTAAAGCTGGCTTGCCTACAAGTGGCTTGGAATCAAAAAACTACACCCAAAACCAAATAAACAATCAGCTTTCAAGACAGAAGCATAAAAATTAACTTTCAACCTTCTTTCAATCTTAACCTTAGAGGCCTTCCATCTGTTTGTCTTTCTAAACTTTACAAATATAAAATGCACTATTGTGGGTAACTTTAGACTATTACAAATTCACCTCACTGTCTATTAACATACCTTAACTCTATGTCAATGACATTTCTACCTGTATTATTCATTTTCCATTATCCAATAATCCAGGTCTCTCTGCTGAGACTCTGTAAAAAGGCAACTATTAGTCCCAAACTGAGGGTGATCTGTCTATTGGGACCTGGATTAAATCATCAAGTTATTTGAGTAGGCCAAGCTAACTGCCTCTCAATTGTAGTCTGAGCCACCCACTAGGGCAGGTTCTAGCCACAATATATGATTAAAAGTCTCCTCATCCATTTTAGATTGCCTCCAGCACCAATTCATATTAACTTGCCATGGTCCCCTGTATTTTTAGTTATTTAGCCAATAAGCTGGCAGCCTCAGTCTACTCCTTTATATCTTCATCCAAATGAGCTTTACGAAACTCAATTTCCACAAAGAGAGTTCAGACTGAGCTGAAGACAAAAATTTCACGATTTATCAACCTCAGGTCAGAACATCATCTGTCAAAATCAATTGTCTTTATTCTCACCTGTCTCCCCAGTTAGAATTCCAAGGAAATATGTATGAGGCAAACCTAGAGAGTTAACATGGTAGCCTAGAAAGTTTCTGAGTTTTACAATCCCACAAAAGTCCAGTTTCCCCCCTAAAAGTTGAGATTTTATAGCTATTATTAGCTATCATCTGAACTATCCAGTGTCCTCCTATTTGCTGTTTTTATTCTTAGTTTAGCATACGGAGAAGATAATTTGTCATGCGATTTGTGGAATTTAGCAGCCCAGCTCTTATTAATGTTAATGTGAGTCATGGAGCAGAACTCTCTCCTTTGTGCTCAGGATTTATGCCAGGATGCTATTTCATCACTAACACAACATCTCACAAATTACAAGAGTTTAATATAATTCTGAACCTTACTTTTTATTTTCTATCATCGCCTTTTCACTCAAGAAGAAAAGTGGAAGGGGAAAAAACACAGCTCATTGTATATAGTATAATGCATAATTTTTCTCTTATGAAATTTATCTTCACTCAAAAGGAGAAATGGTATAAATCCCTAAAGATACCTCTCCTAATCGAGATCAGTTATCAGGAGTTTTCTCTCCCTCTCACTTGCAGATATTTCTCAAGAGACAGAATACATGAATTATATATAATTAAGTGCAAAATGCTGTGTTAATTAATTAATTAGTTTGGCTTATAATACAGATGAAAAATCAGTTCATTGGAAAAATTCACCAGAGCACACAAGAGCCTGGACTCTAGTTCTCACAATCAGACCAAGCAGTTGCTGGATTTGTTCATCAGCTTATCCTCTATAAACATCAACTTTGAGCAGAGTATGGTAAATAGTGTGCGATACACTCTATTTACTGATGCAGGGGTCAGGCTTTTCATGCTGACTTTGCTTAGTCCAAAAGTAAGGGAATATAAGCAGTATTTGAGAAGAATAATAACAAGCAAATAAATCCAACAAAAATCTGTGGTGGCATAGGAAAATGATAATCACTTGACTTCTCTGTTGTCTCTTTCTTTACATAATATATGTGTATATATAAATACATATATAGTTCTATATATGTGTGTATAGATATAGATGGATATAGGTATAGCTAGCTATAGATAAAGAAAAAGGTAGAGATATTGATATATAATATATTCCCCCCCCCCCATCTTGGTCCCTACCCATGATTCTCTTGAACCTTGATCTTCTGTTTCTCTCAACTCATTTTTCCTTTTTCTTAATTTCCCATATAGACTAAGAGACAGATGAGAGACAGAGACTTAGAGAAGGTAGAAACAAAAAGACCTCATTGACAAAGAGGTAGAAAAAAAGATCACCAGATTGGGAATCAGAAAATGTGTCTGAAAACTGGCTCTGCCACTTAACTCCTATGACCTTTGGCAAATCATCTAAATTCCCTTAACCTCAGGTTTTTAATCAATAAAGTGAGAGCATTGAATCTGCTCATCTCTGAAGTGCTTTCCAAATCTAAAAATCCAGCGGTCCTGTTTCTCCATTTCTTGTTTCACCTCTCTAAATTTTTGCATTCATCCTGTTTCTAACGCCTATAAGGCAATCCTAGGACCTGGAGGGATGTAGTTCTAGCTACAGTACTACTTCCTGCTTCTGTGCTGGACTATCTTGACCAGGCAATCAAATCAACAAACAAATTACAACCAAAATTCAAGGATCAGAAATCCTTAATATAAAATTTTGCCTGAAAAAATCTCTGCACTGATGGGAGGGCAAGGATGGGGTAGGGAGAATCCTACAAAATAGAAAACAAACAATACTGTTATCCAGACCATATACTTATTTGAAATTTAAATGAATAGCACAGTCATCACAAATGTGACCTTCTGAAATGTAGCACAGGTTCAAGTAAACTTAGGGTCAGCGTCTATTCAAAACCACCATTTATGAGTTCTTATTTCATTAATTTTCTTTCTTTCTCCCTTTCCTTCTTTCTCTTTCTTTTACTTCTTATTCTTCCTTCCCTCCCTTATTGTTGTCCATTTTCTCTTATTTCTCCTCTTTTCCTTCTTTCTTTCCCTCCCTCTTTCCTTCCTTCCTTTTTTCCTTTCTTCCTTCCTTCCTTCCTTCCTTCCTTCCTTCCTTCCTTCCTTCCTTCCTTCCTTCCTTCTCTTTCCTGTCTTCTTTCTTTCTCCTCCTTATTCCTCTACTTTCTTTTATTTAAAAAAAAGATAAAAGAGAAGACATTTATTCAAGCTAAAAATATTGGATTAAACAGAACAGCATAGAAAATAACAAATAAACCCCTCTTTTACTTCCTTTACACTCAGGAGTATACTTTCCTATAGATTTTCACACCATTACTATGAGGGGAGAACATTCATGACTTAGCTAACACACTCCTAGGATTGTTTGTTTTCCAGCAATAACATTTCTCTGCTTCTTAAATCATCATTTAGTGATTCCTTACAGAGCTGCTGATGTCACCCGCTGTACTGCTGATATCAAACACAAGATTGATTTATTCACTGAACTTCAAACTGCTGAAGTCATCTGCTAGGCTGTTGTGTGCTGCACTGAAATCTGCTAGTTCACTGCTGAGCTACTACTGTCATCAGCAAGTGCTTCAACAAATTTAAGCTTTGGTGTTTCCTCTTCACTGGGAAATATTTATAGCCCTTTGTGAGCATAATCTGTGATTCCAAAGACTATTTTAGCATGCTAAAAAATTTAGATCCATAGTTCTGCCTAACCAGTATATAGTGAAAGTACTTTATATTGAATCTGTCTTTTGAACTACTTTGAAAGAATCAAAAAATTTTTAATTGGAATATAATATTCTTTCCTCCAAAAAAATCTTCTTTTTTTGAAATTATAAATTTGAATAACAATAAATATGAATATTTCCATTTACAAAGAATAGTCTTCCCATGTTTTTCTGAATCTGTCCCTTTTATCATTTATTTCTGCGCAATATTCTATTACATTCATAGACCATATTTTGTTCAACTATTATCCAATTGAGGAGCACTCAAATGTTTCCAGATTTTTTTTTGCTACAAAAAGGGGCCTCTATAAATATTTTTGTGCATACAGGTCCTTTCCTTCTATATTTGTTCTTTTTGGGGGCATATGCAGAGTGTCACTAGGTCAAAGGGAATGAATGCTATATTGACTTTTCCAAATTGCATTCCAGGACAGTTGGACCAATTCACAACTTCCCCAAGAGTAAATAAGTGTGCTTATTATCCCCCCCACAATTTGCAATAAATACTTATTTTTTAGGTGTTCTTTTTCCATCATTTTAAAGATCCATTCCATAATTTTCCCAGGAATCAAAATTAAATCCACTGGCCTAGCATGTGTGAACTGTTTTCTTCTTTTTTGAAAATTGGGATAACAATTGCTCTTCTTTCCTGTTAAGTTATTTCTTCCGCTTTTCATGGTATTTCAAATATCATCATTGGTAGCTCAGTAATAATATCTGCCAATTCTTTCCGTATCAGAAGACGGAGTTCATTTGGGTCAGAGCATGTGAATTCATTAAGGGGAAACTAGATACTCTATTCCTCTCCCCTTACTTTTCTGGGGGTAATGACTCCTCATTAGCCATTCCCCGCCTCCTGTTTTTTTCCATTGCAAAGGTCCATTTTCTTACTTGTCCAGACTAAGACCAGACACCAGTTTTCTTCTGCTTAATCCATGTAAAAAAGGTTTGCAAAGGATGATCAAGATGGAAATATCACCACACTTTAAAAACATGTTGGTGTTTAAAAACACTATTCAGGAGAAGAGATTAATACATAAACATATATAACACTGTGGGTAATAGTAATATTACTTTGACATGCTCAAGGAAAATATTTAAATATGAAAATCAGGTTTATATAGAAAAACAGGGTCCAGGGGAAAAAAGGAATAGGGTATTTTTGTTTTGTTTTCTTTGTTTGTTTGTTTGTTTCAGATTAGAGAAGGGAAAAGTGTTCTCCAGCCTACACTTAGGGTTGGGAGCCTGGGGGATCTAAGGCTCACCTGGTGAATTTGTGGTGACACAGCTCTTTGTAGATCTGTTAATGAATTTTGGGCATGTCTTGAAATATTAAAAAGGTACTTCATCTGAAATTGGTATTTGGGAGCTAAGAAAATATCCCAAAGGTTCTTAATTCACCTTCTTGCCATAGGAATCTTCTGGCTCCCTGAGCTCATTCCTGGAGAGCATCATAGTGATTTCTTTACTCCTAGGAGTCAGCTTCATGTTCCAGCTCAAATTATTACATGGTTACATGGTCCAAAGAAATGGCTCCCAGAGCTGTTGCAAAGGTGTGGAGATTTCGCTATGCATCCAGCTTGAAATCTCCCAGCTAACTGTATAGAAAAAAATTCCTGAAAGGGAGTTTCAGTGTCTGTTTTAAAGTGGTTAAAGATATCCATTATCTGCTGCCCTATTTTGGAAGCAGAGTCAACTACTGGTAAAGTTCTCACACAGCCACTGGAGTTACCTATCCTTTTAGGCTTTAGATAAACTCTGACACAGCCTAGGGCCATGACAATAACAACAACCAGAATTCTATATATACAAAGGGTGAACTGTGAACTATATAAAGGGTGAACTAATATATATTCTACATATATACATATACATATATATATATGTATATACATATATATATATATATATATATATATATATATATATATATATATATAAAGGGTGAACTATGTAATTGTATAATAGAATGTTAAGAAGGCACTGTGCTCAATAAGGATATAGGAGATAGTCTAGCTTTAGTGAAGCAGAGAAAGCAATCCTGGAATGGAAGGATTCAGCAACCAGTGTGCCTGCCGAAGTTTAAGATCAGTTTAGATTCTCCCTATAATGGGAAAATCCAATTCCTGGAAGGGACCAGAGTGCCAAAGACCAAGGAGCAGGGAGGTATGGGTACAGAGAAGCAGCTTGCAAATCTCTCAGAATGTATACACAGTGATAGAAAAAAATGAGGGTGGAAGCCAGCTTTCAAGGCAAGAAATAGGATGAGACCTTGATCAAGATGGAACTATGGTGGTATCTAGGAAGGACACAAGAGGAATGATGATGCCCAGGTGGGTTCCAAGTGACCTGAAGTTCAAGGGAGGAATTCTTGGGAAAAGATGGGGGAGGAGCTTCCTTTTCTAGAGGGCCAGGGAAGATTCACAGGTATCAGCACAGCTGCATAAAACAACCACAGCTCAGTTTAGCACAGGGGATGGCCTAGAAGCCCATGCCAGGAGAGCAACCAGGAGCCAGGTTCTGGAGGGTATTGAGATTCACCAGACTTAGTAGTGAGCTGTCAAACCAGAGTAAGTTGGCTTAGAATTCAACTCAGGTAACAATGAGGTGAAGAATAGGAACAGAGATTAGGGTCCTATAAACTGTGCCAATTGAGCTTAGCCAAGTTGAGCCAAGCCAAGACCAACCAGTCTATGGCTATATTTCAATTAAAAACCCAGTGTTCTACAAACTCATTTATTCCTATGTTTTTTTTTAATTTTCTTTTTGTTTTATTTTTAGGAAATTACTTTTGAAAATTCCAAATGTGTTTTGTGTGAACTAAGGGGGAAGGAATCTATGTACTTTTAGACCAAGAGAGATGGAAATCAAAAGCCAGAGGAGGTGGTGGAAGCAGCTGTTTTGGTGCTGTAGATAGAACTGAGACATAGAGAGGTAACAACTTTGGGGGAGAGGATCATCTCTGACTACTGAGCCTTTCCAGCTTTGGGTTTCCCCCTTTTCTCCATCACTTCAGTGCATTACATGAAACTGAATTTGTGCAGAACGACAAACTTGTCATTTTGGTTCATGTATTATCTTTGTTATATAGCAGGGACACCAAAAGGCCATTTCAGAATCTCACCAGTTGATTACAGGACAAGAACAACATTCTAGCACCCAATAAGAATTCTTATAAAGCACGTTTTAGGCTTAGTCATTGTTAGGTTCTGTCTCCACATGTGCATTCTCCTAATATTTGAGGTCAAAATTGTACTTTGGTCTTGTACTTGGATGGATTAGGCCAAAGCGCCTTTTTTCTGCTTGAATAGTTAGCCTTTACATAGTGTTTTAAGATTTCCAAAGGGCTTTATATGTGTTATTTAATTTGATCTTTACAATATTCCTGTGAGGTAGGTACGATTTTGTCTCTCTCCCTCTTTCACCCTCCCTTTCCCCCACCATTTTACAGAAGAAGTTACTCAGGTTAAGAGTAATTAAGCTACTTATCCAGGATCATAAAACTAGTAAGTATCTGAGGTAGGATTGAAATTTATGGCTTCCTGACTTTGTCAACATTCTATCCATTGTTACATCTAGCTACCTCTATGAGACCAAAGTTTTTCTCTCCCCTTCCTTTCCCTCCTTTTTTTTTCTTCTTTTTTTCCTCTTCTCTTTTCCTTCCTTTCCACTTTTCTTTCCCCAAGTTAGCAGGGGAAGCAGACACCATGGCATAGTGAATAGAGAATTTGCCTATAACAAATACTGCCTCTGTTTCCCTGGATAAATCTTTGTTCTAGGAATATTTCTAAGACTAAAAATCACAAAGATGGAGCTTATCAGCATTGATTGAGAGTGTCCTTACTAGGAAGTTGTCTAAAGCAGTGAAACCACATATACATTCCCCATACCTAAACTGACCAGCTAACTCATTTGTGTGGGCCAACCTTCAAACACTAAACCCCCTCTTTTTGCATGGAAAGGGAACAACACCACGAGGGGTAAGGACAAGACAGCTGGTTCTGCAAGTACCTCCCAGACTTGTTCCCACTGTTCAATAGCTATCAATGTGACAATAGCTATCAATGGTGAGTCAGAAATGTTTGTATTGTGAAGCAGTCTCATCCGCCAGAGATTCTTACAAAGAATGACTTCTGGTGAGAACTCCAGGATGAGAAAGTGGAGTCCTTACCAAAACCATTTTATGGCTGAAGAAACCCTAAGTGAAGGACTAGCTTTAATACCGGCCTGCCTCACAGTAATGATGTGAGGATTAATTAATTAATGACTAAAGCACTTTGAAAATACAAAGGACTATATAAATGCTAAATATTATTAAATGTTAATAGTCATGTTCACGCACAACCCTGATATTAATTTAAATTTCTAAACCTTATTATCAGAATGAAATGCATAATAATGAGCTTCTCCTAATAAATATTTTGTTTATGATGTATTTAGAGTAGTTTTATTTATCTAGCTGGGGAAAGTATAAATTATAGCGGGTGGCAAAAAGGTTGCTGCCTTTTCTTCATGATAATTAAAATGGAAATTTGGAGAAATATAATGAATACATTAGGCTAAAATTCTTTGTGTTTGAACAGCTGAGGTTCTCTGGATAACTCCATGCCAATGCCTGCTATTGTTTTGGGAGTTGTGACACCCTAATTTTTGGTTGTGCTTGTTTATTTTGTTTGGTTTTGTGATATGGTTCCCCTTCCTAAAAGTGCTCCATAACATCTATTTCATCCTCAAATTAAAAAGAATTACATTTAATTTTGTTTGGGGGGCTTTGAGAGAAATCATCCCTTGAGATAATTGGAGACACCCTAGGGTGATACAAAATCCAGGCTGGGAACTCCTGCTCCATAGAGCATTGCCTGAGTAAGGAGCATGGAGCTGTCATTGCTTGATCCACAGGGGAGATAGATTTATTTTGTTTTCCCATGGAGTGCCCTGGATCAGTAACTAACAATCTGGGAGCATGCTTAGAGGGTGGTGGGGGGAATCATTTGTATTTCAATTAGAGAAGACCTGAGTGAAGTCTTGAACAGGGAAGTATTCAAACATCTATTTATACATAACTTATCAAATGACTCTAGACGTTTATATTTAGGACACAATCAGCTTGATTATACCCCCACAATCTCTGCAGGCTCCATCAATGTACAATTGTGGAATTTTCAAACCTTCTACTAGCAGGAAGACAATTTCTTCCATATCCAGATTCACCATTAGAGGATTACAAATCATAGATTGGAAACAGCCTGACCACTCTCCTGAGTCGTGCAGGTGTGAAAAAAATTAAGGTCATTCCCCAAACCCTTTCTCACTGACACCAGTCTTTTGGACTTGGTAAAATAAAGGGCTAAGTTAATCCAAGAAGCATAGATGAATCTGTATGGGGGCAGGGGAGTGGAGTACTACAGCCAGTTCAAACCCCAGCTTTTGCTAAATTTTCTGTGTGAGCATTTACACCTTAGAAATCAGCAAATGCTACAAATCAGGGCTTGATTAGTTATTTTGCTGATTCTGGCCTTAAAGAAATGGTGGAGAAAATGTTAATGAGGCAGATTTAACTTCAAAGTGTGCTGTGCAACTGGTTGGTAAGCATTTACCAAGATACTCCTGGTCTGAATATACTAGGATAATACCAGGTAAGTTCCATCAGACCCAAGAGATGAGAAGCACATATTAGTATCAAAGTTCCAAAGGGAACCAGGTAACATAGGGGCACAGCCTCTCCAGGGTTATAGGTAAAGAAGTTGTGAGTGAAAGGACTCAGAGATGACATTGCCTTGATGACAGTATCACTCTCCAATTTTATGTGAATTGTATCTCAATAAATCAACAAGGATTTAAAAATCTACTATGCATGGGCTATTGTAGCAGCATGTCATTTACCTAGTTCAGGGGGAAAAGTTCAGCACCCCAAACTTCAGAGAATACAAACAAGTTACAAGCAGACAACAAATACAGAGAAACAGATCAGCAGACAGGCTTCCAACTGTCTGACCATTACATCCATACCTAGTTAGTTACCAGAAAGGGAAGTACCAACATCTGGGTTTTCAAAGCCGGGGGCTCAACAGCTGCCCAGAGTATGGTCTGGTCAAATCACACAACTCTTCTCAAAGTGAGCCCCAAAACAAAATCTCACATCAGGGTGTATATAGCCTTTTTCTGGCTCAGAGAATTTCACAACCCTCTTGACCCCCTGCCCAATCACAAAGTATCAAGGTGTGGGCATTCCTGAAAAACAAGCCTCCTGCCATAGGTTCCATGTGACCACATTCAGCCTATGAGGGGGCAGAGTATATTTTCAAATCAAGGAAGGTTCTCAGAGTTATTTAAGCCTATCAAAGGGCCTAAGGGCAGGAAAGATCTTAGATTCCCATTCCCATAACAGCTATATGCACTGGGTCTATGAAGACAAAAATCAAATACTTCCTGCCCTCAAGGTGTTTGTATTTTATCAGGGGAGTCAAAATGTACACACACACACACACACACACATTATATGTAGATATAGATATACACACATACATAGACACACATGCAAATATACATGTTCATATACATATAATACATATATGTATGTATATATATGCATTCATAATACATTATTATTGGAAGAGGAAAGGTTGCATCAGCTTGTAGGATTAGGAAAGGTTTCATGTAGAATGGTGACTTTTAAGTGGAATTTGGAAGGAAATAAAGAATTTTAAGATGTGGAAGTGAGGAGGAAGCAAATTCTAGGACACTCCTGGACTGTCATGGCTAAAACATTGAGATGGGAGGTGGAGTGGTGTATGTTTGCAACAATAACAAGAAGGCTGCAGAGTACATGAAGTGAAGTAATGTATAAAATAGAATTATAAAAGTAGATTGAAATAATGTTGGAAAGTGCTTTAAAAGTCAAATGGAGGAGTTTATAATTTATTCTAAAGGCAATAGTTGTACCACTTTTGGTTACAGCAGACATTACTAGTATTATTTTTATTATTATTACTTTGGTATGGACCTCTGTCTTCATTGATGTGGGGGAATTCACTATGTGGAAATGTCCTATACTAATGTAGATAACTTTTAGTCTTGTAGTATTTCTTGGAACACCAAGAGGCTAAGTAACTTGCCCATAATTAATACACACATGTATATGTGTATGTGTATATATGTATATAGGTATGTGTGTGTATATATGTATGTATATATGTCAAGACTTGAAGCCAGATCTTTCTGACTCAAAGGCCAGCCTACTATCCACTATCAATATTCATCTCCATAAAAATTATTCTCAGCTCTACTTATCCAGCCCTAAGCTCTCTCCTAACCTCCAGACTCACATTTTCTTTTTTTTTAAACAAATGCTTTATTAACTTCTGTTTTACATCATTCATTTCCACCAGATTTTGAGTTACAATTTCCCCCCCATTTTTCCCCTATCCACCATCCCAGAATAACAGTCCCACAAGATATTGCTTCCTCCAATCTGCTCTCTCCCATATCTTCTCCCATACCCCCTTCGACTTTTCCATTAGAGCAAGGTGAATCTCTGTGTCCCAATGCCTGCACATTGTATCTCCCAATTACATGCAAAAGATTATTAATAATAGTGTATATATACATACATATATATTTGAAACATTTAATTTAAAGATCTCAAATTCAGATCCATTCCCTTCCTCCCTTGTCACCCATTCCCTCTGGGAAGATAAGTAATTCAGTATATGTTGTACATGTCTAGCTATGCAAAACATTACCATAGTAGATATATTTTACAAGGCTGCTTATAATTCCCTCCCACCCATCCCACCCCCCACCTGGGTCCATTCCCTACTTGATCCTGTCCCTCTTCTATAGTGGATACTTCCAACCTCCCCACCCCCAAGAATGCCCTCCCATCCATCACCCCCTATCTCATCCCACTTCCCCCTATTCTGCTGCAGGTCGAGATATCCCATTTAGTATGTATGTCATTCTCTCCCAGAACCAAATTCAATGAGAATGTGGTTTTGCCTTTTTGCCTTCCTATTCTTCCCCTCCCTTGCATCCACTTCCCCTTGCTTCTTCTACATGAGATAGTTTACCCTACCCTGTCTCTCCCCATCTCCTCTTGCCACTTTCCTCTCTCACCTCATAGTTTCACCACTTATGTATCATCCCTTCCCAACAAATTCAACCTATGCCCTCTGTCCATATATAACTGTAAACATATATACACACATTCACATATGTATTAAACTGACCATACACCCTTCTTCCATTATTTTCATAATGAGAGACATTTCATCAGTCACAATTATTGTTTTTCCACATAGGAATGTAAATAGGTCAATTTTGATAAGTTCCTTTTGATTTCTTTTCCCTGATTACTTTCTCAGGCATCTCTTGCTTCTTGTGTCTGGATGTCAAATTTTCTATTCAACTCTGGTTTTTTCCTCAAGAATGCCTGAAAGTCCTCTATTCCACTGAATGACCATATTTTCCCCTGAAACAAAATACTCAGTTTTGCTGGGTAGGTGACCCTTGGGTTCAGTCCCAGCTCTTTTGCTCTCTGGAATATCATATTCCATTCCCTTTGATCCCTCAGTGTAGAAGCTGTCAGGTCCTGGACTATTCTGATTGTGTTTCCACAATATTGAAATTGTTTCTTCCTGGCTGCTTGTAGTATTTTCTCCTTGATCTGGGGATTCTGGAACCTGGCTATAATATTCCTGGGAGTTTTCTTTTTGGGATCTTTTTTAGGAGGTGATTGCTGGATTCTTTCAACCTCTATTTTGCCCTCTGGATCTAAAACATCAGGGCAATTTTCCTTGAGAATTTCTTGAAGGGTGATTTCTACGTTCTTTCTTTGATCATGGCTTTCAGGTAGTCCAATAATTTTTAAATTGTCTCTCCTGGATCTATTTTCCAGGTCAGTGGTTTTTCCCATGAGATATTTCACATTGCCTTCTATTCTTTCATTTGTTAGGATCTGTTTAATAGTATCTTGATTTCTCATAAAGTCATTACTTTCCATTTGCTCCAGTCTAACTCTGAAGGAATGAATCTCCTCAGTGAGCTTTTGAGATTCTTTTTCCATCTGACAAATTCAGCTTTTTAAGGCATTCTTCTCCTCATTGCCCTTTTGGGACTCCTTTGCCATTTGAGTTAGTCTATTTTTTAAGGTGTTGTTTTCCTCAGTCAGACTGTTGACCCTCATTTCATACTTTTCCTGCATCCTTCTCATTTTTCATTCCAATTTTTCCTCCACTTCTCTTATTTGATTTTTAAAGTCCTTCTTAAGGTCCTCTATGGCCTGTAACCCACTCATATTTTCCTTTGGGGCTTTTGGAGCAGGATTTCTGACCTCAGAGTCCTCCTCCTATTCTATGCTTTGATCCTCTTTGCCCCCCAAATAGGAGTCTAATGTTGCATTTTTCTGTTTATTTTGTTTCCTTTGCCTTGGCATGATGCCACTTAATTACTTGAGTTTTGGGCTTGTTGCCCCAGTAGGACTCTGCCACCAGACAGGGGAGCTTCCATCCCAAACATGTGGGGGAACAACTTCCATTTCTGGCAAACTGGATACCCACCCCATGACCTCCACCCCAGACCACAGTCCAGATCCAGGGAGGTTAAAGCAAGAGCAATTACTCCCCAAGACTGATTGCTAGATCTCCCTACAGTTCGCAGGCCAGGAGCTGGAGCTGCCACTGAAAACTACAAAATGGTGTGTCTCCTCAGCAGCTTCTAGCCCCCAGGGGAGGAAGCCGACACGTTCCCCAAATACTGGTCCCAAAGTCCACAGGGCACTAACCTCTCACTTTGTCCTAGGTATGTCTGTATTGATAATTCTGGAATTGTCACAGCTGCTGGTGTTCTGCTTCTTCTACTTGGAGAACAGTGGTAGAAAAAGAAAAACAATCACATGACCATTAGTAAACAAGCACAGATTTGTGCCCTTGTTTGTAGTAGGTACTTGGTGAATATATGTTGAATGGAATGAAATAGAATGGATAGAATAGAAAAGGGGAACTGATGGAAGAAATGAGCCAGAGAAGAGAGTAAGAATTAAGAGCCTAAGTGAGATGGAAAAAACAATATGGGGAAGCTGTTGTAACAATATCCCTAGAAAGAAACATCAGATTTTTGAGTAGGATAAATCAGCTAGATTAGAGACTCCCAAAGCTTTTGAGTAAAAAGATCCATTTTTCATATCAAAGCATTTCATGGATGCCCATGTAATAATAGGGGTCATATTAGTATCTATTTTTGAAAATACTTCGTGGTAAAAATTTGGTCATGCTCTTAAATGAATTATCTTTGGAGTATCTATGTACATTTAAAAATGTGTGAGATATTATTTACTCAGTTTTTAGAAAATTATATTTGTAGTTTGGTCTAAACCCTTGAAGATGATACCTGTTAATAAACAGAAAAAACCTTATTTCTTTTGGGTCAGGGGTCCTGACAGCTTAGCTGGCTAGGGTGTATATAACATTCTCAGTACCATGAAGAGAAATTAAGTTTATCTGTTATACTCAACAATCTTTTAGCTTATCTTTTAAGTCTGGGTCAATATTTCATGTATCCGTAAGTTGCCCAATTTATACATTTCTAGATTCGTTATACCATAGGAGATTAAGTTTATACACTTATACACCCTGTGGTGGACTAACTAAAATTATTTGGATGACTCACTTGGAAGGGGTGATTCTGAGAAGAAGTAAGGAGCAGACCTGTATTCCTAAGTCTAGGGCTTAAAGCAGAGAATCCTATTGATGGAAGAAGAGAGCAGAGTCTTTTGTGGGGTGAGCCTCTACTAAAAGCTACTTATACAGGTTATAGCATGTGTAAACATGGGCAAGAGAAAATAGGCCTGAAATAATAACAGAATTCAGGAGTTTCATTAAGAAAGCCTAAAGTTAAGCTATTGATGTTGATTGATTCAAAGGCTAATGACAATAACTTCTGAAATTCTGGGGAAATGGATTCATGATACTCAAACATTTTTCCCCCAAGATGAAGCTGGAGACCTTAAGGTGATATAGATATACTCTTAAACTTGGCTGGAATAAATGCTGAAATCTACAGATTCCTCTCAGGGAAGCTTTAAAGGAGATTTATTTTAATTCTTAAATATCGTAAGAGGAAAGTTGGCTACAGGAATGTAAAGTAGTGATAGTTATAGATTTTTTTAAGGTAATAGAAATTATTGTACTAACTAAAGGAGAATTTCTCAGTTCAACACAGCATATAAAATCTAAGTATCAGTGAAAATAAAATTACAACTTTTGCTGATGCAATAATTGGAAAAGCACAACATGAATTCTAACAAAGAAAGATCATGCATTGACCTCGTATTTATAATAAAAGCAACCACAGAGAAAGCAATTAAATTTAACCTTCTCACATACATGGCTTTCTGGGATTATGAAAAACCATATGACAGAACAGATAAACAGAAACTGAAATGAACCCATGAACATCTCAGAATAAGAGATGAATTAACAAGGAATATCATCACAAAAAACTTATGTCAATGTTAAAACAAGTAACTACCTCCTACATATGCAAACAAAAGGGTCATGCTAAGAAGTAGATTATTCAGCAATTCTTATAAATATATAATTGGAAAGAATGGTGAAATAAAGGGAAAAAAACCTCAAAGAAATAAACAAAAATCTACCATGGACTGGTTGGCAATTTCTACTACAAAAATAGAGGATCATTTACAATTAGATTTACACTTAATCAAATAAGCAAATAATTTAATATTTGACAAGTATTTATTAACCACCTACAACATACTTAGCAGGACCTCTATCAATAAAAATAATAGCCTTCAGCATAAAATTACTAGATACAATAAAACTTCAAAATCAGCAAATCATTTCTAATATTTAGGAAGCTTATTAAGTACAGAGAGTAGAAATGGTTTAGTAAAAAATAAAACAATGTATAACAATAAAAGGAATACTTTTCTAGCATTTCAGAAAATATTTAGTAAAAATATAATATAAAAATACAAAGATATCATACTAATATTTAAATATGGTAATGAAATAAGGGTCTTTGGTGGGAAGATAAAGAAGGTAATTAGCATTACAGAAATGAAAAAGAGTAATGAATCAATAAGCATTTATTAATCACCTTCCATGGGCAACACACTGTGCTAGGCATCAGAGATTCAAAGACAAAAATGAAATAGTTTCTCCTCTCAAAGAACTTACATTTTATGAACAGGGATTGCTATAAACATAGCCTATATGAAGTATAAACAAAGTAAATACACCATATTTTTAGGAGTAACAGTAAAGATTTAGACCTCATGTAGGAGGTGGCAGTTGAGTTGAGCTTTGAAGGGATTTTAATTGTCAAAGAGAGAAGAGTACAATCCAGGAATAGAGGATAGCCTGGGCAAAGGCATGGAGATAAGAGACTCAATGTCATATGGGAGGAATAGCAAGAAGACACAGAGGAGATAAGGTATAGTAACACAATAAACCTGGAAAAGTAAGTTGGGGTCAGTTTCTTTACTTATTCTTTTCTTTCTTTATTCTTAATTATATTTTATTTTTTCCCAATTTCACATAAATTTTTTTTAACATTCATTTTTGGAAATTTTGAGTTCCAAGTTTCACCCCCCCCCCCCTCATTTTCCCCTCCCTTACTGAACAGTGAACAATTTGATATAGGTTATATACCAACAATCATATAAAATATATTTACTTATCAGTCATGTTGTAAAAGAAAATACAGACAAAGAAACTCCAAAAAAATAAAGTTAAAAACAGTATGCTTTGATCTGCACTCAGATTCCATCAGTTCTCTCTTTGGCAGTAGATAGCATTTTTATTGAGTCCTTTGGAATTGTCTTGGATCAATGTATTGCTTGAGAATAGCAAAGTCATTCATAGTTCTTCATCATACAATATTTCTGTTACTGTGTACAGCATTCTCCTTGTTCTGCTCACTTCAATATGCATCAGTTCATATAAATCTTTTAAAGATTTTCTGAAATAATTTGCTCGTTATTTTTTATAGCATAACAGTATTCCATCACATTCATATTCCACAACTTATTCAGTCATTCCCTAACTGATGGGCACCCCCTCAAATTTCCAATTCTTTGCCACTACAAAGAGTTGATGCAATATTTTTTTTACAAAAAGGCCATTTTTACTTTATTTTAATCTTTTTTGGATACAGACCTAGAAATAGTCTTGCTGGATCAAAGAGTATACACAGTTTTGTAGTCTTTTGGCATGGTTCCAAATTGTTCTTCAGAATGATTGGATCAGTTCACAACTTCATTAACAGTGCCTTAGTATCCCAATGATAGGTGGGTGAGTAGTCAACAATGCCAAAAGCAATAGAAAAATTAAGAAAGATGATGGAAAATAGGTGACTATATTAAGAGATCATTGGTATGCCTCTATATATTTGTTTGTGCATAGTTCTATGCATGCTGTCTCCCCCATTAGACTCTGAGTTCCTTAGAAGCAGGGAGTGTTATATTTTCCTTTGTATTCCTGATACTTAGTACAGTGCCAGGAACATAGTAGGCTTTTGATAGTAAACCTGTTGGGTAACTTTGCAAAAAAACTTTGAGTCGAACAATCAGATTGGAAGCCAGTTTACAAGCATTTGAGAAACCAGTTAGAGTAAAGGAAATGAAGTTAATCCATGAGAAAAGAAAATCAGAATATACCATTAGATTGGATTTTTCAAATTATGTACATATGTAATAATTAATGATTTATAACACTTTAGGAGATA
The DNA here is from genome assembly GCA_011680675.1 of Gymnobelideus leadbeateri. NCBI lineage: Eukaryota > Metazoa > Chordata > Mammalia > Diprotodontia > Petauridae > Gymnobelideus > Gymnobelideus leadbeateri. The sequence goes on from WOXC01002288.1 coordinate 226,253, forward strand.
AAATGGATGGTCCCCATAGAATAGAAATCAGTTATTTTCCAATTCCATTAAATCAATTAGAAAATGGAAGGGCACAGCACCAAAAAGCAGAAACAATGAATGCAATGAGGTCATATAATAAAAATCAACTGAAGTTCTGGCTGAGGCATTCAAGCAAAGAGAGTAGATACTGATTTCAGTGCTTTCAGATCAATATTGTCTTTTCTTCAGCCCACTGGGGACTAAAGAAAAGTTTTAAGTGTTCAAAGGCACCCTGAAGCTGAGCTGTCCTGTTTGGATGGTGAATGAGTGAAAACTAACCTAATGTATATATTTAATTGGCCCCAGACCATGCTTAGCCCACCATTCACCAGGGCATACATGGCTACATCTTGTCATCTTCTCTGCCTCTATGTATTTGTCATTCCCCTCCCCACTTTCACTTGCTTTTACAGTGTAGGAACAATAATTAAATCACCACCACCATTACCAATTCAAAGAGTTTTATGATACACTGCCCTTTGACTCCACTCACAATCCCTATGACTTCCTGGAACAAATCTCATTTCCTGACTACCACTCTTCCTAATTTGTCATCTTCCTCATTAGAATGTAAACTTCTTGAGGTCAGGAACTGTCTCACTTTTCTGCTAGTATCCTTAATACCTATCACAGTGTCTGGCACATATCAAGTGCAAAATAAATGCTTGTTATTTTAACTGACTATATGTAATAAGAAAGGTGATTAGTTTGACTATGGTATCAAAAGATAATCAAGGAAATTACATTATACTAAAACACTCTAGAAAATGAATCAATATAAAATACTATATATAAATATATATTCACACATAATAACACATCATCTAAATACTTAAAGGGAAAGCTGATTTAATTAGAGAATTAGAAAGCAAAACTCTTATACTGTGTGACTTTAATGTATCCCTTTCATACCTAAACAAATCTAAGGGGGGAAAGGATAAATAAAGAACTTAAGAACCTAAAAAGAATCTCAGGAAATTTAGAGTTAATAGATCTTTGGTGATTACAGAATGGACATAGGATTTACCTACCTTTTTATAAGTATATGGCACATTTATAAAAATTGGTCACATATTGGGGCATAAAGACCTAATTCTAGGTCCATCAATAATTCAGATCTCTGAGAATTGACTAATGGAAGTTTTGCTCTAGCTCACCCTCTTATCAAGATGGTCAAGCTCCTGACCATAATGTTTAAGAATAAGGAAATGAAGCTCATCTGGGGCAACTAGTTTTTTCTGAAGCCATACTAGCTCTCTGAGATCCCTACTTCTTTCTTGATGATCTCTAGCCATCCCTTTAATTATATGGCCTAGAATTTTGCCAAGAATCAATGTAAAGTCCATTGGTCTATATAGTTTGAAGGCTACTTTCTTGCCTTTCTTGCAAAATGGATCAACATTTGCTCTTTTCCAATCCTGTGATGCCTCTGCTCTTTTCCAGGATATTTCAAAGATAACCATCAAGGAATCATATTTACCAGTTCTTTCAGTTGAGGATATAGTTAATATAGGTCTGGTAACTTTAAATCATAAAGGGCAGGTAGGTAGTTTCTTACTATCGACCTAGTTAACTTAGGCATTAATTCCTCTGCCTTATTTTGTTCTGTCCTCCAATGTCCAAAGATAAATCTCTTTTACAGAGAAAACAGAAAGCAAATAAGAATTCTATAGCTCTACCCCTTTTTTGTTTTCTTTTATCATTGTTCTATTCACCCCATGCCCTACTTTGATCTTCCTCTTTTCCCTAATTTAACTTACAATTGAGCTCTTTATTGTTCTTAGGTTTTCTGCAGCAGTATCTCGCATATACTAGGTACTTAATATTTGTTTGTTCAATGGAATTAAAATGTTGAGGGATATTTTCCTATAGCTTCATTCTTTCCCTTGTGACATGTACCATGATTATTTCATTTATTCACTATACAAGCCTGTGGTCAGCTGGAGTAAGGCAGAACAAGTAGGGACTGTTAAAGACAAGTGACAGCTTCCAACAGTGTCTTTGTTGTTTTTGAGGTATGGATACCGGGATCTGGAACAAAATCAATGTTACTACCTGGCTAGTTTATTATCTTCTCTAGAATCAAGAAATGGTTAGCAAATGGTTGGCACTTAAGATTGGTATTTGCATTTAAAGCCCACAAATTAATAACTCCAGCCAACAGCAATTAAGTTGTTGTTATGCACTGAGCAATGTTCTGGTTGATGAGAGAAATTCAAAAATTAAATAAAACAGTTCTTGTCATGACAGAGTTATAATTCTAAAAGGAAATTACAAAACCAGAATAAGCAACTGTAATACAAAGTGGTATTTGAACAGTACTTAAGAGATATGCAAAACATGTCCAAGGCAGTGGGAAGGGTTATTATTGGATGATGTTGGTTAAGAAAAAGCTTCTTGGAGAAGATACCATTTAATTTGGGACTTCAAGGATGGGATGACAGAGCAGATATTAAACCCACCTCACAGCCAAGAAGCCTAGCTTAAATTTCCACCTCTGATTTATACTAGCTATATGCTTCTAGTCAAGTTGCTTAACTTCTCGGTGCTCTAGGTCAGTGGCATCAAACTAGAATAAAACAAATCCCTGCAGGTCACACATTGCCTTAGAAAACAACAAAATAATAATATCTATGTTGTATTGTATTTTTATTTATTCTGTTAAACATTTTCCAATTACATTTTGATCTCAGTGGGAGCATAGTTGTGGAGCCATGAGTTTGACATCTCAGTTCTTGGGTAAGTCTCTAAGACAATTAGTTGTAGAGAAGGTGCCAGACTACATTGGCAAGGGGAATTTCCTCATCTGGGAAACAATGAAACCACAGGTCCAGTCTTCATTCCTATTCTTTAAGGTTCAGTAGTTAAATAGGTGAAAATGTTAGGAGAGTTTAAAATCCTATATAGGAGAAAGACTGAGCTAAGGGCCAGAGATGAGCAGAATGTGCTTTATATGGGGAACAGCAAATAGTCCAGTTTAACTGAAACATGAAGAATAATGGAAATAGTGGGAGATAAGGCTGTGAAGATATAATAGTGTTAGCCATACAAATGGCTAATATACCAAACCAAGTTGTTTAGAATTTACATTGTGGACAATATCAGCTAATGATTGGTGTTGAACTGAAAAGTTGAAAAAGGGAATTCTGAATTATCCCTCCTTCTCAACATAAACATTTTAACGTGCTCTAGTGCAAACTGGAATTCAGTAAAAGGATTGGCAGGGTTCAACCTGGTACAAGACTATGTAACCAAAGTCTTCCATGGGATTACCTCTGACTACTTTCCTGGTTCTGTCTAAACTACCCACAGACCATTCTAAACATTAATCACTAAGAGAACATGATGGATGACAAAGAGGAAAAGACACCTCCAATGCATGAGTATGGAAATCTTGCAACACCTCACTGGGCTCTAAGTGGACAGAACATATAAAACCATGTTCTACCCAAATATCTCTGATATGATGAACCAGAAGGAAGCATAAACACACAGAGAGGGCAAAAGACAAATTGCAAGCACTGAAGCATAGCTTGAATACATGTGGTCTAGCATTGGACAGCTAGGAAACAGATATGGCAGGCAGACTCACTTGGGAAATAGCTATAAGGGATGGAGTAGATCTTTTGGAGCAAAGACCATGAAGAGTCACTGAGGTATAGTCACACAAACAGTGACTGGCTCTAAAAATAGCCTCTCTAGTCATGAAGCTAAGTATCATCTCCATGTTTTTACTATTGGTCCCAGATCTTCCATAGGAAGATAGACATTGTCAGTACCATGTCCTGTGGTGTGTATTGCCATCACAATGAGAAATGCATCTAGAGGGGGGGTGGGGGTGGAAGGGAATGGATAAAGGAGGGCAAGGCAGGCAGAAGAAAAAGGTTACTGCCCTAACAAGGATTTCCAACATAAATTCATTATTAAAAATGAATTGAAGTTCTGGTTACCAGTACTGAGTTAAATTCCTGAAACTACTCTCTTTTGAAGGAAAAATGGGATTAAACAAACATCTCTGTCTCCCGTTTCTGGATTGTTATGAGGCTCTGTTTCCATTTTTTGCCTTACTATATAATCTTCCTATTCATTTACTCTTACGTGTTTTACGTTACCTTTTCTTTGAGGTGGATAAAAAGATATGCATGTGCTTCTCATCTTAACTTTATGAGTATCTTGACTAATATTCATCTCTGACTAGCCTGATGAAGGCTTTAATGCTTATATATCTGCTTCTGGAAAAACTATCTCTGTTTTTTAACTCTCATTTATTAACCCTGAACTTGCCATGCAAATTATAGAAGTTTTGCACTTTGGGCCCAAGCAAATTGCATTTATATTTGAGTTCCATTAGAAGTCTTCATGCATGGCTGAGCATGTTTATATTCTTTCTGTCTTATCCAATTCCTTGGATCTAAAACTCATCTCTGACTCAGTGGTATGGCAAACATTTTTTTCTTAACAAAAGAATTTCTGAGTAACTCAAAATAGGCAGAGCAGGAGGAAAGGAGTGGGCATCACATGTAGATTACTTCTCACAAGCAGCTAAATTCCTGGAATTGAAAAACATCCAATTAGGCATTTTGAAATAGCTCCTGGCTGTGTCTATATGATCCCAAATATTCGTATGACAAGTGAAAAAATAAAGCAGACAGTCAGGCAACTGAACAATTCCCAGATCTGTACAGGTGGGATCTATGGTCAGGTGTCTAGATAGCTTTGCTAAGACCAAAAGACAAAAACAAAACACAAAAAACCATAGATGTTAATTCCCACAAAAATTAATGAAAATGGGTTTTGATACTAAAGCATACTACACTTTCCACAAATGGAAGAACACCATTATTATCAACTTAGAATAAAAATATTGTATTCTGGCAATTATATATTATTTTTCTCAATACATATTTAAGTCCAGGTATTAAATAATAGCATTTCTGAATTTTTAATGATCACAATCTTCTCTTTCATTTTAGAAAATGCCATTTTAATATGTTATCAGAAGCTTTTGGATATAGGGCAAAAACTATCAATGGGGAAGACTCATAAACATATGTCAAATTAGTTGTAAGTCTTTTAAATTACTAGGCAAATTAGAATCAATTACCTGACTTAAAGAAACACTCACTACTTGCCAGGGGATCTCATTCTACTTTTAGATAGCTCTAAGTGTTAGTGTTTTTTTCTTCTGAAATCAAGTCTAAATGTGTCTCTTCACTTTCTACCCATTGCCCTTGATTGTGCCTTTGAGTATCAAGCAGAGTAACCAGAATCCCATACAATAGTTTTTCAGTAACAGAAGATAGTAATCATGCCACCCTTAAGTCTTCTCTACTCCTGGCTAAACATCAGTAGTTTGATTTTCAATTGGCATGACTTTGAGACCCTTCATCATTTTGATTTCCCTCCTCTGGACTCTCTCAATCAATCATCACACTATTATTAAGTTGTTATGATGAGCCAAGCACTGAAGATACAAAAAGGGGCAAAAGATAGTCCTTACCTACCTTCAAAGAGCTTATAATCTAATGAGAGAAAACATGTAAAGAAATATATACAATACAAGCTATATTCAAGATAAATAAGAAAGATACAAGAGAGAGAAAGCTCTAAAACTAAGAGAGATTGGGAAAGACTTAGTGTAGATGATATAGTTTTAGTCAAGACTTTTAAAAAGGCCAGGAGTTCAAAAGGTAGTGATACAGAGGGAGAATATTCCACGAATGGGGAATAGTTTGAAAAAATGCCTGGATCCTGGCTTTTCAAAAGCATTCTTAAACTATGCTGCCCAGAATTGAACACAATAGTCTAGATATGCTTTGACTGGAGCAGGGGATTATCACCTTATTTCTACAAATGCTACCTCTCAATTTAGCACAAAATTATATTAACATTTTTGGCTGTCATATCAAGATATTGATTTATATTGTACTTGGCAGTTCACTAAAACCCTCAGATCTTTTACAGGCAAGCTAATGCCTATGTCTCTTCCATCTTTAATTTCTGAAGTTGATATTTTGAACCCAAATGTAAAATCTTTGCATTTATCCATATTGAAATTTGTTACTAGATTCAGCCCAGTATTCTAAGAGATTATCCAGATCTTTTTGGTTCTTGGCTGTCATCTAATGTGACTCCTCACAAATCTTTAATAATATAGGGTCAATCATGAGCCCCTGGGTACTCTGTGGGAGAACTCCTATTAAGTTGGCATTGAATGATTAATGACTAATCTTTGATTCCAGTCTTTCCACCAGTTCTAAACAAATATAATTGTATTATTGCCTAGCCCACATCTCTTCATTTTCCCACAAGAATAGTGTGAACTACTTTTTCGAATGCTTTGCTAAAATCCAAGTAGAAAGACAGTTGCTGACCTTAAGGATACAATATAAATTCTAATGGGGGAAAAGAATACATAAAAGGAAGCTGAAAAAGGTGGACTGGTGGAGACAAAGATATTGGGCATGGGGTTATGGTAGGGGAAATCCATAGGGCAGCATGAAAAGAAATGAAAGGACTGACCTGAGCACTCTCCTTACAAGGAGGAATGGAGGTTCTGAGAGGAACCAATCAGTCGTTTTATAGGTGAGGAAACTGTAATGATTAACTTTTGTTGTTGGTTTTTTTTTTTTGGGGGGGGGGTGCAATTGGGGTTAAGTAACTTGCCCGAGGTCACACGGCTAGGTTTTTGTTTGTGTGTGCGTTAAGTGTCTGAGGCCGAATCCGAACCCAGGTCCTTCTGACTTCAGGGCCGACGCTCTACTCACTGTGCCACCTACCAGCCCCAGTGATTAACTTTTACAAGGTCAAACAGCTAATAAATTTCAGAGCTTGAATTTGAACTCATTCATCTTATACCATGCTGGATTTGGAGTAAGGAAGGCCTGAATTCAAATCCTGTTTTCAATATTTACTAGCTGCGTGACCCTAGGCAAGTCATTTAATTACTCTTAGCTTTAGTTTTCTCATATGTAAAGTGGGAAGAATAATAGCACATACTTCCTAGGGTTTTTAAAATGAGGATAAAGGGCTTTGCAAACATTAAAGCAATATATAAATGTTTTATATTATTCTTTTAATGGGTCAGTAAAAGCACTAGATTTGTAGTCAAAAGACCTGATTTCATCCTCCTCCAGATTTCTTTTCACAAATCCTGAACTACAAATCATCCCTGCAAAATGATGCATACCTCAGTTTATATAATTTTTTCCCACATGGTATGTATGCCTTCTTGCACATATTGTTATATTAAGCTCAGTTTCCCCTTCTATTTTCAAGTAAAAAGCTTGGATCTCAGATCACTTTGCCTCAGACACATGTCTGCAGATCAACGTTTTTCATAAACCTTAGACATACAGGGAGATCCACTAATAGTAGGTCACTGCCTGAGGACCACCTATATCTGATTTCATATGCAGACCAGTTATTCTTCCTGGGGACATAAAAGACAGGATAATTCTGCCTTGAGCCAGTAATCAAAGCTTCTTATCCTAGGCAGCACATCAGAAACTCATATAATAGGGGGAAAAGCAGTGTGTCACATAGAGCTTTAATAGTATTGTCTTTTGGTACCTGTAGTCCTGCCAGATAAACACACTGAAAGCATAATTCAGACTTGGTTGCTAGCACATGGCACTACTCTCTCCTCTCCCCTCTACGTTCTCTTCTCTGTAACTTATATAGCTGCCTGGACTTGGTAGAGGTCTTCATTATCACTTCATCCCTGGACTATTACAATAGCCTTTTTATTGTTCTCCCTGCCTCATGTCTCTCCCTACTCCAACCCAGCTTCTACTTGTCTTCTAACATAATCTTTCTAAAATACAGGTCCAATTTGCTCAACCAACTTGTTGTCTTGTTCAACGATACCAGTAGCTCCCTATTATCTCCAAGATTAAATATAAAGCCCCCTATTTGGCTTTTAAAGTCCCTCATAACCTGACATCTTTCAAATTTTTTCAGTCTTCTTACATTTGACTCCCCCACATTCACTCTACAATCCCTTTGAATTGGACTTTAAAGTAAGAGTATTAGAGCAAAGGTTATCCTAACTATAAGGAGTGGTATTGACAGGAGGGCTGGGAAAGTGCAACTTGGCTTGGGGCATTTCCATTGGTTTAGTTGAGCTGAAATGGAGAGGAAAGAAAAGAAAGTAATTGTTATTCTAGAATGTTATTCTAGAAAGGTAGATGGGTAACTGTAGAGAGTTTTGAGTGCTGAAATGATGATGATGATGATGATGCACATTTATCATTTATATAGTACTTTACAGTTTGCAAAATCCTTTAAAATATTTTTATTCTGTATTTAACAAACATTCTCAAAAGTACCCTTTAGAATATAAAGAATACAGGATTTTATGTGAAGTTGCAAATTTCTATGATGTATTACTTGACTTTTTTGTTGTTTTTAGTATTTGAGAAATTCAACATGGTCATTTCAAATCTGTCTTATTTGTCTATACTTCTGTTATTTTCTAAGTATTTTTCAATGCTTCAATGAATGTTCCTTTTTTCTTGCTTTTCTTTGTTTCTAAAAAGTTGTTGTTGTTCATTCTTCATTCTAAAAGAGGACCCAATGATATCCCAAGAGTTGTGTCTTGACTTACACATGAATTGGATATGAGTAGGGCGGAGCTGCACAAAGTTTTCAGCCTCACTTTCCAGAGTCCTTGAAGTCTAGTGGCAAAACAAAGGTCAGGATGACTGGCTATAGACCAAGCTGACCTGGGTCCTTTTAAATTAAGATCTTTCCCAGATCTCAGTTTAAGGCCATGCCCATTCAATGACTAAGGGCTGGGTAAGAGTTGAGGCAAAAGGTGGTTCAATTTGCCATCAGAAAGATATCAATCTGACAATGACTCTATTAAGGAACTACTCCAAATACTGGTATCCCTGTTCTATAGGTAAAGAAATAAAGTTCAGAGAAGTGAGAAGACCTGGTTATATCACAATGTCATTAAATAACCAAGGTGGGATGCACAGGTCACCTGACGCAGTTCTCAGGAGTTAGAACTTCATTTGATTGGCAATAGAAAGCTACTGGAGTTTTTTTTTTTCTTGTTTTGTTTGTTTTTTTAGCAGAAGAGCAGTTTGATTAGGTCCATGGCAGTACTTTGGACTGTTCTATCAGTACCTTTAAAGGCTATTGCCAGGGTAATGTGATGCTTTCACATAAAAAGTGGAAATACAACCTAGCCTAGTGAAGTTAGCATGGACATTTCTGAGAAAGAGGATCAACTGATTTGACATTCTCATCACTAAAATTGAATGCTTCTTTGAATGGCTGTACTTACCAATAAATAAAAGCTATTAAGCTCACTGGAAGGTTGACACCACCCACAACCAGAGGAAAAACAACTCTGAACAAGTTTTCTTAATCACATATTCCCCACCAACAATTCAATTTAGTCAGTGATATTTCACTGCAGCACCAATCTTTAAAGGTTTTTTTTTCAGCTTTAGAAAATTATAATTTCTGAGCAGCTAAAACTTGAGAAATAAAAGACATCTTGCTAGCATAATTTATAAAGCATTCAGTGGTTAAAATAAGAAAAAAATTAGCCTTTGAGTGAAACTTAAAACACGTTTGTCAAAAGCTAGCAGCCAAAACACAGGAAAGCAATTTATCCAAAATTAGATTGCTTTGAAATACTAAGGTTAATGGAATCAGGGAAGGAAAAGGTGTTGCGATAATTTGGTATAGTTAAAACCTTCAACCCAGATTGGAGATAATCTGAGTTAAGTATATGAACATTAACATACCTCTTAAAATGCTCTAAACAATTGGTAATGGTTAGGGACAATTTCTAAGAAAGAGAAGGCCATAGGGTAAGTGATTTTTTTTCCTCCAAAAAAAAAAATCTACTCACAATACCAAAGTCCTTTGAAAACCTCTTGGAGAGAATTTGTTTTCCCCATTCTTCAAGGAAACTTCACTTAAAAGAGAGGCCCAATATAATGAAAATATGCAGGTCACAAAACTGTTTTGCTTGCAGAATGTAACCCCCCCCCAAAAAAAAAAACCTGGATCTTCACCCTGTTGTTGATGTATATCATCATAGACCCACTGGTGTTTCCATAATGCAGAATATTTGCAAAAGTTCACAGAAAATAATATATTTTGGAAATTATTAGATATTGAACCCTGAGACACTGTGTGATTTATAATCGTGAGTATTTAAAGAAACTTCAGAATAGAGTGTGAGATCAGTTTGGTATGCACGTAATTTGTTTAGCCCTATGCATCCAGATGTTTCAGTTTTCCATGGGAGCTAACTGCTTGCAGTTTTGCCTCTGCAAAGAGCTAAAGGAAATTGAATCCTGTGTTCTAAACCAATTAGAAGAGTGACTCTCAGGAACTATGTTCATCAAAAATAGGTTCATTCCCTTATCCCGTCGTTAGTAATTAATAATCGTTTAAAGTCAGGTAAAAGTGAATCTGGCACAGTTACTTTCCCACAAATATGTGCCCTCTTAACCCCCAGGAAACTAGAAGATATAAATCAAATGTTCCCATACCCGTATAACCTCAACATTTTTTACCTCAAAAGAATAATATCATTTGTGAGAGAATCTTGTTCAGTCATTTATAAATAGTCACCTTTGTAAACCAAGAAATAACCTTGTTTAAAAAAACCCCTGACATTGTTGTTCTATTGTCACCTGCTGGTAATTGAAAATGTGTTTCTGCCAGCTCCACCTAAGATGGAATGCAATTCTTTCTAAGATCTTGATCGCAAATTGGTAGAAAAAGAGTCAAAGAGCTAAAGAAAGAAGCCCTTACTTGTTCTCTGCACTAGTAATTTTGCTACTGCCCTTTCTGATAATGTAAGGTATTATTCTTACTGACTCCTGGATGGCAGTAATAGGTTTTTTTCTCTTTCCCTCCCTCCCTTTCATAGCTCTGTTTTGCCTTATTGATTTGGAAGTATGTAGCTTTCTGATATTAAAATACACATATACACACACATATCTAAGGTTTACTTAAAAATAACCAGATTACTTTATGTACAGACAACATCTATAAGTAGTAGATGGGACTATTCATTTGCCAAGCTGCTCAAATCGGTTTCCAAAGGAAACCTTCAAGCTATTGTCCTAGAACATGTGAAACCTTTATAACCCAAAGAATAACAATGATTACAGCCAATAAGCCTTAAATGACCTCAAGATCATAGCGGCAGGAGAAGAGCCCAAACTATTAACCCCCCAGATTGTATTACAACCCAAATCTGATGTTGCTGTAAGATCAGTCTACTTTCTCTGCTGATATTTCAAGTAGAGTAAACAGAATTCTGATGACACTTATACTCCCTGAGGTGTAAAGTATTACAGAAAATATTGAAGAATGCACATGCATCATGACTGTTCATGAGTTTCATCTATACTATAGTCAAGAGGAAAGAAAAAGCTGCAAGTCAGTATAAAATTCTTCCACCTCATTCAAAGAATAAAAGCAAGGCAATTTAAGAGAGTTTTCTTTTTCAGCAGCCGTGTGCAGAAAACTATTGTTAGAAGGGACCATGAAGTTCACCTATTCTAATTTCCTATCAGATGGTCATCCATTGTTTCTTGATCCTTTCTGTAGATGGTGAACTCACTATTTTATGAGAAGCAGTAGGCATAATTTGAAAATTCTTACTTTGGGTCAAAATATTATAGGTTTTATACATTTAGAGAAAGAATCTTTTAAAATATAGAATCAACAGGATTTAAGAGTTAGAAGGGGCATAAGTGATCATCCAGTTCAACCTGAATATAAAAGGAATCACTACTATAATGTACGCAATGAGTGTTCAGTCTCTGCTGAGTAGTAAAGAAACTAATACCTTTTTGAGGCTGCTCATTCTACTTTTACATAGTTCAAACTGTTAATTTTTCTTGACCTTTCCGGACTCGAGTTAAATTAACTTCTTTGCAATTTCTACCCATTGCTTCTGATTCTGCCCTGTGAGGTCAAATAAAACAAGGCTAAGCCCTCATTCACTTGAAAGCCCTTCAGAAACTTGATAGTTATGTGATTGTCCCTGAGACCTCTCTTCCTTAGGTTGCACATCTCCAGCCCTCAGATATGCTTGACCCTTCACCATCCAAGTTGTCCTCTTCTGGGCACTCTCCAATTCAATAGTGTCCTTCAGAAGATATGATGCCCCAAAAAAGACACAATACTCAGTTCTCACGAATGCAGCATGCAATGGGACTATCACTTCCCTTTTCTTGGAAAGCTATTCTACTTTTAATGCAGTCCAAGCTCAAATCGACATTTTTTTGGCTCCCATTTCATACAACTGACTCATGTTGAAATTGTAGTACACTAAAAACCCCAGTTCCTTTTCAGAACAACTTCTGTTCATCCATACCTCTTCCATCTTGTACTTGTAAAATTGATCTTTTTTGGTGCCCAAGTGCAAGACTTTATATTTATCCTGATTGGATTTCTTCATTTTGGATTCAGCCCAATACTCTCGCACATCAAGGTCCTTTTGGAACCCCACTATGTCATCCATTGTTAGCTAACCCTCCAAGATTTGTGTCATCTCTAAATCTGATAAGCACACCATCTATTCATCTACCTGTCATTGATAAAAATGTTAAACAGCAAAGGTCCAAACACAGACTTTTGAATTACTCCTCTGGGTACCTCCTGCCATATTGACATTGAGCCCGTGGTGTGCTGGCAGATGTTAATAACTGAATTTTTAAAAATGCATGCCAGAATTAAATTTTTAAGCATTATTTATAAGATTATTAATACTTTAATAATATTTTCATATGATAGTTTGATAGTGTTTAAATATTATTTTATTCATAATTTCTTAAGTCTAAACAATAAAAAACCCAATAAATCAATACCTGATTATGGTGTAAATACTCACAATGAATGTAATTGGTTTTCATGAGCTGGTTCAGACTGACTCCTGCTTACCCTTGCATTTAATTATTAACAACTTTGAGTTAGATCATCATCCAACTAATTCTAAACTCATCTGATTGTTTATCATCTAATCCATCTCTCTTTATTCTCTACAAGAACAGTATGAAATGCTTTTATCAAAAGCTGAGTTTCAATCTAGGTAACTGTACTCACTGTGTTCCTCTACTATTCTTCTATAGTAATTTTGTCTCTATGGAAAGATGGTTGGTCTGAAATGACCTATACTTGATAAAGTCAAGTTGTCACTATTCGGTTGTTTAACAACCATCTCTTTCATGATCCATTCTAAAATTTCTCCAGGAATAGGAATCCCCAACTGACCTATAGTTTACAGATTTGATTTTTCCTTTAAAAAGAGAAATTTGGGGTACTTGCCCTTCTCTAAATTCTCCCATTTTCCATGATATTTTTAATGTCACAGACTGAGTAATCTTTTAGCACTTGAGAATATAGTACATTTGGAAAAGATGACTTGAATTAGTCAAAGGACACTAGATATTAGTTTCCTATCTCCTTACTTACTTTGGGTACCAATTCTCTGGCATAATGTATATGCTGAGCTTCAAAGCCTGGAGTTCAAATCCTGTCTCAGACACTTACTAGTTATGCAACCTTGAGCCAGTGTGACAGACTGATTTAAAGAACTCAGCTTCAGTTTCATTATTTGTGAAATGAGTTATATTGTACTTATTGGCTTCTAATTCTAAATCTATGATCTCTGTCAATAATTTTTGTTCTGTCATTTCTAATGCAAAGAATGCTTTCCCTTGTAGCAAAAACAGAAACAAAATAAGATCTGAAGAATTCTACCTTCTTACTGTTGCCATATTTCATTGGCTCATCCATACTAAATAAAGATACTATTTCTTTTTTGGTCTTAGCTTCCCTCACCAACCTCATATCCTTGTGATTTTTGCCATTTCTGATGCTATTTTTACAAGATGGCGTCACACTCCTATTCATTCTCTATTACCTTAACTTGTTCCTATCTTATGTACTTTTTCTTTTTAAAGTCTAAGTTGTTTAGTGAATTTTCTGTGCATTTGTGTTATTCTTTAGAAAGACAGATCATCTACCTCAAACACTCTTGTGTTATATATGAGCAAATTAATAATCAGATAAACTAAGTGACTGGCTCAAAGCCATGCTGGTTTGAAAGAATCTAAAGGTAGGAAAGAATCTCAAAATCCATTTTGTTTTTACCTAACCTGAGCAGAACTCACACATTCTTAACAAGTATTCATTTAGCACCCAGTTGAATATCTCTAGTGAGAGAGAATTCACTTTCCCCCTTGTTCATTCTACTTTGGTAGGGAGATTTTCCTTTATCTAACAATTATCTATTAATCACATCATAATCATCAATCATCATCACCTAATACCAAGTCATAATCTAATGCTATGCCATTTCTATCTAATATCTTCTTCATGTGACAGCCCTTCACATACTTAAAGACAACTATCATATGTCCCAGAAGACATCGACTGACTCTTATAATGCATAATGTTCAGCCCTCTTAGCATTCTGGTCACCTTTCTCCGGATGTACTCTAGTTTGTGAATGTCCTAGGACTTAACAAACTGTTTTAGCAACCACTTCACAATTTTGGCTCATATTGAACTTTTAGTCTACTGAAACCCCAAGGTCCTTTTCACAGTGGTAGTTTTTAATGCCAGGTAAATTCCATTTTGCGTGTATAATTTATTTGTAGAAACTAAATGTCAGATTTTGCAATTATACTCATTAAATTCCATGTTGTTAGCTTCAATTTATCATTTCATTCAGTTTATGATGGCGGCTATGTTAACCCAGATCTACACTCTTCAGTGGTGGATAAGGGTAAAGCTTCAGAAATTTATGACTTAGATGGAAGTTCAGAACTAATTTTTGTGCCAACTTTCCCCTCACACCTCTTACTTGTTGCTGACTCTATTATTCTGGACTCAGTATTGGATTACTTCTAAATCACACATGTACATGAAGATAGGTAGGACCCCATGAAAGAAGCCTGATTTTCAGAACACATAGAAGATGAAGCATTTTTTACTCTGGGCACCAGCAGCTTCCCAAGTCAAGAACAGCTTTCACACTGGGAATGATGGGGTCGTGGGACTGAACATTATAGTAAAATGTATTCAGAGGACCAAAAATCCTATAATAATCCAATTTCAGCCAACATAGGCAGACTCGTAAAGCTCTGAAGAAAATCTAATTATTATGAGGAGCATTTTGGTTATGATAACCAGCAATAAATTAGGCTTCTTTGGCAGTTCTTGTAAGCTTCCCTGTGCTCAGAGAGTCCTTTAGTACAGATAGAGCCATTGCCTTGTTTATACAGATCTCTATAGCAATAGTCATACTGTGGAGGCATTATTTTCTTACTGTTAAATACAGGTGCTAGGATATCTCATAGAATGGCTATTTCAGAACCATGGCCAGCATCTCATTCTTTGCCTGAGAAAAGTTAGAGTTAGATCTTGGGAATGTGGAACCAACCTTTATATTCAAATGGAGAAGGAGGAGAGGAAAGGGGAGAAGAAAAGGGAAAGGGAGGAAGAAATGGAGAGGGAGAGAGAGAGGGAGAGGGACAAACAGAAGGAGAGGGAGAAGGAGGGGGAGAAAAGAGAAGAGAAAGAAAGAGAAGAGAAGGATATGAGGCACAAAGAAAAACATATTTGAACAGAACTACCATATGGGGAACCATATCATGATTAACATCTCAACTTTGAGTCAGAGGTTATTATGGAAACCCATTTCCTTGGTAAGAGGATAGGACACGAAGAACAAACAGAAATGTGTAGACAGTTGTTTCAGCCTGCTACACTGTTCTAAAAGATTCCTGGAAGCTCATGAACACTTTAAACACTGACTTTCTTGAGCTATGTAATGTGATCCTCTGGCTTAATAATTTACATCATAAATATAGAGATTGGTTACTAAATTCTACATCTATTTAATTGACACCTCTAGAATGTCACTGCATCCAATGTTGCAACTGCAAGACATGATTGCTTTCCATTTCTGTGCAAATGAATCTGAAAGCAAAATGATTCTCTAAATGCTAATCACTGAAGACCAAAATCTCAAGATTTGGGGAGGGGAGAGAAGGATGAAGAAACTAATTTTATTAAGAACTTTACACATATTCAGAACTGAAACTTGATTTTGTAGTAGCACTGATGCATAAATCCCATAAACCTAGTCAGCCACTGGCAAATGTATTAAAATCCCTAAAGTGCCTGTTTGAGTAGGGGAAAGAAGTCCCATTTAACTGGGTAACTAAGATGCTTTACTGATAAAGCAGGACCAACAGCTTTATCAGAGGCATTTCAGCACAAAGTTCCCTGGATACTAATGGGATCATGATACTTTTATTAGCCTCCCTGACAAAGAATCCATGTAACAAAGCTTTTTAAAAAATATAATTAACATTTTGGGGGTGCCAAAAAGAACTTCTAAAGACATTTTCTTGCTACGTTTTAGCTTACATTAACAAAGAAGAGAAGTCTTATTTTCTTGTCTGATGGAGTGGTAGGGCTATAAACCCATTCTTGACAAACCACACATGAACAGCATATTAAAAATGTAAATGCTGTGGCAGGGTATGGTGAGTGGGTGTTGTGTGTATGTGCACATATATACATAAATGTACATACATATGAATTAATTAGATGAAGGATGCAGTGCAAAAACTATTATTAGGGAAATATATCTGGGGGGAAAAGATTGGGTTCTTTTGTAGTGAATGCAGGAGATAAGGTCCTATTGGTGTCCATGCACTGTCAAGAGGAGAGAAAGGCAGGCCCCCAGCATGTTGGGTGGATTCCATTTGTTGGATTAATGAGACAGCATAGATAAGAGTTGCGTAGAATGGGGAGGCATTATGAGTTATGATCTGTATCCTTGGAAGGAATGTTCACATGTTTGAGACCAGAGTCCCATTGGAGTACTGGAATATAGGATAGTTAAGTATATAGCACATTTTGGAGTTTGATAATGTGGTAATTATTATCACTTTACACTTTTAATACACTTTTAATGCTGTTATAAAATAAACACAGAATTGAGTCAGGAAAGGCTGAAAATATGTGTGGAGGGATGGACTTTCCAACAAAAAGTATTCCAGGGACATCTATAAGTTTGTAATTTACTTTTTTCATAGGTAACTTTTAGAATATGACTTCAGAAGAATTTTCATATTAAATTTCTCTTGCTTATTATGAGCAAGAGTTTTAGAGGGTACAATATACTAAATTTGATTTGTAAATTATGGTGAGGCTACCATTTGGATATGAATTTCTCAGGAATGCATAGTGCCCTTCTAATCTTTTTATGCTAGTAAACTAAGGAAATTGGTCAATTAGCATTTATTATTCTGGGGAAGAGGGATACCAAGGAAGTATAAGACATAATATAATCCCTGTCTTAAAGGAGCTTGTGATCTGCTCAAGAAGATTAGACTTACATTCTGAGAAATATCAAAGTATATAATAAGGACTAACTTTTACTATAGAAACTATAAAAATTCAAAGATTTTGGTGGATGTAGACGTGGCTACAGCTATAATTTTTCCCATAAGATAAAGGTCTTGATTTTGGCCTTGTGAATCAATCAACATTTATTAAGGGCCTAGTAAGCACCAGGTATTGTTATGCATGGTGAAAGAGTATATAATATTGAAGGATGGAAAATAATTGTAAAAGCAGAGAAGAAGAGATAAATTTCAGATCATTTTTGTTTATGCCATTTTGTTTTGCAGGACAGTGAGATCATTTTCCATTACTATTTCAGAAAGTTCATGTTTGGGAAAAATCTTAGTGGTAGGCACATAAGAGATGGTAGGGACACATCATGTAGGATGTTGAATGTCAAATACTAGAATTTGAACCCTCCCCAAAACCATAAAAATTCATTTAAGGCATTTTTTAAGTAGATTGACATGACAAAAGTGATGTATGGACCAGAGAGGTGACAGACAACTTGAGAAAGTCATCAAGAAGAATATTGAAGTGATGAAATTCTCATCAAATATCTGTTTCTCATGCTTTATTCTATCATCTAGCAGTGATGTTAAACTCAAATAGAAACAGACCACTGTGGGCTACATTTCAACTTAGAAAGCCACAAAGTAACATTATTTGTGTTTTACTGTATTTTTATTTTGTCAAATGTTTCCTAAATTCATTTTAATATAGTTTGGGCTACACTGGGGAGTTTTGATGGTTGTATATGGCCAGGAGGCCATGAGTGTGACACTTTCACATAACAATTTTTTAATAAATGCATCTGTCTTGTTAGATGGCACAATCCTTGAGAGCAAGGACTGCACTGTTTTTCATTTTTATATCCCCAGGACCTAGCACAATACCTTACACAAAGGATCATAGGTTTGGGGCTAGAAATGTCAGCAGTGAAGCTGGTTTTAGATTGAAAATGATGAGTTCAATTTTAGACAGAATTTGACGTGATGATAGAAGAGATATTTAGAGATGTCATACAGACATATTATTTTACATATGAGGAAACTGAGGCCCAGAAAAGTTAGGTAATTTGATGAAAGTCATATAACTATTAACTAGCAGAGTAAGGATTCAAATCTAGGTCCTCTGGTGCTATATCTAGTATACTCTTCACTGAAGTTCACTGCCTGCCTCAATAAATGCTTTGCCTGTCAGAAAGCCTGCCTTACTTCATAGCACATTTCATGTGCCAACTCCTAAAGGGATGTTTTTCAGATCTCCCTGATTTTAAATGACCATTTCCCTGTGATATTATCATGTTTTTCCTTATTTATTTACATAGCATACACTCCCAGTGTAATGTATGCTCCTCAAGAATAGAGACTGCTTTTGTTTAACTGAATATTAAAGGAATTTTTAGGAATAATTGATAGGATTTGACAATAGCATCACTTAAAGAGACAGGAAATGTCAGCAGTGAAGCTGGTTAGGGTTTGAAAATGATGAGTTCAGTTTTAGACAGAATTTGATGTGATGATAAAAGATATTTAGAGAGGTCTGGGATCTAGGTCTGGGAATGAGACTTGGTTATGAGATCCCTAATGGATCAAAATCCCTTAATTTTTATTGTACTCCTCCTTGACTACCAAATAAACATTCATCTAAGTCCCTGGCATCTGTTGTTAGGACCTGCTGATGGCAAATTATGCCTACCATGAGTGCTACTTATCGTCTGCTGCCAGACCAAAGACCACTTCCCACTGTGACACCCACAATTTTCTCACTGCTTATCCCCCCAATGCTGACATCTTATCTCCCTTTACTTCTATCAATTATCTCCTACTACTTGCAAAATCACAGAATATCAGTTTTGGAAGAGAAATCAGATGCTATCTGGAATAGCTTGGGGGAAAAAAACAAAACGAAACTCTCCAACAAATGGTCATCCACCTCCCACTTAAGACTTTCAGTATAGTGGGAGCTCACTACCTCTCAAGACAACACATTTCTCTTTTTTGGTCAGTTTTACTTATCAGAAAGCTGTGCTTTTTCTTGATCTGAAATATGCCTTGCTACAATTTTCTTTTTGTTTTAAATTATTTTATTTTGGACTTAAATGCACAGTAAGAAAAGAAAAAAGAAATATAAGCTTAAATATAAAAACCATGGACACAAAATAATAAAGGAAAAAAAGCATTGTCATGTGCAAAGCAGAATGTGAAAGAGGATTCAAAATATACAGTAATAAATTTCCATTTCAAAAAAGTCTATGTAATAGATACTGCACATTGTTTTCAGAGCTGTCCATCTTTGCTTCCCAATAAGTTTTCTTTTGCTTTCCGCTGTGCATGTTTTACTTTGCTCTTTTTTCCCTTCCTCCCCACCCCCAAGAAAGTACAATTAAGTATACACACACACACACACACACACACACACACACACACACATACACACACATAAAAATATACATATATGCATACAAAGATATATACATGCATATACACATACATACATATATACTTAGATATCTATAATCATACTCATATAAACCTATACATTCATATACATCTATGTAAGGCCATACCATGCTTGTTTATCCTCTGTTTCTCTGAGGGTGGATAACCTTTTCTTTCATAAGTCTGAGTCTTTCTGTAATTTTATACTACAGCAATATTTCAACCTTATACTGGCTAGTTAATTTAGATAATCTAAAACAATACTGATTAATATGACTGATATATAGTGTACTTTCCCTATTTTTCCTATTATGAATACAATTTTCACTTATTACTTCTAATTCAGCCTTTGAAGTCCAAGCCAGAGCAAGTTTAGTCTAATCTTTCTTATATATAACAGACCTATCTGGATTTTTAAAGAAAACAATTTCTCATAAGACTACTCTTCTCAGTAATGACTATTAAACTGCCAGGCCCAAGAACTTTCAATCATTTCATATTTATAGGATTTTTTAAAATTAAATTTTATGTTTATTTTTCATTTACATCATTCATTTTCACAAGATTTTGAGTTACAAATTTTCTCTCTGTCTTCCCCCTACCCACCACCCCAAAATAGCAACCCCAATTTATACCCCCTCCCCCAATCTGTTCTCTCCTATATCCTCATGCATTCCTCCTCCAACTTTCCATTAGGGCAAGGTGGATCTCTATGCCCCAGTGCCTGTATATCGTATTTCCCAGTTGTAGGTAAAGTAATAGTAACAATTATATATATATACACACACACACACATATATATATATATATATATATATATATATATATATATATACACACATATATATATATGTAAAATATTTGATTTTAAAACTTTGATTTCCAGATTCTTTCCCTTCCTCTGTCATCACCCACCCTTACTGGGAAGATAAGCAATTCAATATAGGTTGTACATGTGTAGCTATGTAAAACATTTTCATTGTGGATATATTGCAAAAGACTGACTATATTTTCCTCCATCCTATAATGCTCACCACTTGCTTTATTCTCTACTTTGACCCTCTCTCTTTTCAAAAGTGTTTGCTTCTAACTACCTTCTCCTCCAATCCTCTACCCCACTACACTCCTGTAGGGTGAGATACCATATTTAGTGTGCATGTCATTCGCTCCTTAAGCCAAATTCAATGAGAGTAAGATTGACTCATTCCCTTTTGCCTTCCTGTTCTTCCCCTCCCTTGTAACCATTTTCCCTTGCCTCTTCTATATGAGATAATTTACCCCATTCTGTCTCGTCCCATCTCCTCTCATTATATTCCTCTCTCACCTCTCAATTACACCTTTTATCACCCCTTCCTATTCAATTGGTCCTGAGCCCTCTGTCTATATATATCTGTACACATATATACACACACACTCACATATGTATCAATATGCCCATATACACTCTTATATAGACATATATATATACATATATATTCCCTTCAACTATTCTCATATTGAAAAAAGTTTCATAAGTTACAATTATCATTTTTCCATGTAGAAATGTAAATAGTTCAAATCTGATAAGTTCCTTATGATTTCTCTGTTTACCTTCTCATGCTTCTCTTGCTTCTTGTATCTGAATTTCAAATTTTCTATTTGGCTCTGTTTTTTTTTTCATCAAGAATGCTTGAAAGTCCTCTATTTCATTGAATGACCATATTTCCCCCCGAAACACAGTACTCAGTTTTGCTGGGTAGGTGATTCTTGGTTTTAATCCCAGCTTCGTTGACCTCTGGAATATCATATTGCATGCCCTTCGATCCCTCAGTGTAGAAGCTGCCAGATACTGTGTTATCCTGATTGTGTTTCCACAATATTGAAATTGTTTCTTCCTAGCTGCTTGTAATATTTTCTCCTTGATCTGGGAACTCCAGAAGCTGGCTATAATATTCCTAGGAGTTTTCTCTTTGGGATCTTTTTCAGGAGGTGATTAGTGGATTCTTTCAACCTCTATTTTACCCTCTGGTTTTAAAACATCAGGGCAATTTTCCTTGAGACTTTCTTGAAGGATGATTTACAGGTTCTTTTTTGATCATGGCTTCCAGGTAATCCAATAATATTTAAATTGTCTCTCCTGGATCTATTTTCCAGATCAGTGGTTTTGTTCTATGACATATTTCACATTGCCTTCTATCTTTTCATTTGTTTGGATCTGTTTAATAGTATCTTGATTTCTCATAAAGTCACTAGCTTCCATTTGCTCCAATCTAATTCTGCAGGAATGATTCTCTTCAGTGAGCTTTTGAGATTCTTTTTCCATCTGGCAAATTTGGCTTTTTAAGGCATTCTTCTCCTTATTGGTTTTTTAAGCTTCTTTTGCCATTTGAGTTAGTATATTTTTACTTTTTTTGCTTTTTGGAAGGCAGTTGGGGTTAAATGAGTTGCCCAAGGTCACATGGCTAGTTTTTTGGTGTGTGTTAAGTGTCTGAGGCCAGATTTGAAGTCAGATCCTCCTGATTCCAGGGCCGGTGCTCTACTCACTGCACCACCTAGCTGCTCTAAGTTGGTCTATTTTTAAGGTGTTATTTTCTTCAGTCAGCTTGTTGACTCTCTTTTCATGATTTTCTTGCATCATCCTCATTTCTCTTCCCAATTTTTCCTCCACTTCTCTTATTTGGTTTTCAAAATCCTTCTTAAACTCCTCTATGGCCTATAACCAATTCATGTTTTTTGGAAGCTTTTAGTGTAGGAATTATGACTTCATTGTCTTCCTCCTGTTCCATGCTTTGATCCTTTTTGTCCCCAAAATAGGAGTCTAAAGTCGGATTGCTCCACTTGCTTTACTTCCTTTCCTTGCTCATGTTGCCACTCAATTGTTTGACTTTTGAGCTTTTTTGCCACAGTAGAACTCTGCTTCCAGAGAGGGGAGCTTTGTCCAAAATCACTGGGTATTTCTCAGCTGCCAGAGCTATTAGTTGGGTGCCTTCTCAAAAGCCTCCACTGGCTCTGGCACATTGGTCACATACCCCAAGACCTCCACCCTAGATAGTGATCCAGATCCAAGCATGTTAAAGTAAGTGTGATTACCTGTCAGACTGGTAACTTGGTTTCCCTACAATCTGCAGGCCAGGATCTCTGAAGTAGCCATGTGCTGCTGCCTCAACACCTCAGCCACTTCTCCCTCCAGAGGCAGATGCCAGACTGCACTCCCAGACACCCTGTTCCCAAGTCCACTGACTATGTCTTTGGTATTTATGGGCTGATAATTCTGGCAACTGCCACAGCTGCTGGTGATCCACTCTCCCAATGGCCCTTCAACTGGGGCTGATCATGGCCACCCCAAGGCTAAAAGCTCATGTGGGGCTCAGCTCTGGTCCCAAAGCAGTGCACTAGCCCCTTCTTGCTGGCCTGCTGGGCTGTCTTCAGAGGGAAGTTATTTTCTCTGTGTCACTTTGTGGGTGCTGTAGCTCTAAAGTTTGTTTAGAGTCATTTTACATGTATTGGAGGAGGTGGAATTGGGAGCTGCACAGAAGTCCTGTTTCTACTCTTCCATCTTGGCTCTACACCCTAAAGGCTATAGGATTTTTATTGAAAAATCCCTCTTTGACTTGGAATTTAAATCCTTGCACAATCCAAATTCAGTCAAATCATCCTTCTTGGTATTCCCCATTCTTGACATTTCATCTCCCTTTTTGTATAGTCTCCAATACTGGGAATAATTTTTGTCTCACCTCTCACTGTTTGAACCTCAGTTTCCTTTGATGTTCAGCTTATAAGACTCATCCTATTTCAACAACAAGCTTTCCAGATCTTCATAATTGTCCATTCTTTTCCTCCCTTAATCATTTATATACTTATTTTGTCATGTTGAAATCTCCCGGGAGAGTGTAAATTCCTGATGAGCAGAGGCTGCCTTTGTTTGTCTTGGGAAGACCAGACATAATATAGAGTTATTAACATCCTTGGTTTTTGATAAAACCTTGTTAAATTGTTGCTGATGCTAACTAAGCATCACTGGTTCCTTTCATATTTATATTACTCAGTCTTGAGTCATGATGATATTCTTTCCCCTTCATCTCAATGCCATTGTTCAGTTGTTTTTCAGTCATGTCTAATTCTTCATGACCCCATTTGGGTTTGTTTATTTGCTTGTTTTGGTAAAGTTACTGGAGTGGTTTGCCATTTCTTTTTCCAGCTCATTTTGAGAATGAGGAACTGAGACAAACAAGATCAAATGACTTGCCCAGGATTGCACAGCTAGGAAGCATCTGAGACCAGATTTGAACTCAGGAAGATGAATTTTCCTCACTCTAGGCCTAGGACCCTATGTACTGTGCTACCTACCTTCATCTCAATGCTACCTGGCTTATCAAAAAACCTTTAAAATAATGGACAGAACTAAATAAAATTCTAGATATATGTTTTGAACAGAATAGAATAAAAGGGTACTATCACCTCCATCATTCTGAATACCTTATATTATTCTCTTAATGGAGACTGACTTATCATTGGAATTTTTTGGCTGTCTTACTGTTGACTCTCTTGCAATCAACCAAAACTAGGACCAAAATATTTTTTCAGAAGAACTATTTAATTCAGGATGATTGCAGAAGAAATTAATTTGAGTTGAAAGATGATAGAGGCTATCTAATCTAATTCATACTTGAAGAAGGATTTTACTTTTAGGAGCCTAACAATAGAAGCTCTCAAAACTATACTGCAATGCAACAGTATTAAAATTGAGTTAGTTAAAAATACAGAGGTAAATCAGTGGAATAGTTTAGATATATGACATAAAGAAGCACAAGAACCTTGTGAGCAAATATTTGGTAAAACCAAAGACCCCAACTCTTAGGGTAATGATTTACCATTGAACAAAAACCCCTGGGGAAACTGAAAAGCAGGGTGGAATATACTAAGATTAGACAGACACTTTATATCACCAGGTAAGCTACACATATATACTTGGCTTATAGATAAAAGGTCACATTGAAAAATCATGAGAGGAGCAAAGTAGAAGTTACATTTTGGGTCTATTGATGATGGATAAATTCATCACTAAACAAAGTATAGAGAATCACATAAGATAAAATGGATAATTTCTATTACATAAAAACTTACAGAGTTTGTAACTCACCAAAGATAGGGCTGATAACAGGATTTCAAATTGTGTCTTCGAAATCCAAATCCAGTTCTCTGTTAAATATCCTATGTTGTCCCTACTGTTTATATGCTGCTGTCAGCTTCTACTCACACTGTATGTCTTTCCATTGCTCCTTCATTTATCTTAATTTTTAGTTAATTTAAGTCCTCTAACATAATGATGGTCTAGGATTCATAGCCATTACTGCAATAATATTTGTGTTAAAAGTACAGGGCTTTTCAATTAAAAGGAATTTGGGATCATTGAAAGCTCTGTATAATTTCTCATGTGCAATCCAATCCTCATTTCTCTCCACATTTCCAACACTTACTATCATCTACAGTATATGTCCCAGACACATACATTCATGCACTAATTAATAAATAGTGATGGTGGTGACATAATGGAAAAGAAACCAGACAGTTGGAAAAATCATACCATTTTAAGAAGACCAACTAACATTACTTTAATTAGTGCCAATCTCAATATTCAATTGTTTTCTAGTAGCCAATATATATATCTTCTTGTAATGGATGATAAAGTACTACTGGAGAAACTGGGTCATTTCCATATTAATTACAGGTTTTCTTAGCTCAGTGGCACATAGCCAATGGGAAGTCAATAAATAATGTAATGGTGTGGGGCATAGGTTGTGCACTCCCTCCTTCTACAACTTGGGCTCTATAGAACCTGAATACAACATATAATTGGTGTTAATTTTCATTAAATATTTATATGTAATTATATTTTTCTTTCAGTATGACCTTATTTTAAGAGTGTGACATTTTGACTTATAAGAGAATGTATATGTGGATCAATAAGGTACTAATGATGACAGGTGATAAAGTCAACTAATTATTTTCTATTCTCAAAAGTACATGATAATGAAGATGTTATTGTGGAAAGTGACTTACATGCCACATAACAAATGTATATTAAAGAAGATTCAATCTCTTCATGTTAACTTTTAGAATTAAATGTGGGAGATTTTCTAAACAAATAACTAGTCCATAAAATGTGCAATAGAGTATAGAAAAATGAAAAATTTGATAATTGAATTTCTAATTGAGAAAAAAAATTTACTAATTGCCTACTACGTGGCAGATACTGTGCTAGTTGCAAGAAATACAAAGACAAAGGTGAAATGGTCCCTTGCCCTCAAGGAATTGACATTCTATTGGTGAAAACATTTTAAGGTTCTTCTCAGTCAAGAGAATGAAAATGATTATGGTAAAGTTCCATAAGAGATACTAAACATTTTATCCCTAAAAGGAAATGAGCAAAAAGTCTGCTTTTAAAACATTTCCATTAGGAAAAGAAGAATGAAAAAGTCTAGTTTGGATTCTCTATAAAGTGTCACTGAGGTTGATAGCTGGGAATACTGGGTAAAAATTGACTGCTTCTGTATTTGCACATGCATTGTTAGAAGCAAAAAAGTCAGGCATATTTCCCCCTTTATATATCTGAACCCTATGAATTTAAGCCAGACAAAACCTATCAGGGACTAGCTTGTGATAGCAATAAGAGATATGAATCTGAGTGAAGAAAGGCCTTCCTTTAAAAATGCCTTAGAATTTGCTCATCACACAAAACCGATAAAAACTCAAAACCCTGAACACACCAAGAATGCTCGGGGCTTAAATGAGATTGCTCATAAAACAGAGTGATATCAGGTAAAGCCAACATATAACAAAGAATTGGGCAGAGCAGACAGGTAGGATAACAATGAGCAGCCCTTCCTGAGAGGCAGACACAAGGAGGAAAATGACCCTAAACTCTCAGGGAGGCTCAGAACCCCCACCTCAGAAATGCCACAAAGGTGAATGCCAGCTGGCAGCAATTCATTAAGTTGAATTTTCCTTTTCAGTTAAATTTTCATATGGTCTGAACCACACATTCTGACACTTAATTATCTTCTGTACTGCATAATTCTTTATCCATTTCATGTTGCATATGTCTTGCTTTCTACAATAAGATCTTTGAGGGCTAGAACTTCATCTTTCATTCCTTTTGCCTAGAACAGAAGATTATAAGTATTTGAATTGAATGGGATTAGAAATAAAAATATAGAGGCTATTATTTGAATATTGCTTATACATGAAGTCAATGCTACACTATCAAGAAAAAAATTGGATTCCCCTCCTGAGCTTAGTTGATGTACTCATGGGAGAGATAGGGGGCAGAGTGGAAAGAGAGCTGGACAAGAATCAGGAAGACCTCAGTTCAAATCCAACCCCAGACATTTAGTAGCTTTGTGATACTGGGGCAGTCATTTAACCTCTGTCTGCATTAGTTTCCTCATAATAAAATCAGTATAATAGCCTCTCCCTCTCAGCCTTGTTTTCAAGACAAAATGAGATAATATTTATGAAGTATTTTCAAACCTTAAAGCATTACATAAATGCTAGTTACATAGATAGGTGCCATTACACATGATAAATCCTTAATTTGTTAACCCCATTATCCCCATTCAAAGGTATGATCACTTCTCTGACTGAGTGAGAAGTGAGCAAAACTATTGATGAATAATGTTTGGCCATACATCTGACTTATTCTTAGATTCAGGCAGACAGTTCTAGTAAGCCTAGGTACAGAACTAGAAAGAAGCCAGTAGACAAGTCTGGTCCCAGAGAGGGAACTCTTGGGGAGGGGCAGAACAGGATGTCTCTAATGAACTATAAGTGTAAAGTTCATATATGTAGGATTCCTTGAGAACTTGAGCACCACCTGAGCACCCAACCCACTAGTATGCATGCAAGTTGAGGAAGGGCCTAAAGTGGGTTCTATACATGGCCAAAAGTGCCTTCACTAATAGAGTTAGTAAATGGGTGGTGATTTTTCAGAGGGACTTTCTGTTAAAAAACAGGTTGGAGTGGGACTGCATTCTTTCTTCCTTCCTTCCTTCCTTCCTTCCTTCCTTCCTTCCTTCCTTCCTTCCTTCCTTCCTTCCTTCCTTCCTTCTTTCCTTCCTTTCTCTTTTTTCTTTCTTTGTTTCTTTCTCTTCCTCTCTTCTTTCTTTCTTTCTTTCTTTCTTTCTTTCTTTCTTTCTTTCTTTCTTTCTCTTTCTCACTCTTTGAGGTTACAAGAGAAGTAGAGAAGTTTATTCCCACATTCCCACTTAATAGTATTTTATTTTTTTTCAATCTGAGTTCTGATATTTTTCTCCCTTCCTCTCTCCTCTCCATCCTCCCCAAGATGGCAAGTAATAGGCTATACATGTACAATCATATTAAACATATTTCCACATTAGTCATGTTATGAAAGAAGAATCAAAAGAAAGGGGGAAAACCACAAGAAAGAGAAAATAGTATGCATTCAGACTTCAGAGTCTGGATTTGGATAGCCTTTTTCATCATGAGTTAAGATCATTTTTAATGATGAGTATCACTAAGGTGAGAATACCCTTCATGAATGCAGATCACCTCCATTACATACCTTCTCATAATTTTCTGTATATCATTCTTAGAGGATTCACCCAAAATATTGGAAGCAAATCTTTTGGTTTGTTTTAGGATAACCAGTGCTTTATCATATTTTCCTTAATTATGCTTATTTGAAACAGTTCTTTCCTTTCTTTTTCTCCTTTCCTTCCCTTCTTCCTTCCTTCCTCTCCTCCCTTCTATCTTTCTTTAGCTGTCTCTCTTTTTTAAAAAGTGGAGTGATTTGGGAGGTTGAAAAAAACTAGTCCTTAATGATT
Source organism: Gymnobelideus leadbeateri (assembly GCA_011680675.1). Taxonomy (NCBI): domain Eukaryota; kingdom Metazoa; phylum Chordata; class Mammalia; order Diprotodontia; family Petauridae; genus Gymnobelideus; species Gymnobelideus leadbeateri. The sequence goes on from WOXC01002288.1 coordinate 254,949, forward strand.
GAAAAATGTTTTAAGGGGCGGAGCCAAGATGGCGGAGTAGAAACAGCTCGTCCAAGCCTCTCTGCCCCCAGATTCCCCACAAACTATGTAAAAAAGGACTCTGAACAACTTCCGGAGCCCCAGCACCCACAGAACGACACAGAGAAGCTAACCTCCTGCTGAGGACAGCCCAGCAGCCCTGCAGGAAGGACCAGCGCAGCGGTCTGGGAGCCAGCCGAGCCGAGCCCAGGTCCACGTGAGCCGAGGTTTTAGCCCCAGGGCGGCAGGGCCAGCAGCAGATGGAGGAACCCCAGAAAACCAGGAGCTGTGGCAACTCCAGAATTATCAACATAGACATGCCTAGGACAAAGTAAGAGGTTAGTGTCCTATGGACTTTGGGACCTGTATTTGGGGAATGCGTCAGCTCCCTCCCCTGGGGGCTAGAAGCTGCTGAGGAGACACGCCATTTTGTAGTTTTCAGAGGCATTTCCGGCTCCCAGCCTACAAACCGTGGGGAGATCCAGCGATCAGTCTTGGGGGTAATCGCTCTTGCTTTAACCTCCCTGGATCTGGATTGTGATCTAGGGTGGAAGTTGTGAGTGGGTTTACAGCTTACCAGAAACGGAAGTTGCCCCCCACACGTTCGGGACAAAAATTCCTCTATCTGGCCTTAAAGCCATAGTGTGGCAACAAGCCCAAAAGTCAAGCAATTAAGTGGCAACATGCCAAGGCAAAGGAAACAGAAAAATGCAACCCTAGACTCCTATTTTGGGGGCATAGAGCGGGAAAAGGACTGTGAGGTCAGAAGTCCTGCTCCAAAACCCCAGGGGAAAACATGAGCGGGTTGCAGGCCATAGAGGACCTTAAGAAGGACTTTAAAAATCAAATAAGAGAAGTGGAGGAAAAATTGGAAAGAGAAATGAGAAGGATGCAGGAAAAGTATGAAATGAGGGTCAACAGCCTGACTGAGGAAAACAACACCTTAAAAAATAGACTAACTCAAATGGCAAAGGAGGCCCAAAAGGGCAATGAGGAGAAGAATGCCTTAAAAAGTCGAATTTGCCAGATGGAAAAAGAATCTCAAAAGGTCACTGAGGAGATTCATTCCTTCAGAGTTAGACTGGAGCAAATGGAAGCTAATGACTTTATGAGAAATCAAGATGCTGTTAAGCAGATCCAAACAAATGAAAGATTAGAAGGCAATGTGAAATATCTCATGGGAAAAACCACTGACCTGGAAAATAGATCCAGGAGAGACAATTTAAAAATTATTGGACTACCTGAAAGCCATGATCAAAGAAAGAACCTAGAAATCACCCTTCAAGAAATTCTCAAGGAAAACTGCCCTGATGTTTTAGATCCAGAGGGCAAAATAGAGGTTGAAAGAATCCACCGATCACCTCCTGAAAAAGATCCCAAAAAGAAAACTCCCAGGAATATTATAGCCAGGTTCCAGAATCCCCAGATCAAGGAGAAAATACTACAAGCAGCCAGGAAGAAACAATTTCAATATTGTGGAAACACAATCAGAATAGCCCAGGACCTGGCAGCTTCTACACTGAGGGATCGAAGGGCATGGAATATGATATTCCAGAGGGCAAAAGAACTGGGAATGAACCCAAGGGTCACCTACCCAGCAAAACTGAGTATTTTGTTTCAGGGGAAAATATGGTCATTCAGTGGAATAGAGGACTTTCAAGCATTCTTGAGGAAAAAACCAGAATTGAATAGAAAATTTGACATCCAGACACAAGAAGCAAGAGATGCCTGAGAAGGTAATCAGGGAAAAGAAATCAAAAGGAACTTATCAAAGTTGAACTATTTACATTCCTATATGGAAAAGCAATAACTGTGACTGATGATATCTTTCTCACTATGAAAATAATGGAAGAAGGGGGTGTGGTCATATGAATACATATGTGAATGTGTGTGTATATGGTTACAGTTATATATGGATAGAGGGCATAGGTTGAATTTGTTGGGAAGGGAGAATACTCAAGGGATGAAATTATGAGGTGAGAGAGGAAAGTGGCAAGAGGAGATGGGGAGAGACAGGGTAGGGTAAACTATCCCATGTAGAAGAAGCAAGGGGAAGTGGTTGCAAAGGAGGGGGAGAATAAGGAAGGCTAAAAGGCAAAACCACATTCACATTGAATTTGGTTCAGGGAGAAAATGACATACATACTAAATGGGATATCTCAACCTGCAGCAGGATAGGGGGAAGGGGGATGAGAGGAGGGATGATGGATGGGAGGGCATCCTTGGGGTGAGGGGAGGTTGGAAGTACCCACTATAGAAGAGGGACAGGATCATGTAGGGAATGGACCAGGTGGGGGGTGGGATGAGTGGGAGGGAATTATAAGCAGCCTTGTACAATATATCTACTATGATAATGTTTTGCATAGCTAGACATGTACAACATATACTGAATTACTTATCTCCCAAGAAGGAATGGGTGACAAGGGAGGAAGGAAATGGATCTGAAATTCGAGGTCGTAACATTGAATGTTTCAAATATATATATAAATACTATTATTAATACTCTTTTGACTATAATTGGGAGATAAGATGTGCAGGCATTGGGACACAAAGATTCATCTTCCTCTAATGGAAAAGTCGATGGGGGTATGGGAGAAGGTATGGGAGAGAGCAGATTGGAGGAAGCGATATCTTGTGGGACTGCTATTCAGGGAGGTTGGGTAGGGGAATAATGGGGGGAAAATGATTGTAACTCAAAATCTGGCGGAAATGAATGATGTAAAACAGAAGTTAATAAAGCATTTGTTTAAAAAAAAAGAAAAATGTTTTAAAAGATTAATGAACAAAATAATTTTGCAAGAAAACTGTATATGTGAATGAAATGACACTGCTAATGGTGAATGCTACAAATAACTTTAAAATACCTTTTTTGTTATATTACTGCAAAGATAGAATGATAATAGTGGGTAATGGAGAGAAGGAGGAACTATTCAATTAATCTTACGTCAATTTTCTCTACCCATGGAGAATGATCTAAACTTTGGGGAGTAAAGAATAAAAAAAATTGTTTGAAAGGAAATGAGACTCTAGGTAATTGAGAAGGTCAGAGAGTTAACTGTCCTCAATGAATTCAAGTCACCAAGTCTGGGCAAAATTCTTTCCATAGTACTGAAAGAATTTAAGTAATCAGCGAACTATTGTTGATGCTGGGGACATCTGAAAATAAGGGTAGAATAGTATATAGATCTTAGTATCTCACTATGTTGTACTGTTTTTGTTTTTTTTTTTTTTGGAAAGGCAGTTGGGGTTAAGTAACTTGCCCAAGGTCACACGGCTAGGTTTTTGTTTGTGTGGGTTAAGTGTCTGAGGCCTGATCTGAACTCAGGTCCTTCTGACTCCAGGGCCAGTGCTCTACTCACTGAGCCACCTAGCCGCCCCTGTTGTACTGTTTTCAACTCTTCTTTTCCATTGGTAGGGATGATGTGCATTCAAATAGAAGTCTTATCCAATCATGTAATTATGCAGCTATGGGGGGAAAAACTATGGAAATGAAAAATACTTACCTCTTCTTGAAATAGAGACAGTGGTGCACTAGGGCAGAATGTAGTATATATTGTCATACAGTGTCATAATATTAAATGTGCTTACCTTAACTACTGTATTAAGCATTTTCCTGTTTTATAATAGGTGGTTCACTTCTGAAAGAAGGGTAAAATTTCTAGAAATAACTATAATATAAAAGCAAAAATATAAATAAAATTATTCTTTTAAGAAAATAGATAAATAGGTGAAAATTGTGGATCAGAGAAGTATCACAGGACAAAATTAGGGCATATGCCCCAGTGGTCAAAAGGGAAAGAAAGGTGAATTCTTCAAGGTATAGGCTGATGAGCTTGATTTCAGTATCAGAAAAACTCTAGAAGCTATGATTAAGCTTTGTGAGTCCCAAGAAAGACGGGTAAGTTTGATAAAAACAAAAACAAAAACAAAGCAAAAAACAAGCAGCATAACACAATGGGAATATCACTGGTATTTAAAGTGTTAGGACCAGGGTTTGAGTCCCACCTCAACTAAGTATTGCCTGTGTGACCTAGGGCATGTATCTTAGGCTCTCTGGGCCTCAGTCCCATCTATAAAATGAAGGGACTGCAAATAATATTAATGATAATATTGCATTTACATATTGCCATTCTATGTGTTATATAGACACCAGGTTAAATACTTTATAAATAATTATCTCATTTGGTCCTTACAACACAATCCTGGAAAACAGATGGTATTATCTGCATTTTATAGGTAATGATCTCTAAGATCCTTTACAACTCTATTTCTATACTCCCATGGTATCTTACCTATCTAAATATACTTTCTTTACTTATAGAATTCCTTGTGACTTGTATATATGGGGAATCCTGTGTTTGAGCTAGATATATGTCATGCTTTCAAATAAGATAGAAAGCTATGTATTAGCTGACAGGATAATTAAATGCACATAGAATTGGTTGAAGGAACAAAGCCAAAGAGCACTGATTAACTGATGATCTGTAGAGATATCTCTATTTATGTGTAAGCAGACTCTGTCAATGACTCTGTTCTTGTTCAATATTTTGGCAAGGGCTTGGACTAAGGCCCAGGTGACTTGGCTATCCATTTTGGTGGTGGCATGAACCTGGGACAGGCAAGTATTAAATGAAGGAACCAGGCATCCACAGAGATCTCTACCAGAACAATGGACCAAATCTACTAAAGTTACATTAAATAATAATAGAAGTAAAATCCTACAATTGGGACCAAATAATCCATTTTACATGCACATAATAGGAGATCCATTGGTATACAAAATTTAATGTGAAAAAGACTGGGAGGATTTAGTGCTATGACTTTGAAGCATGTTTTTCCTTTCCAAGGTTTCTGTGGCCTTGTGCCTATATGATGGTGAAAAAGTCATTTTGAAAGTATGGAGTGTATCAAAAGTTTTAGTGTGGTTCTAAGCTATTAAAGTTTACTGTGTGCTAGGTTCTATGTCAAAATATTAAAACTTAGAAATGCACTAAGCCTTATAGGACACTCTTTATGAAGTGAGTGGTCAGTGATAGAATAAAGCCAATGTGCTTTTGAAAATGTGAAATATACCCATGTTAAGGTTATTTCATACTACTTTGATTATATTCCTCCTCTTTTTTTATGGATTCTTGTGATTGCTAACCTGACAATCAAGCTGTTGTCCAAAGGACTCGATGGTTATATAAACATGTCTAAACATCACAGGTTTAGATGTTTAGACTCTAAACTTATGAGTACAGGGAGGTAAGATTGCTAAATTATTCATTAATTCATTTATTCAACATGCATTCATGAAGTGTCTATTATGTATATGGCACTGTGCTAGGCACAAGAGGTACAAAAACAAAAATGAAAGAGCTCCCTCCCTCAAAGAGCTTTACATTCTACTCTTCTACTAGTTTGGGGGAGGACAGTATAGCTCATTACCATGAAAAGAACAGCTCACAAAACTATCAGAGGCACCTCAGATATTTCTTGCTTCTACCATTCAGATGGTAATTAGAACCAATAAAACATAGTTTATAAACACAATTATTGTGAAGGATTTTATGTAGACACTACCCTGGTACCTTTTTGAAATGACTTCATTTATTAGCATCGGGTTTCCATTTATATTAAGATAATGATGTGATTTTATCTTAGTAAGATGTAAGCTCTTTGTGGGTAGGAATTTTCTTACCTTTGTTTTTGTATCTCTAGAAGCTAGCACATTGCCTGCCACAGAATGGCTACTTAATGGTTGTTGTCCTTCATTCTCAAAAAGGACCAAAATGACATCACTCTGTTAGAGTAAAATTATATCCGACTGGCTGATCCGACCAATATGAGCTTAGGATGCTCCAGGACAGATTGGCACAAATAGTCCATGTGAACATTTGGGCTGGATTCTCTAAATTTGCCTATCCTTTTGAGCTACTTCAATTGTCACACAATTCCAAAGCTCTTAAGAGAGACCTTGGGAGGGTCTTTTCATTGCTTCTTCTTATCACCGTGTGAGTACTTGCTCTGTGTGAGTTCTCCCTAAAATAGGCAAGCATACATTTGGCATTTGATAAACATGGCCAGCCCACCAGAGTTGTGCTATCTGCAGTAAAGTTTGAATGTTTGGCAGTTTAGTTCAAGAAAGGACCTCAGTGTCTGTTACCCTATCCTGCTAGGTGATCTTCCCAATTTTCCTAAGGCAATTCACATGGAAGTGATTCAATTTCCTGGCATGGTGCTGGTATTATATTCATAGGCATAGAACAATGAGGTTAGCAAAATGTCTCTGTAGACCTTCAGTCTGATAGTCTAATACTTCTCTCTTACACTTTCCTTTGGAGCCTCCCAAACACTGAGGTAGCTCTGGCAATGCATGTGTCAACCTCATTATCAATGTGTACATCCCTAGACAGTATACTTCCAAGGTAAGTGAGCTTATAAAATCCAGTAGACCTGAAAGACAAACAGCTCTTGTTGTGAGAGAACTCAGCAGGTATTGCATCCAAAAAGCAGCCCTGAATGGAACAAGGATGGCAAATGAAGGCCACTTAACTGAAGTCAGAGTGGGATACACATTTTTTCTGGAGTGGTCGCAGTGAAGGGGAATAATGTGAAGCTGGTGTATGTTTTGCAATCAAAACTAATCTAGTCAACAAGCTTGTATGCCTACCAAAAGGAGTGAACTACAGACTCATGACAATGTGATTGCCACTTGCAGAAAAATGCCACCATCATCAGTGTCTATGCTCCCACCATCACAAACCCTGATAAAGTCAAAGAAAAATTTTATGAAGACTCAGAGACCCTTATCATCAATGTGCCAAAAGACTATAAAATTGTAATTCTTGGAGACTTTAATGCTAGACTAAGCTACTTAATAAATATGTGTCGAACAATTGATTGAATTCATTAAGTATGACTACACAACAATGAATAAAAATCATTTCTTACTATGTGCAAATGAAACTTTTAGTTTTAAAGATAAATACATAGGAATCTTTATATGCAAATTAATAATTTTACTTTAAACAAGGCACCTGGAAAGACTATACACTGGTACTGCCTTTAAAATTTTTGGAATTCCTCTTGAAATCACTTTCAGGATGAGTTTATGTAACATAGAAACAAATTACTTTCTTTTAGTAATAATTTGTCTTTGATTTTTAAAAATGGCATTGGTCAGTTTGCTAAAAGTCCTAGTTCCTAAATAGAAAGACTACTGCCAGAAGACAAACCCATCAACTAAGGATATAAGATTTGCCAAGCTTGAAAACTAAAAAAAGAAAAGATCTTCCACATAGAATCAAAGAGTCATATACCCTTAGAATGTTAGGAAATATTGGTGGTCATTTAGTCCAGTCCATATTTGATCAAAAATTCCTTCTATAAGGAATTTTGACAAGTGGTCGACTATGTTCCATTTGCCATTAGGAAGGGAGAATCCATTACCTCAAGATACAAGACATTCTAGTTTTAGACAGGTATGATTGTTAGGAAGTTGCTCCTTATATTAAATCTAAGCATTTCTGCAATTTCCCCACATTCCTATTTCTTTAGAAGTAAAAGTACAAATGTAATATTTATATTATATGTGTATATATGATATAATATGCAATATAATAATAAATGTAAAAGTCTAATCTTTGCCTATATCACTTGAAGATTGCTATCATGTCCCACCTAATTCTTTCCTTTGTTTCAATCCCTAGTTCCTTCAAAAAGTCCTTTCAGGTTTTGATCCCCAATCTTTTTATCATCCTGATGGGATATGTTCCACTCTATCAAGGTTCTTCCTAAAATGTGACGTCAAGAACTAGACACAGTTCATGATGTGGTCTTCAAAAGGAAAAGTAATTTAGAACTAAAAATTCTTTAATTTGGATGTTATGTTAATTTTTTAATTGATGAACTCTTACATTATTTTTTGTATTTTTGCAATTACATGTAAAGATATTTTTCAACACACATTCTTGTACAATTCTGAGTTCTAAATATTTCTCCCTTCCTCCCCTCCCCAAGACAACAAGCATGTACACTCATGTTAAAAATATTTCTACTTTAGTCATGTTGCAAAAGAAGAACCAGAACAAAAGGAAAAAACCATGAGAAAGAAAAAATGAAGCAAAAACAGTATGTTATGATCTGCATTCAGGCTCCATAGTTCTTCCTCTGGATATGGATAGCATTTTCCATCATGAGTCTTTTGGAATTGTCTTGAATAATTTTATTGCTGAGAAGAGCTAAGTCTATCACAGCTAATCACTGTACAACGTTACTGTATTATATGTTTCTTAATGCATACTAGGACAACATTTATTTTTAGGTCAACAATAACAACACAGAGACCATTAAGAGATTTATTTCTAAAAGTACACAAAGAGACAAGAGCAAAAGCAGAAATCAAGTGGAAGAAAAGATGGCAGAGAAACAGGATTGAGACATCATGTCTTTACCTGTGTATACATAAATCAGGAATTTTTTTCCAGGGGAGGACTAAACTGAAGAATGAGAAGTTACATAAAGAGGAGAGGGGGCAGAGGGGAATATGATATAACCTAATCAAATCAAAGTGAAAGGAAAATAACTCCTGTAGTTTCTCAGGAAGAAGCAAGGAAAGATGCATTTATTAAACACTGACTATGTACCAGGCACTTTGCTAAAAACTGTTACCTCATTTAATCCACACACAACCCCACGAGGTAGGTTCTATTATTTTCCCCATTTTAGATGAAAAAAAAAAAAACTGAGGCAAATGCTGATGGACTTGCCCAGGATCAAACAGCTAGTGAGTGTTTGAGGCCAAATTTGAACTCAGGTTTTTCTGACTCCAGGTCAAGAACTTTTTCCACTCTACCACCCAGCTGCCTGCAGGTACCTACAGGAGAATGGATAAGGAGGCAAAGTTTGGGGATGAATGAGGGAAAGGGAAAAGTCTCATGGAAGTGGGAATAACTAAGGAATGTCCCCATGGGAGAGCAAGATTTTATATTGGGAGATGGCAAACTTACAAGGGAATAATCTATTGAGGGTTGGCCCTTAGAAAGACCATTCTTCCTCCCCAAGAAGCAGGAGATTCAGAGATTCTAGGAATAACTGACACCCATAAGAGGGGAAGGGCATATACCCAAAGAGGAGACTATGAAATGTGGGGGGAAATGAGGGTAAGGGTAATGGGTCATGAGGGTAAAGGTAATAATGAACTGCTTAATCAGGGACATAGGAAAATTCCAAGCATAGGCTAATACTTCTATCCTCTCTTTAACCTGTAGGAATTGCTATTTCCAAGAGTTAGACACAATCAAAAGAAGGGAGCAAGGGATAAGATTTACAAAGCAATAGCAAGGAAACTGTATTAGAAGAGGAGATTCAAAATAGATGCCTTAGAACCTTTAATTCCACAAGGAATACATAGGCTAAAGAAGGATTAAATAAGAGAAGTCTAACATAGACAGAAATAGAAGAGAAATATTGAATAGAGTTAGAGAAAGCAATTCCTTTTTTTAGAAAGGGAAACAGGAAATAAAATAAAAAAACTTACTCTAAAACTAAGGAAATTGATGACAAACAGAAGGGGACAGTTTGAGGGTAAGGTAAAGAGAGTCTGTAGGAGTGAGGTCCTAAAGTAGACTAAGCTAAACTAGCTGAAGAGGCATCATACTGTCTTTATAGAGGAAGAGAAAACAAAATCCTTAATTTGGAAATAAATGACTACCTCAACAAGAGAACATGCTAATATATTTACTTAAAATCAGTATCATTACAATTGTAATGTTACAATCATGCCTTCATAATACCCAGAAACCCAAACAGAGAATATTTTAGGACTTTTGGAGGTTTCAGGGACAGCCCAAAATAAAAAAAGTAGTTATAAAACCTACAAAAAACAAACTTTCAAGGGAACATGGGTTAGGAAAAGAATTATTTTCTTTTAGATTCAAGTTCAGAAAGGATAAATATTATATTTCAAGTAGCACTTCTTTGGATAAGTAACGTGCCATATGAGGTGCCAGACCACCCATTAGCCACCAATCATCTGCCCATCATACGCCATTGTATGCACAGTTGCCAAGTAGTACCATTGATCATGAAGCATTTCTTAGCCACCTACTATACACTGTGCTAAACACTGAAGAAACATCAGAAGTAAAACTATCCTTCCTCTTGATGAGCTTTATATTCTATACAATACTCTCAAATAATGATTCTTACAGTCACCTGGATTTTGTTGTGTGAGCATTTTTAGGAGGAACACACAAATATCCTTAACAATAGCTGCATAGGCCTGTCAGAACTGGGAAACACTTCTTGCTTTCAAGGTAGTCAAGTGAATAGGGAGTAGGGGAAAAAAGATTTTCTATTTGTCCAGTGCCTTTTGTTTGGTTGGAAAATTGAGAGGTGACTTCGTTTTCCATTTATTCATCTACACATAAGCTTACCATTTTCATTATATCTTTGACCCTAATTAAACATTACACGGGTATGTCTACCCTGATCATGCATTGTCATACTGGTCTCCCTTTTCCTGTTCCTGCAGCACTCTTATTGATGGTATTTAGATAATGATTCCATCTTTCAATGATCAGAAAGGGCTTTCCCCCTTTCTCTTCTCTCCTCTCTTGCAAACATCATTAAATAGTTCAATCAGCTTGGTTAGGTAGCTCATGTCAAGAGCTATTATCATCTCTGCCATGATTTGATCATCTCCCACCACTTTGTTATTTTTTTCAGCTCCTAATTGCAAATGATACTTCTGACACTGCTATTGGACTGATGTTAATGTCAAGTTGTCCTGGTTTGTGCGCTTCACTGAAACTTAGAGCTCAGACTGTTGAAATAGGAGTCTTTTAAAAACTGATCTGACCACTGAGATTTCTATTCTGCTTTCATTGCACCTAGGAGGAGTTTTACTTAAAGAAAAAAGTTTTCAATCTGAAATTCAAAAGGACTTTTGGAAGGGGCATCTGGGTATTTTGAAATGCAGAAGGATATTGTGACATCAAGACAAAAAATACGTGATTTTTTTTATTTGCAAGAGTTAATCGCACTTATAAAATAACAAGCTTCTAGCTTAAGAGTTTCCCTCTTTCTCCACCTCCTTCCCATATGCTTCAGCAACCTCAGAGACTTCAATATTCATACTGATGACTCCATTAGCAACCTGACTTCTCAATTCCTTAACCTTCTGAAATTCAGTGACCTTCTTCACCCTGCTTCAGCTACAAACAAGCATGGTCATGGGTACACATTAGACTAGCTCATTTCTCAGAATGTCAACATCTTGAAGATCTGGAACTATGAAATTTCTCTCTCTAATAACTATCATTTATTCTTCTGCTCATGCTAAACTTACTCTGAGTCTGTATCATGACCTTTGGTCCCTTTTCTTTTCTCTATTCTCCTTGTCCATCACCTTCACATTGGCTTCCCTTGCCTCTATTGCTGTCCTCGAGCCATTTTTTGGTTGTGTTCAACTCTTTATGACCCCATTTGGATTTTTCTTAGAAAAGATACTGGATTAGTTTGCCATTTCCTTCTCCTACTCATTTTACAGATGAGGAAAATAAGGTAATCAGGGTTACGTGACTTGCCCAGGGTCAATTGTCTGAGGCCAGATATGAACTCAGGAGGATAAGTGTTCTTGACTCCATGCCTGATACTCTTATGCATTGCACCCCCTATTCATAAATATGCCTCTACATTCATACTTAACTACATTTTAACACTCGAATGTTTCACTAGCTTTGCATCCTTTGCCTCACTGAATTCTGCCACTCTTAATAGCTGGATCTTCACCCCACAGCTATTGAATGCTGTTGAAAAACTGTCTCAAAATGCAGCTGACTTCAGCTATTACAAATTTGAGTAACCAAAACTCTCCTGAACCCCTGTTTCTGTTTGACATATCTTCTATTTTTTTCCTTATTGATTCTCTGTCTCATTCCCAATAGTATCTGCCCCAAATTTTCCATTTTCCCGTCTAATTCTGTCCAGCACACATAGTGAAGATGATGTAACCTACTTCATGGAGAAAATTAGGATCAAGAGTTAGCTTCCGGGGCGGCTAGGTGGCGCAGTGAATAGAGCGCCGCCCTGGAGTCAGAAGGACCTGAGTTCGGAGCCGGCCTCAGACACTTAATCCACACAAACAAAAACCTAGCCATGTAACCTTGGGCAAGTTACTTAACCCCAATTGCCCCAAAGGGGTGGCTAGGTGGTGCAGTGAGTAAGAGCGCCGGCCTTGGAGATGGGATGACCCGAGATCAGATCCGGCCTCAGAAAATGAGCACCCACACATAAATAATGACTAGCCATGTAACCTTGAGCAAGTTACTTAACCCCAATTGCTTAAAAAAAAAAAAAAAGAGTTAGCTTCCTCAGCCTACCTGCTTCATTCCTAAAAACATCTTAGCATCATCCCTGGCCTTCCCCCATTCCCCTTCCACCACAAAAGAGGTATTTCCACTACTAGGCTAATCTCTCTCCCTCTGGACTTGATCACATTCCTTCCCACCTTCCCCAGATCTTTGGTCCAGTCATTTTGTTGTTGTTTTTTTTCTCATGGATCATTGCTCACTTTTGCCACTTGTGCTTTTCTGTTTCCCTAAAACAGACATGTCCCAATGCTAACATCACCCTTGACCATTCTATAAAATCCAGACACTCTCCTATCTCCTCATCAAACACATAGATTCAAGAAACATCAGAAATGGGTTTTAAAAGACCCAGTATATATATATATATATATATATATATATATATATATATATATATATATATATAATGGAAATATTTTGCATTACCACACATGTATAACCTATATTGAATTGCTTGTCTTGTCAGTGGGGGTGGGTGAGGAGGGGAGAAAGGAGAGAATCTGGAACTCAAAGTTTTAAAAACAAATGTTTTAAAAATGTTCTTTACATGCAGCTGGGAAATAAGATATACAGGGAATGGAGTATAGAAAGCCATCTTGCCCTATGAGAAAGTAAGGGTGGATTGGGGGAGATATAAGAGAGGGCAGATTGGGGGAAGGGGTATTCAGTATGCTTGCCATCTTGGGGTGAGGGGTACAGGGGAGATGGGAAGAAAATCTGTAACTCAAAATCTTTGGGAAATGAATGTTGAAAACTAAAAATAAATTTAAAAAAAACCCCAGTATAGATCTTCATTTCCACCCTCCCTGCCTATTGTAGTATTCTCCAAATGGGATTCTAGGGCTCCGTTACTGTTGTCATTCCCAAAATCATTGTTTTTTTAATTTTGAAAATATATATGTATACACAAAGCACATATTTATACATATACATGCATGTAAATATATACACATATACACGAGTTTATATGTTATGTATTTCTATACATAGCGTGCATATGCATGCATGCATGTATGATTATATATACATTTATGTGTGTATTGCATGTATGTATGCTTTTCCTCATACTTGTGGATGACATTCCACCTCTCATATTCATGCTTTGCACAAGCTGTTCCTCATACCTTGAAAATTCTCTTCATTCCTGCCCCTTAGAATCCTTGGCTTCCTTCAAGAATCAGCTCAAATTTCACCCATTCTAGGAGATCTTTCCAAGTCTCCCTTGTAGTCATGCCTTCTCTCATAAGGCAACACCCATTCATTATGTTTGTATTTTATACAGACCTATTTCTATACACATATTTCACATATGAATATAAGCTTCTTATAGGCATAGACTGTTTTTGCTTTTGCTTTCCAGCATTCAGCAGAATACCTGGTTTATAGGAACATTTTAATAGATAATGATTGATTAAATTCCACTTGCCAATTTCGTCTTTTTCATCACCAAGCTCCTAAAAAGGCGGCCTGTGCTTGATCAGGTACTTCACCACTAGCTTTTTCCAAAGTCACTCTGGACTCCCTTATCACTAAATGTCTCTTTGTCTCCTTTTATCCAATGCCATTATCCTTCATCTCTCTGTGGACTACTTCTTCCATCTTGTTATCCCTTCCTTCTTTGCTTTCTGTGGTACTTAGTCTTATGGCTCTCCCACATCTCTGATTATTACATTTCTAGTTCTTTTGCTGCTTCCTTCCCTTCTCTTGCACAGTAAATGTGGATGTTTCCCACATGAAGTGCATGAAGTTACCAAGAGGTAAATGGAGGCCTATGAACTTTTCATAGGCCTCCATTTACCTCTTGGTAACTTCATGAATTTTTATGTTTTCAGTTATCATACCTATGAAGATAATTCTCAAATTCATACTACCACTGCCAACATCTCCCCAGAAATTACGTTCTGCATTTCCAGATGTCTGTTGGATTCCTCTACTTTGTGTCATACTAACAACTCAAACAGTATGACTAAAATGGAGTTAATGGACTTTACTACTAAATATTCTTCCTTGCTAATTTTACTGTTTTCTCATAGGTTCCCAGGTAGGTTCAGTGGCTTGGAATTATATATGACATTTCCCTCCCCTTCAAACCACATATTAAATAAGTTAATGCATCCCTTCATTTCTACATTTTTGCATATCTGTTCCCTTCTCTGCACACTTGCAATCATCCTGGTCCATGCCCTCATTTCCTAATAAAGTCAAACATTTGTCCAATCCATTTTCCATACTGAATCAAAGAAATATTTCTAATACAGCACTATAATCATGTAACTCAAATACCTTCAGTGGTTCTCCATTGACTATAATGAAACATAAATTCCTGATTCTATAATTAAAACGCCTATACTATGTGGCTTCAATCTGCCTATCCTTTCTTATGTCATACTACTCCTTTCACATAGCCTATGCTTCAGTCCAAAATGATTGATCTTTATACCCTATCCTTGTCTTACACCCTGTTCCCTTCACCTTTGCTTAGACTATTCCTTATTCCTAGAGCATACTTCCTTTTTCCTATATCCACTTTCCCTTCTCTGCTTTCTTCCAAGTCCTAATTCAGATGCTAGCTCCTCCACTGAGGTATCTATAACTATTCTAAATAAAAGTGATCATTTTCTCCTAGGCTCCTCATGTCACTTTGGCTGGACTTCTCTTATATTTATCTCACTTTCCTTTTTTTTTTCATTCCCTCATTAGACTGTAAACTTTTATTGAAGGGACTGTACTATCTCTACTCTTTGTATTCTCAAGGCACAATGCCTAGTACTAAAGTAAATGGTTGCTAAAAAGGAATTGACTCAGTTGTATCTTCTTCATTGGGGGCATGTGCATACAAGTTGATTAAGATTCAAAGCAAAATCTGTAGGGTCAAATTGGTAGAAATTAATGTTAGTTGACTAAGAAAATTGAAGGATACCATGTTCCAGGAACTATTTGTGGGGGAAAATATATCTTACGCATACTGCCAACATATTTACAAAATGCATAAACACATGCCATGTTGTATGTACTTTGACTTATCCATAGACATAAACACTCTTCCTTAGAGCCAAGTAACACTGAGATGACTTTTGTACAATAGAGTGTTTGAGCTCGGAAGCATTTTAGCATAAATGTGATGAATTTTAAAGCCTTTGAAATTTGTGAAAGAATGACACTGTCAGTACATAGATAAAGACTAGACTTTAATACATCTCTTCTTCTGCTCAATGATCATAACAGCATTTCCCCTTATGCATTCAAGATCTAGTGAATCGGGACATGATTATTAGATGCTCAATGGAATGTTCATTCTTTGTATTTCCTTATTTGTAGCTAGCCATGATGTTTTTGCTTAATGTATTCTCAGAGAGGATGACATTCAGTGTTTTCAATTTTTATAACAGCCCCCCTGCATTTTCATTCAAAATAGTATCATTTTAGTTAGAATCTTGTATTTTTTCCAATATCCAAAAGAGCCTAAAATACAGTTTATTTACTTAAATAAACTTTTAATACAACTTTATTACACGACACCTATGGAAGGGATTATTCCCCCTGTAAATTAATCTTCTAGATATTCTGGGAGAGACATATAACATTAAATGCAGCCCATGAGATTGAAATACTTGTAGACTGAATATTGTTTTGATAACACAGTCTGTAATTTTAAAAATAATAATAAAAAGGAAGAGAAGGTGATGAAAAATTAAGGACTAGTAGATTTAAAGGTATAAAGAAGATTTGATTTCCAGGAAAAGATTTGTAAATTAATATCTTTGAAATGGCCCATAGATAAGAGCATCTTAAAAATATAAGGACAAATTTTATTCAAGACAATATAACGATGTGGATTTTGTTGGGGGAAGAAGAGTTTAAGAGAGTACTGGTTAATTAAATTTTCTGGTCATGTGAAGATTACACATAATGCCTTTTTTAACCCTTTTTGAAAGTCTTTCTAGCCCATTGTCCTGCTTAAGTAAATAAAGAATTCTGAATGTAAACGAAGCTTTCTTCATTTAGGTTCTTGCAGTTTCTAGAGGTTACCATCTTGAAAATCATCTATTATTTACATTTTGTATATTACAACTGCAGATCAAGAAGATACATGGGATTATGTAATGACTTGAGAACATTTCTCTATAAATTAAATTTTTAACCAAAAATCATCTTGGTTTGATTGCTATAGAATGATAGATTTCCAGCTCAAAGGAATATTAGAGACAATCTAGTTCAAACCTCCCATTTTAGAGATTGGGAAATGGAGGTCCAAAAAAGGTTTAATAGTTTGCCCAATATCACTTAGTAAGTAGCAGAACTAGGATTTGAATAAAGCTCTTCTAACTCCAGGGTCAACTAAGGGTCATTTTAGTTATAGAGCACCAGTCCTGGAGTCAGAAAGTCTCATCTCCCTGAGTTCAAGTTTGACCTCAAAGACTTACTAGCTATGTGACCCTCTGCAAGTTGCTTAACCCAGTTTGTCTCAGTTTTTTTTTTTCATCTGTAAAAATGAGCTGGAGAAGTAAATGGCAAATGATTCCAGTATCTTTGCCAAGAAAACCTCAAATGGGATTATGAAGAGTCAGACACAACTGAGATGACTGAACAACTCCTGACTCCAAACCCAGCATGTTCCGCTCTACTTTGTTTGGTGCAATAATAAGGATAATTTATAAAGCACTATAAGATTTGCAAAGCACTTCATGTCTATCAGTTAATTTGTATCTCATAGCAACTCTATGAAGCTAAGCAACCTGTATATGGATACACCGTCTCTGTTAATGTAGAAGGGAGATTCAAGATTTTCTCTTGAGTACAACACTTGATCCACTCCATTGAAACTCCTTTTCAATATGTCATTTACCTCTCCTCCTTAAACTTGGACTGCAGAAAATCTATTACTTGAAAGTTTGTTTAGCTTGGGGCTTTATTTGAGGTTTTCCTATATTTAAGCATCCAACAACTGAGCATAAATCTGAATTTTAACTAACAATTTCCCTGTCAGTGAGAAAGATGTCTTATAGTATCTAACTTAGTGTTATTTAGTAATTACATGTATATATATATGTGTGTGTGTGTGTGTGTGTGTGTGTGTGTGTATTGCCATGTGCTAAAAAAGTAATATCTAAATTTGTTTAAAGCTAACATTAAGATCAAATTACAAATCAGATCCTTGCCAATGAACACTTTAATTTGTGTGTCTGCAGTTTTAGAAAACCTATTCATTGAAACTAACATACAGGTATATGAAGAGGAACTAATGCATGTTTGTTCCGACCAATGTCCCAGATCTGAATTTATACGGATCATCACAATCAGAACCTGTGAATGTGAACAGTTCCCTTCCTTTTGGACAACTGAAATGAGCACATGCTCTCTTCTACCAGGTTCTAGTGTCATGTGTAGTTTAATTTAGGATTCACCACACTCTTATTTTTCATGAAACTCATCAGCCTATTTTCAGTGTCTGCCCCCAGTCAAACCAAGAGAGATGGAAGCAACCAAATGCATCATGAAGTGCACAAGTGTGTGCATGTCTGCTAGAGCAGGAGAAGCAATTAGAAGAAAACGTCTCCTTATTTCAGGAAGGAAGCACTTCAACTCTTCTTCATGCTCCATGAGAATAAGTACTTTCAAATACTGCACACACCCTCGAAGTGACGGCAGATCCTGGTTGATCTGTTTCTACCATAGTAATTTACATGTATATGCTTGATTGACTTGTGTTCAATGAACCTCCAAGTCAGCTTAGTTTCCTGGACTCAGGCAAGATAACTTGTCGATCATAAGGTTTTGGTCATGGTTTTGACATTAAGGGCTAAAGGAAATCTCTTGATTTTGAATTTTGCATCACTCCTCATATCCTCTGCTGAATAAATCAGTAATTAAGGTCTAAGTTCCTCATTTTAGAATTGAATAAAAACTTTCTTCTGTCATCATTCACATGCAACTTTTCTCCCATAAGTAGAGTAAGGTTTCTCATTGTAGACCACTGGTCTTTGTTTCCTTATTCAGGGGCACGCAATTAGGATATTAGTGATAGACATTTACATGTGGAGTACACTAAGTACATGAGATAAAATTAAACACTCAACATTTGAGTTAGGTTTTGTTCATTTTTTAAAATATACTAAATTTACAATCTAGGCAAATACTCAAAGTTGGGATATCTGAACTATATCCTTAGTTTTAAATTGTAGGGGCAAAGGATGGGGTGGCTGCTTTAGGGACAGTAAATTGTAGCTTTCCTGGCAAGGGCAAAGGATGAATAGGGTAAGACATGTTCAGAAAAACTTCACATAGAAGAATGGTCTTTATGCATCTAGGAATAGGCTACATGCGATGAGAAACAGAAAAATAAAATTAGAGCCATAAAATGTTAGATCTGAAACAAAAATAGATAATAATTGCTCCCTATTAGAGTTCACAAAGTACTTTTCACAATAGCCATATGAAAGAAGTAGTGAAATTATTATTATAATCAGCATTTTACAAAGGAGAAAAATGAAGACCCAATGAATTTAAAGGCAGTTCGAAAGAGCACTGAATTTAAAGTCAGAGAATCTGGGTTAAAAATAATAGTTCTGCCATTTCTTCCTATATGATCTTTCTAGGGCTGTTTCCTCATTTGTGAAATGAAAGAATTAGACTAGACCTATGGAATCTTTTCAGGTTTTCAATTTGTGATTTTGTGATGCAAGTTTACGTTACAAGAGTAGCAAGATGACACTAGAACCCAGATTCTTTTCCAGTTTATAGTGCTTCTGTATACTGTAGATTTACGTGTCTGTGTATGCATTGTTTCCACTCAGTAGAATATGAGTTCTTGAGGTCAGGGATTTTTCATTTTTCTGTTTGTATCCAAAGTTCCTAGCATATCCATCTTGGCATACAGTATTTGCTCAATAGCTATTTATTGGTTGACTGGTCGACAATCCGAGTCCAAATATCGTCCCCTGAAAATTATTCTCTAAAATTCTAGTAATCTAAAATTCTAACCAAGTACTAATTTCTGGATCAAATTTTTGTTTTTGGAGTTTGTTTTTTTTTGGTGGTGGGAACTAGACCTGTGAGGTCTTTGCTATAGAAAGGTCACAGTGAGGAACTCCTTTTGTCCATGCATCTTAACCTCTGCTTTGCAGTTTATAGTCTGAGAAATACCTGGTACATTGTGAGGTTTTGACTAGCCCAGAGTCACAGTCAATAGGTCAAGAGGTGGTACCTGAACTCAGATCTTCCTGACTTCAAGACCATCTCTCTAACCACTATATACTCTACCTCAGAGAAATGTATATTTTAGAGGTAGATAAATAAGTATGCATGTATATGTAAGTATGTATGTATATATATATATGTGTGTGTGTGTGTATGTATAACACATAATAATACATACATGTATTTCTCTTTCAGACAAGAAAACCATCAAATAGTACATATTGGTATATTTCCTACAACTTATAGGCTTATTGAGTTACTTAGAGCAACAAGAAGTTAAATGATTTTCCTAGGATCACACAGCCAGTATGTATCAGAAGTGGGATTTGAACCCAGATTCTGAAATTGACTATACCATGTTGTGTATTTCAATCTCTCTGCTTCAATCTGATTTTATTTCTTTTGATTTGTGCTCTCTCTCTCTCTCTCTCTCTCTCTCTCTCTCTCTCTCTCTCTCTCTCTCTCTCTCTCCTCCCCCCAGTGTGATATATGTGTGTGAGAGATTTATATGTACCTATACATGTGTATATATTATATGATATATATATCATATGTGTATGTGCATTTAGACATGGGGAGAGATAAATGAAAATACAGACAGCCAAACAGAAAGTGAAAGCCAGATAATAGATATGTAGAAAGTTAGTCCAAGGAAGAATTAAGGATTTGTATGGCTTTATGAGACTGGTTGTTCCATTAAACTTCTCTATAGGTAAAATAACACCATATTTATAAACTAATTGTCTGACATAAGTTTATTTTCTTTCCTATCCCCCTCTGGAAAAAAGATAGTTAAAGGTTTTGAAGAGGCTCCCCTAGCTGATGTTGACTGTTCAATACCTGCTTAATGAGCTGATTAACAACTGTTACCCAAAATTAATGAATCAAGTCACAGTTGTAATTGCCATATTGCAGATCACTGTGTTCTATTAGATTATGATGGGACCATACATTTTACAATGATGACTCTTTCGGCAC